>JALHAQ010000029.1:1200000-1572610 GCA_023838395.1 Holcopasites calliopsidis
TCACTAAAAGTGGCAATATCCATTCGAACCACTTGCATGAAACGGCGAATCACTTCCCCGAACGATTTCCCTTTGAACGAAAGATGACTTCGCGCCGAATCATGCAGCGAAATTCGTTCCCCGATATTTCCTTAACGCGTTCCGCCGCCGTTTCAATCGTGGAGGGAGCGTGCTATCAGCAGGCTCTCGCCTGGTGGATAATCAGGGCCGCGGATGGCGGCAAAAAGCCGAGGACAAAAACGTAACCGTGGACTCGACGGATCGACGAGCATTTCGAACGTGCGCGCCTCGAGATGGCAAAGTAACCCCTTTCCCTCCCCCGCGGCCAGCCTTCGCGGTCCACCGTTACGCGCGCGCGAGCGTCACTTTGTCCCTGACGAAGTTAGCGTTTACGTATGCGAACGGCATAGTCCGATGGGTTTGGAAGCGCCCGGGGCATTCTGGAACGATGTTGTCGGCCGTGGCCGTTTTAGCCCCGGGCTAGTCGGAACACGACAGACACCGGGGCCGATCCGAGGCTTGCTTCCCTTTATATCGGCCCTCGCCAACTGCCCCATTATTCTCGATGGCCGATGGCCAATCGTATCGGCGAAGTACCGCGCCGACTGTAACTTTACGAGGTCCCCGACGCGGCCGGGCCCCGCTTGGAAAAGCTCCAGCTGCGTCGCGCCTCCGGAATCGCTATTAAAGCCTCCTCTGCGCGGATTATTTGTCTTTCGTCTCGTTCACCGGGATGATTCTCGAGGTCTGTCGCGAAACTTGAGGGTGCTTCTTCGCGCGAAATTGATAGGGCGAAGCCAGTTTTCGACAATGAATTGGAAAGGTTTTTTTGTGAAATAAAAGAAATATCGGTTCAATGCGATTGAAGTAATTAGATTGGCAAAGAAATTATTCACACGTATCCGCTTTCGTGTGAATCATCGAGAAAACTTATAGCTGGTGAGCAATTTCAATGATGAAATCATTGATTGCTTTTATTCACACCGATTATACGCAAACGCGACAATATCACCGATACAACGGTAATAGCGCGCGTCCAATACCTCTTGTGGATAATGTATACAGCATGCAATTACTGCGACTCCTGCCGGGGTGAGTGAAAAAGGTAAATGAACGGGTGAGTACGGGAGGCCGGTCATGCCGTACATACTAAATGTCTCATTAGCTAACTCAAAGGAGGATTCGCAAATTATTGTTATTATTGCAACGTAAGGCGCGAGCGGTACAAACGACAGGCGCTTAGATATCTAAATTGTTTATCAGGAGAATTATTTTGCAGGTGAAAAAAGGCATTCCGCGTCGGAGCTGCAAGCAATTCGCCGCGAGTCATCCTGCATCCTGCATTTCCGCTTCTTCTCTCCGACGCGTTCAATCGAGTCACCGGAATAGCGAGGCTGAGAAAGTAGATCGGATGTAAAAGGAACGAGTAAATCATCCTTCCTGTGCGATTATACGAGAACCATAAGAATATACGAATAAGAATAAAAAGATAAGAAATGGACGCATCATTAAGTACATGCAAGAGAGATGGAATCGATCCGTGCGACGATGATCTACCTTCACGCAATTCGTTGAGCTGAAACGCGCTCGAAGGGATTACGAGAGTGCCTGAAGCGAAGAAAGGGAAGAACAAATACGATAATTTAAATTAAAGAAGCTAGACATCGTATTAAGGGGTCGGAGAGACAGTCCGGGGTACCTTGGCTGGACAACGAGATGAAGTTGCAGCGTCGCCGATTAAATTTCATTTGCATCCTAACGGAGTTACCTAGCAATCTACGTTCGACGAAAACTCTACATCAAACTACACGTGCATGCTTTATAAAAACAAAAAAGAAATGATCGAAAGCCTAAAAAGATCTAGACAAAGTTAAATTAGCAATAGACTGCGGAAAGGAGAGCGTCGTTGGAAGTCGTAATAATGATAAACGCGAATATCGAGTTGACCGTGGGGCATCCAGGGGGGTCGAAGCCAATTGGCACACAGTAGAGCGGGCTGGGCCAGAAGGGATGAAGAGGATTGCGAGCTCAGGGCGCTTACCTAAACGCCGCGAGCGACTAGAACGAGGAGGTGGCATCGGAAAGGGAGAGAGACGACGTCGAATACACGTACGCTGGCGGTGGTTAAGCGACCGCCGTGGTGGTGGGAAGAAGTAGCGCGAACGCGGTGACGCCGGAGAAGACACTTCAGTTCCATTAAAGCTGCGGTGGTGCGCGGCTCGCGCTCGTTCCGCCCCTCGGAAGAAGACACGTGAAACCGTGGAGCACGTGGATCTGTGCGGTGACACGAGAGGGTTCGAGCTTCCTGCGCGAAACGTGGCTCGAAGAAAGTGTTGAGTTTGTTTGGTGAGAGCAGCCGGGAGGATTTCTTTTTTCAATCGCCGCCGTGGACAAGAGAAGAACCGTCAACCTGGAGCCCACGTGCCAAAAGCGGTAAGTACTTGCTGACACTTTTATTGAAACGAAGCTGAAGAGTTTAATGTGAAAAGGCCTCTTTACTAAAATGTTTCAATTTATTGGAAAGAACCATGGTGGGGTGAAATAGTCTCGCGAAATTTATATCCAAGCGTTCTTTGTATAATATTGATAAGGACAATAAGTGATCAGTTTTATTCCTACTTCTTCAGACACATATCTTAAACTTAAGACGTTCCACACAAGACGACAATCTTTTATGAGTTGCCCCAAATTCTTAACATTTTCCAATCACATTCTAATACCTGTATGTATATCGTTAAAGAGAAACGTGTGCGTTATCTTAGATTAATATAAAATGTACTTTCTTTTAAAAGACACTGTACATAAAATCTCAATAAAAATAAAAGATGATCTGGGTAACTTTTATTGAAGCAATTAGAGAAGGAAGGAGAAATTTCGTTCTCCAGCAACGTATCTAATTAATCGTATTCCTTTCGCGCCGATCACAGATAACGCGTCACATGCCTCTCCCCTTATCAGCCAGCAGTTTAATACTTTCTTAACGAGGCGTGAACGCGTCCTTTTCAATTTTACGTAACCTATAACTTTCACGACTTCTCAATAACTCACTAAACAATTAAAATTCCTTACGACTCAAAGATAATAAAAAGCAAAGGAAAATGTCTGTACACGTCTTTTTCCTCGAATTGAAAAGCAAAAAGCTCAATCGATTTGCAATGTTTAACGTTCGTCTGTGAAGGTATATCGATGGCAGACAATCGAAGGCACAATGTAATTGCTCAATCTCAGACTGCATTCCGACGTCATCGAACAATGATCATGATCGCTTATGCATTTCGCGCTCATACCGGTAACATATTGTGCCGCCTTAGAGGAGCTAATGCAGTCTCGGAGGAACACGAGACTGAGAATCTTATAAGCTTGACGTCGCAACGTCTTAACGTGATCGTCTAAGATTTTCTTTCTTGTATAATGTTTAAAACGACTGGGAATGATATAAGAATATTCGTAGGGGTTGGTATTTTATGGGCTTAACGAAAGTACCATGAAACTTTCTTACATTTTGTATTGTGCAACAGAACAGGATAATACGTTTCGTAGTTTATTAAGCCCCTTGTCAAACGAGGGATTTTAATAGTTTTTGCCAGGTTTAGTTATTAAATCTTCTCACAAAATTATTTATGGACAGTAAATGTCACGAAACAGTACTTTAAATCGCAGTTGCTCCTTTTAATTGATATTGAACGTCAGTTCTCGGCAGATGTATCATAATTGTCGGAACTCGACATCTTTCAACACGCACTATTAACATAATACAACTACGTACAAATAAATTGCCTATAGATATATGGCTACGCATGGATATGTGTATATTGATTATTCTTTTGCGCAAAAACCTCTATACTGTGTCATCTCTTTTATCGAAACGGTGAAATAACATTGCTGCATAGCTTTCCTGCACAACCACGCACGACATTGGAACTTGTTTCAACGGAAAAGACGCTCAGATAGAAAACTGAAACAGAGAAGAGACAAATAGAAAGGAAGGAAGGCCTTTTCCTCTAAAGCGTTCCCGCGATATCGGTGCAAGTTTACGAGAACAACCTCGACGACGACAAGCTCTTAAATCTCCTCGCGTGATAACCCAGAGTTACGGGGGAAGCGATCGAAGCGTATCAACGTCCCTCTGAGGGATTAACCCGTTCGATGTACCATGAACGAAATATTCTAATTCATTAAAGTGCACTCATATCCGACGTGATTACTGGCCTGTCGTTTCCAACACGTGCTAACCGTGACAAAACGATGTAACGGTCCCTGCAAGAGGGCCACGCGATCTCGTGTAGGAAATGCGCTTCTCTCGAAACCGTGGCAGAAAATGACGAAACGGAGAACCGCGATTTATCTTCCGCCGTACGAACGTCGGCGTGTTTTCTTCCGCGTCAAGCCACGCGTGTCCCTTTAACGGTATCCATTAATTTCGTTACGACCCGAAGGAATGACGCTGTTAACTCGAAACGCTTCCTTTTTTTACCGTTCTACGCGATTAAATGTCCGATCGATTGATCGGAGGATCATTCCTTTTCACGAAGATCCGGTTAGACTTAGGCGTCAGTCAGCGGACAATCGCTGTATCGAGTAAAACTTTCAATTACGTCCACCTTGTGCGAAGCTACACGTGCACCGCACGCTGCGTTCAGTAATCTTGATGCGATTTTGATAAATATCTTTTCTCATTAATATCTTGAGTATTTCACCTTAATATAAAAATAGTAAGAGCTTGTAACTTTTCGGAGCACACTGCAGATCGAACTTTTCGATAGGTTTAGCAAAATTACTTCCTTTCTTTATCAACTCTATTAGTTTAGTATTATGTGATTTATTGATTTTATTAAAGCGCGTGCCGTACAACTGCAACAAATACCTCAACATTTTCAATGAATAATTCACGACTCATTTTAAATAATCATGCACAGCAATAATCTTTCCCAATGGCACCCCATTGTATGCTAATATTAATTAACGAGTTATTCTGCCCAGTTTCATGCAGCAACCTTAGCCATCAACGGTTCCATTCTTTTCACCATAGCGAAATTACATTTCCATCCCCCCTGCCCATTCTTTCTACGATCACACAGAACCAACATAACGAAATCTTCGCCGATTCGAACAAGCTCCACTCGTCTATTCCTGCACCCACCCGGGAGAAATGGAAACGTGGGAAAGCGCGTGGCAGGGAAAAACAATGCCATCGTACGAAGAACGCGACACGGAAAACAAAAGGGGGTGATAAACGTGCGACGAACGAGCACGCGTCTCTCATTGGATTTCCGCGGAATATTCAGCGGTTTGAAATCGTATCTCACGATCGCACGAGATGCCTCGAAATCCGGAAAACACACCGGAAACGGCGGTGGAAACTTTTCAAACCGGTTACCTGTGCCGCGCTAGGTTTAGTCGCTTTACAACGCTCGTTACACGAAAAGTAACAGAAAAGAGCCGCACAGTCAATGGTAATCAACTCTTTATTAATAAACTAATCGGGGTAATAAACACAAAGGACAAAAAATAATCAACCTCGAACCATAAAAGGGATTTATTTTTTTTTGAAGGAAGTAAGTATGATTTAGTGTTACTCGAAATCGTACCACACTTATCCTAATTCGTACCTTCAGCTACGACGGCTACGATGATCACATGAAATATTCAAAAGTTTGTCTGTTTGCCCCCGTGTAAAGTATACGTATCCAAATTTTACACTCTGTACATTTTTTGTGCATTTCTTTATATGTCTCCTCCGTTCATGTTTGTAGCTCTTCTGCTTGATACTTTTTCTGAGCTGCTACAGTGGAGGATTTTGTGATCATAAAACAATTCCCCGACTCTAAGTCTTTGTTTCGGTGCTAAAGAGATTCGGCTATTGTAAAGTGCAAAATCCCAAACGTACTAAATAGGCATATAGTTCGGTTTTTATTCAAATTTATCACGCTAAAGTATAGGACACTGATCGTTAATGTAAAAAACAAGAAATAACTTTGAGGATACTTGTAGTTTCACACAGGAATTCGTTTCATCAATTCTCGCAAATAGTAATTACACAAAATCAATTATGAAAATCAGTTACGTGAAATTTCAAATCGATTATATCAAAACTTTACTCAGAAGTACCCCAAAAGCTTATCTTCTTTATATTTTTTAATGGAGCATTTCTGTTATTTATACTTTCCGTCGCTGGAAGAGCTTGTAACTGTCATTGTTTAAACAAAAAGGCCGAGGGTACGAATTAGGCAAGTTTATCCTACATGCACACTGATAGCAAAAGATGGGCGGTGTAGTTGAAGAAGAAGGAGGAAGGGGTGCAGCACCGCCAGCGTTTCAGAGAACGGATGTGGACTCGGTGGAAATTGTGCTGGAGGTAGGAAAACGGGGGTTGGAAACTGACCCGAGGGATCGCTCGGGGCGCAGACGAGCTCTGCAGTTGCCATAATTAGAACCGAGCGCCCGGGGCGCTTAGCCCGTGGCTGACGAGTCTCCTGCGGACCGAAATTATTCATGAAGCCGCGCCACCGACGGCGAAATTCTCCCGTAAATATTTTCCCTTGTCCGAGATATCGGGACCATTATCCGTGCGCTCGAAATAGTCGCGTTCTTTTGGCCAGTAAAACCTGACGAACGTGCGATTCAGCTGTGATCGTATTTTCATCGTATTATCGTATGTGCATTAGACGTTGCATGAATAACACGTTCATTTTCCGTAATTACTTGTTATCTATCCCACTCGTCAATGTACAGGAAAAAGAACAATGATATCAGACTGATCTGATCCGATTAATAAATCATATATGTATAAGCTTAATTACAGTAGTCGTGACTTCGCCTAAGGTTTACCTATCAATCTATCTTCGTCCGACAAGCACTTAGGAGAAGACTTCGGTACGCAACGCACATAGGTAATAGCAGTGCCTATTACAACACGCCGAGTACTCTATCCAACAGCGTGTAGTAGCATCGTAGACTTCTTACCAAAGCCAACGAAATCGCGACCACCAATGGCGTGGCATTCTATGAGTCTTGTTCTATCCTTTAATTGCCCTCGTTTCATCCCCTCTCAAGTCGATGAAGCTCCCATCATATGTAACCACAGCTTCGCGCAAACTGCGTTTGAAATTCTGTCATATCTTCCAAATACTTACCATGATAATAAAGAGAAAATAATAAACATGAGCACTGATTTTCCAAAATAAAAGAAAAATTCTGCCACATCCTTTCCCAATGAGAACTCTTGCAATACCCAAACTTGGTTCTTATAAAAAAAATCACACGGTTGTGCAAAATTGTTTTGCACGACCATTCTTCAACTCCTCTGACAGTGCAAGAGATGTAAAAATTCCGCTTCTCAAATAACGGACAGCCCGCAAAAAAAACGCGCGTATCGCCTACGTAAAGGGAAAGCACGAGGAAATCCAAGAAAGATCGATGAGAGGAGAATGCGGGGACGGCTGCTGGGCCGCGATCGGTGTTGGAGCGACGAGTATTGCAACAGGCGCGAGTTGCGCCGCATGAAATTCCAATCTCGGCGCGGCCCGCGGTTTTCCAGCTCGCCCAACGTCTCCGGTCAGAGTTTCCGTCTCGTAGGGTAAGTAGGTGAGCGGTGGTGGGAATAGGCGAGGATGAAATGGAGCAAGACATGCATTGGCGCGTGTCGGGAGTGCCTTCCCGGGCTCTCTGCGAGCCTGCATGCAAGTACGCTGCACACGCAGGCCGTGTTACGTGGGCAGCCCAGTCGGTACGGCTCGCCTCTCCGAATGCTTGGCGTTGAACAGAGTAAGTAACGACGCGTGCAACCGCCTCGTAGGCAGATAGCTAACATAGCTGGCCGTGCCGCGACGTATCGCCACCAGGCACGATAAACACGACCGAAGGAGAGATTTACGCCACGGCCGTACGATAACGGAGAACTTTTGCTCGCATCCTGCCCGCGTGTTTTACCCAGACGCGGGCTTCAACGGCGAAATACAGAAAAATTGGCGGGGCGGAATTTATTCGACGATAAAAGCTGCTCGCGACGAGCGTTTAGGACGACGCCACGCTTTTATCGAGGCCCTGGCACGCGATAATCCCGTGGGCAGAATTATGTACGATTGCGGCGATAAGGGTCTTCGGGTAGGATGTTTCTTCCAAGGATCGCGGGAATCGGTCCATTGTTTCTGATGTGGAGCAATAGCCAGTTTCAAGTCAACTTTTTGCCTATTTTATTTAGCACATCTGGAAAGCTCAAAATTGATTCTGTTTTATGCATAAATAGTGTAAGTAGATATATCCTCATTATTTTCTTGGTGGATCACAGAATAAGTAGGAACCACCCACTCGAATGGCATGGGAGTTATACGTATACAGGAATCGTGCAAATCAGAAGAATATTGTGTAAACAGCATTATTGTCTTAAGATATAACTTTACAGTGGTTTACATAAGAGATATAGCATTCTTCAATATTATTGAACTCTGTAGGACTTCTATTTTATCCATCATAATCCAAGGTTTAACTTTTTTACTTACACCACACTCGCATTAAGCGGCTCTAATGTTAAGTGATTGTTTTCATAGAGACTCGATTACGTGAATAAAACATTATAGTTACGGATTGGATAAATACTAATATAAGAATTGTCCACTGGGTGTGAGTGGCAGATCCAAAGTATCATATCGCACATGTATTTCAAAAGTCACACAATTTTTTATGAGTTCAGACGATTTAGCATTTTGCTTTCCCTGAAAAACATATTTCTTAAGTTGCGTCACTTTTGAGACACACGTGCGACATGAGCCTCCTGCGACATAAATGGACTGATCCAATGCAGCGGTTTCAAGTATCGGATAAACCACGTATGCACTTGCAATTAGATTGCAGAACGTCTGATATGGCGGGTAGTATGGATCGAATGGCCGTTTAAACAAATGTGACCGGAGTACACATTCGATAAGGCGAGCAGTAAGATCTCTCAAACGGTATATCCGTAGTGTCGCGTGTAGAGATTTACATCGTAGCTGCTTTATGCGCGTGCACGATCGTGATTGCTGTGCTCGGCGAAAAATATAGAAGACCGCGAGGAATTTATTCGCTAATAAAAGGGACTTCCCGTAGGCGAAGTGAACAGTTAGAGTGCCAGATTTCAGGCAGAAATACGTGTAGATCGGAAGGCGCGGATAACTTCTCCGCTATCTGATAGAGTGAACGCGATCGAAGTTATCTACGGTGGCAACTCAAAGCTGAATAGCATGGACAACTGAAATTTACACTGGCGGACGAAATTACACGACACTAAAAATTGCTGTGATAAGGAATTAATATTATACGTATCTTAAAGTGCGTTGCACATAAATCGAAACCATTTACCTTTAACTTACATCTCACTGTATTAAACGAATATTACAATAGATTTTCGATTTAAGCAAAAATAACACAACTTGACGTGGACAAAGCTATAAGACAGTATCATTGAGAGTAAAACAAATCTATATAATTGAGCGTCATTATTATTAAATCTTTTTCAACATTAAGAATGGTCCGATCCTTCTTTATTTTAACTAACTCGATCATTCGATTCGGCAGACTCTCCTATAATTTTTTACGTAATTTCGATCTAGGGTTCTTCACGCACACATAATCGCTTGTTTTAGCTCTGTACTATTATTTTATTTTTGCCACCGTCATATAGGATTCTACTAAATTTTCTCCACATATTTTTTGCAATATTAGGGGCTGGAGACCATGCGACCCAATCTAGAGTTGCTGTATTTTCAGTACGAAAATAGTCTTGTATAATTTGTACAATGAGATTAATGTATAGTAAAATTTTCTGCTAGCACAATTCTAAATTTTATTTTCAATCAATTTCAAATAACCAGTATTTTTCATACAATCGTCAGCAAGCTCGATTTCCGCCTTTTCGTTTCAATCAACACCTGCAAAAAGCATTAGGGAATCTCCTAAACACAAATTGTGTTATTTTTGCCTAAATTGAAAAGTTGTTGGAATGTTCGTTTAATTTAGTTGGATATTAGTTAAATATAAATGCTTCTAATTAATATGTAACGCACTTTAGGATAAATATAATATTGCATCCTTATCACAGTAATTTTTAAGGTGTCTTATAATTTTGTCCGCCAATGTAATCGAACCATGGAAAACAGAACTTCCGGCTGCGTTCATTGCCTGAGCATCGGAATATTAATATTGCATCGAGGCTTAATGATAAACGAAGTGACCGTTATTCAGCCGCTCTTTAATTGCCAAGCGTTCGTAATTATGAGAATGACTGTTGGAAAAGTGGTACTAAACTCGAACGGTCGTCGTTTCAAGTGGCTGTTATAATGTGCATACCGTTTTACACACGCGAGATCCAACTACCTGTAACGAGATACGTTGAAAGTTGTGTAATTTGTTTTATCACGTACATTTAGTCGATTATTATTGGAGCAACTTTGTGGTCGATATCGGGCACGCAGTTGAAATAATGACCGTATTGCTCGCTAACTAGCTTTAACACCGTCCGTAGTCTGAAACCTGTAAACGCGAGTATCGCCGGCCTTTTTTGCGCCGTCTCTTTTTTAGCCTCTTTGAATATGATATCAATTCTTTGCCTACGAAACGACGGTTATCCATCTAAAAAAAGTGTTTCCTTGAGAGCGGAGTAACATGAGCGAAAGAAATGTTAAGAAGCCACCAAAAGGAATAATTAAATCCAAAGTGATAGTGAGCGACGACTAATCGCTCTAATACTTCCACTCGAACTCGCGACACGAATAAAAGCAACAATTCCTTTCTCCTTCGTACTCGTTGCGCGCTCCGTGAACTGGGCAACGAAGGCAACAAACGTTCCTCCAGTGGTACTCCTGATGGGAGAACGATTCCGCGCCAATGCTGGCCACCCTTCCATGATGAATCGCGGCTTAATTGAAGCTCCTCTAAACGAGAATTAAGCGACAAGCGCTGGCGTGTGCTCTTAAAGAATAAGCGGGGCTACGTGCCGGGCCGTGGCATCAATAAATTTCAGGCTACGCGTATGCGTGCATGTAAGTGTGCGTGGTAACTGCGAGCGCAAGCCAAACCGGTCGGCACGCGCTTCCACCATCCTGCATGCATGCATGCACCGAAGAAATGAGCTCTACTCTTCCCGTTCCTCCTCTTCTTCCTCGCTTTTTTCCCTCCTTTCACCCCGTGCCCCGTTCTGTGGTCCGTCGTCCGCTTTTTATTTGCGCAATTGTACACGGGTAATCACCGCGACAATGAACGCGCGCGATCGTCTCTTACCAGTTTCGCGTTACACCTTCGGTGACATTATCACCGCCTGCCTGTCACGCTAAACTTTTTTGCCGCATTTTCCTTTCCCGGCGAACGTTCAAGCGTTGCCATTGACATTTTGACTTGGCTGCTTCGAGCGACGCCTCTTTGAACGTGACGGGAAGGACTTGCGCGTACCAATGCGTGACATGCTGCATAGAATGCAATACTTCGTTATTTTCCATTCTAGGAATATCCCTCAAAAAGAGATGGGCAGCAATAAAATAAAAGTTTGTTCAGTGGTGTCTACCTATTACGATCACTATGAGGCTTGCGATTAAAGGAAAAGTCGGTTGATAACATCAAATAGAGAATACAAATACAAATCTTTATTACTGGACTCTAATTATTAGAAACAATTATGGCATTTCTACGATTTATACTGTAACGCTAGATTTACGGATCCCGTCAATTTGACGGGTCTCAGATCTCATGTTTATAGTTGCAGAAGGAATAAATGTTATTTTTAAGCAACTTATATTAACTTTGATGTAATAATATCTACACGCATGGATCACTTCATGGATCACTGGATCACTTCCTTCACGATGTTATATTTTGAAACACTTATAGGTACATGATATACTTGCATATCTAGAAACAAACCATGAATAGATACACAATTAAGGTAGATATTATATATTTATGCCCCGTTCCTTATAAACAACTGTTTTTGAAAGCAACGTTTTCGATTAATTCCCGTCGGCCACTCATGTAAAAGATAAAACTTATGCTTCGATTAAAAAGAGCTTCCGAGGAAAACATCCACTTAGTACGAATTCGCTAAAAACTCTTGTCGTTTGTTCCCATGTGTGATTATCACAATTGATACCAAGAAAAGGATTATTTTTAACTAACTTTATATAGAGTGTTTGAGGTCCAAGTGATTATGATAACATCATTCGTCATCATAATAGCCGGATCCCACTGCACCAATTGTAAGCTTAATATACTACCCCAAAAGTTACGCAAAAACTAGCGGATTTAGATTAATGCGAAAGCTTCCTGAAGGACAGTGCCTTATCGATCGAGGACATCTATCAATTAATATTCTCAGGATAATTACGCGAATGGGAACCGCCTGGGAATTATTTGCGAATACACCTCGAGTGATTTCCTTTCGCATTTTGTGGTTGTCGGGCTCAATTTTGCACGATCGTCGACCTAATTACCCGTGGCGCACGGATTACTGGCAACGTTCGCGCAGAATATCGCGTTACGGAACCGCACCGGTTTATATCACGTTTCAACCCTCGTGGAGGCCTCGCATGGAAGACGTGTCAAATATAGAAAAAAAAAATTAATCCCACCGTTCCAGTTTCCGTGCGCTGCACCGGAAGGCCAGCTCTCGAAAATTCGCACGGTCTGGCGGGAATTCACGCGAGTACGTGACTGATTAGCGGAACGCACGGTTCGCGTTAAAGTAAGCGTTTCACGTAGAAATCCGCTCTAAATAACGACGGGACACGGCGACTAATTTGTCTGGAAAGACGCTCACGATTGTACCGGTGTCTGGCTTGGATCGTTAACGTCCCTCGCGGTTCCCTTTGTCGATAGTTGCGTGGCTCATCAGGAAAATTTATGACACCGCGTAAGGCGAACCGCGCGGATTTACAGGTGGACAACGGGGAACGGATTTCGCAGCCGAACGAAATAATTTCGCTACACGAACGCGAAGGATGTGGATGCTTGAACAGCGAACGTGACTAACGATTAGAGGTGACGTAAGTGGTGTGTGCAGTTAGCGTAATGGCGTTTCATTCGAACCTCTCTTACGACCAAGTGAAAGCGCGAAGCATTGTTTCGGAGAGGTTTGGTATGGCTAATGAAGCTGTAATTGTACGGTCTGCTGAATGATTAAAACGAATGAGCGAATGTTAATGAAAGGCTGCTTAATGTTTCGTGCAGATTTTTTCGCTTAGACAATTGAGACTTTTGGTGGAAAATAAAAACGACACTTTAAGTTACCCTGTGCTTGAGAGAAAGTTGAACGGGCAAATAAAGGCACAAGAATGTCGTAAAGTTGATAGTTATTCACACGGTGTTATGAAGTCAGTGGTTATTAAAGCAGTGAAGCATTTCCAGTGCAGACATAAAACTATTTATATGGATTCAAGATTTTTTAATATAATTATGGAGAATATTAGAGTGGAAATAACAGAACCAGATCATTACGCAGTAAATAGTAGAAGATTGCGAAAGAAATGTGCAATGTGTAAAGCACGAACGTCAGGCCAAGAAAACATAATTGCAATAACAGATTGTCGATCGGTAATCGGTGCAATCAAACATCTCTCGCGGTGAAGCGGCACTCATTGGCGCACAGTTGTGGAGTAAGAGCGGAACTCTCGAAACGAGCAGATGGTACGAACGATGGAGCTGAAAATAGATGCAAACGAAATGCAAAGAGGAAGCTAATGAACCCCGAGTGTTTCGACCAACGTTCGTGACTAACTGCACTGATTATAGCCATTCTATGTTCACGAACGGTCAATAAAATGCGCTAATTGGCACCTTGTTGAATTCTTTGTATCTACTTGCGTTGTACAATTGATGATAGCGAAATGATATAGTACCACCGGAAAGAAATTGCAGTGTAAAACATATTTTAGGGAGAAAGTGCTACAGTGTTATCAAGTGCCGAGGATTCCAAGTAAACAAGGTATCAGATTTATTGAAAGCAATTTGAAACGGAGGAACAAGCTTGGAACAAGCTTTAATAAAGGGCGAATAATGGGGATAATGAAAAATGATATTGGATAAATCTTTAGCAATTTAAAGCAGAGGACTGCGAATATCAACAGGGCAATAGGAAAGTAAATTACAGACTCCTGAATCAATACAATAGTAAATAATAACGGAGGTATTTCATTTTAATGAATCTTAGAACAAATAAAATGCTAAAATATATATATACGGGCAATAGTAAATTATTGACAATAAATATAAGCCCCTGAGGGCCTCTTCACATCTCCAGACCAATAATTCTTTCACGACCGCGAGTTCCCAATCCAACGTTATTTCTCCTCGAGCGAAACAAATATTTTACCATAGCCTTGCCAGTCGGAGAAAAGAGAAGGCTGTTGTCTTCTGGAAGCATCGTCGCCCGCAGCGTTTATAATAATACTATTCGCGATCGAAAATGAGGTATTTTCAAATTTGCATTCACCGAAGCCCCGGGCCATCCACGTCCTCTCGAAGCAAGTACGAGCCGGCGCGACTCGCTTTCTTGAACAATTGGCCCTCGCAACGGGTTGAACGCCAGCTACAACCGTTCACGGCGAGGGCTACCAGTTTCCTGAATTTATAAACTTGCATAAGGTACGCACGCGTGCGTGTATCGTTGGTCCTGAAGCGGTGACCGAGTTCTCCACCGCCCAAGGGTTAAACCGGCTCCTTCAGGATGGAAGATCACGGTCGTCGTTGTGCGGACGAATGTTGTTACCTGAATGTTTTTGTAACCGCAATGAACGTCCAGCGCATAATAAAAAGATTGGACTTTTGGTTATGGCCTTGGAATTAGTTAACCGATCCGACTGAACTTTGTTTCAGCATTTAGCCTAAGCACTAGGAAGTGTTCGTGTAAACTTTCATCATAATACAGTGCCCCGATTTTCGTACAGAAATTTTGTCAATTGCGTGATTCTTGTCAATTTTTACCGTAACAAAAAGATAGGTTTTGCGTACGCCACTTACAGAGAAATGCAAGTTTTAACAAACTAAAACATTCTAACTTGAAGAAACAAACGTTTTCAGTAATTTATAGGTATTCCGCCACTTTGTATTAATAAGTGCATCCTCTTCGTTATTGATTCAGCTAGATCTTACAGTTGTTTCGGAGTAACACGACGCCAGGCATCTGATCAGCACTCTCGCCTAGCCAGTGAACTCTGCTGACATTAACCTGGTCGAGCATCTTTGGGACCGACTTGGACGTGTCATAAATGATAATTGTCGGAGATTTAATAGCGTTCTCGAATTGAAAGTTGCGATATTGCGAGACAACTGCAAGATCTAGTTGAATCACCGACGAGGAAGATAAATGTATTAATAAATTGTGGTGGAAACCTATAAATTACTGAAGGCGTTTGTTTCCTCAAATTAGATTGTTTTAGTTTGTTAAAGTTGACAAAACTCAAATCAATATTTATTGTACTAAAATCGGATGCTGTACTAAGATGATATTTTACACGAATACTCCCTAATGATTAGGCTAAATACTGCCTTTATAGTTCAACCGAATCGGTTAACTAGCTCCAGATTTATGCCCAAAAGTCCAGTTGGACCTATCTGTTTGTTAGACACTGTAATTTGACGACAGGAAGGATATTATGCAAAGGTAGTAGGTTTCAGTAAAAGCAATGATAACTGATTTGTTTGATTTGTCCAGAAAAAGAGGAGATATTCTGTAAAGATTATTATTTAAGTTTTTAAAAAAACAGAGTAGCACATGCTAAAATTGTAAACATTGAATAAATGAAATGTAAATCGAGGGCGAGCGTAAATATTGCAGAAATGCAAACCAAAAGATAAACCAACTCGTATTTTCCACCGCTTTTTACTTTAGATTCTCTCTATGGTTTCATCAGCAACGCGCAGCAAAATAATTCCTGTGATAATGCCGCGGCCGGAATACGCAAACGTGTTCTCGAAAATACCGTTCCACTACAAACATTATTCGGGCGCAGTTTACTTATTGGTCGTAATGAAATCACGTAATGAAAACCATTCGGTCCCGGCCAAATTAATCCGTATATTGTACGATTTTATCAATTTATGTCGCAGCTGGTAGCACCGTTACTTCCCGGCACACGAACCACACGCTCGTGCACATGCATGCGTATAAAATGCCAAGCGGGCGTTGTATCAACGAGCTCGATCATTCGACCGATGGACAATGAATCGCAATGAGCTGAAAATTACCATACGAAAATATTACCCGCTCGTTACATTCGCGCACTCGGATAATGCTCGCAATTTCTTCCCCGCTTCTCTCTGGTCTCGACGCCCGCGGGCTGGCCAATAAAAAAAAAAAGTAATCATCGCTTCGTCGGAGCGTTCCACAGATGTAAAAGAAGAAAAAGAAAAACTCGTGTTATGAAGAGTCCTTCAGCCTATCGGGGTAGGATTTTCACGTGCAACGGCACATTTTACGTAAACGCGTGCGCTCCGATTGCCCCGTCAACAGACGAATTTACATACGCCGATGCCCAGCGGCGATTCTGACGTCCACGCGAACTTACCGGTCAGCCTTCTAGTTCGCGACGCCGTACACGCGCTGAGGACACGCGCGTGTCCTCAGAACGTGTTAAACCCTTTCCCGTCGGAACCCCGGGCGACGCTCATCTTGGCGCACGTGCATGCAGCTGGCCACTTCGAACTGGCTGCCGCTGGTTGTGGCTGTGCATACAACTGGTCCCGGGAACGCGACACGAAGGGGCCACGGCTCCGCTTGGTACCCCGTGGTCCGCTGGGTGCTGTTCGATTACATTTCCCAATGCCATTTGTATAGAGTCATGCAAATCAGCTCAACCCTGCAAATTTTACTTATTCTCATTTACTTAATTATTTGATTTGTTCTTACAAATTCTAGCCAGACATTTATTCGCATCGATTAGTAACTTGTAATAATTAATTAATCAAGATGAATAAGAACCTCGACCAATCAAAAATCACCCCCCCATCCTTCGCTAAATCATTTATTGCCACCCCGATTTTAGCCATCGTGCCAGTTAAAATATATGAACCAGCCACGGGCAAACAAGCAGCCATGCCCGTGTATTCGTCTGTTATTTTACATTCATAAACGTCTACGGTGCGAAACCGTCGATCGTCGCCCGGGGCGACGAGCGTAGCCGTCATTGTTGCTGCACCCCACCGACGACGGCGATATTCTTTCCAGCGACATTCGACTCGCGACGACCGCAGCCGCGACCAACGCGACGGGGATTACTCGTCGACCTCCTCTCGGAGCGACATGGAAAAGGCCTCTGCATCGCGTTCCGCGTGGTCCCCGGGGCGATGCGCCGCGGCGCATGCTGCTGGTACATCGGGACGAAGAGACGAAGAAGGCGGTGGAGGAGGAGGCGGAGGAAGGCGGAGGAGCGTGGAAAGGAGAAACCAGTCGCCTTGGCCTTACTTTACCTTCGTCCCCGTCGACGTCGCAGGAACTCCAGCTCGCAAGGCTGGAAATAAATATCGCCTCGCCGCGCCACGGCGACGAGAGCCTTCTTCTCGGGTTTCGTGGTTGAGATGGTACTTCTTCGGCCAGGCTCTTTAATACCCCCGCGATGTACACGGACTCGTATTTATTGGTATTTATACGGCGGAGGTTAACGTTACGGAGCCGCGTGAAATGATTTATGCCGTCGAGGGCGAGCTGGACGCATCGACTCGAGCCACTGCGGACGCGGTCGACGGGACGGGGTGATGTTATGCTTGATTTAGGGCCCGAACGTCCTCGATGCGATCGGTTTGATGAATTTCGTGGGTGCGAAGCGTGGGAACAGCCACGGACGGTGCTGCTTTTTCGCAGGTACAAGTAACGAGCACCTCTAACACGGAGTACCATGGAAAATGATGACATCCTAGCTGTGTCTAGAGGACTCTCTCCTACAACCATTGATAACACGCAACCTCAGCCAGCGAAGCTGATTTCACTCATAAATTTCTTCAGCCGACGCTTCACGCTTTCCAATATCCTTAAACATATTCGTAAAGTAAATTTGCGCTGAAGGAGCATGCAGAATTTTGCGTGATCTACTTCCCAGCTTAAAGAGAACGAAAAATTCGTAAACTGTTTCTCTCATTTGATTTAACATCGCCACAAACTCTGCTGTATCGAGTTGTCCGATAAACTTGCTGATCGGTATCTTTAATTTTCAGTATGCAGGCGTATGTATTTATATTGATTCAGTCTTCGCTTTTCATGCTCGTAAATGTCCACATAAACGTCTTGCGCGAGATTCACTGCGAAATCCTGCGCTGTCGCTCGAACCGGAAGTCCTCCGCGGGGCGAACAGCAGCGACCATTGAAACAAAGAAGGATCATAGTGTGTGCGCAGGCTGCAAACGAGTAGAAGTCTTTCACTTGGCAAACCAACCTCGACCACGCTGAATTTGGTTTTTCCTCGGCCGGCGGAGCTCGTTGAATATTGTCCCGCCGTTAATTGCCTTATTAATACATATAAAAATCAGGTCGGCGCAAGACTGTAGGTCCATGGCGTCTCAGGCTGGTGGTTGGACGAAAACAATGCCCCGTTAAATCAGCCCTATCGTCGTATTCGCGGCGAACCATGAGGATCGATAAATTAAACCGAGCCGGCCGTGCTGCTTGAAATCGCCCGACCTCTTTAGAGGGAAAGTGCTGCGCGAATGTCAGCGTGAACACCGTTTTGAATTCTTAACGCGTGGCTCCACCCTGAAGCGCAGTTGCATGGAAAGCGAGAAAAGAGTTCGAACAAGCATTGTCGGACCAAATTTTGAATTCACTTTGTTAATCCGATCAATATCGAATCTCTTGTTGATTCTTCGTTCACTAAAAGTTACTTAGTAAATATTAATAGCAATGTATCAATTTTCTTTTAATACGTTTCAATAATGCGAAGTGATTCTAAACGATTCACCAGCAACGTATACGTGAGTTAAGAGAGCATGTATGAGTAAAAAGTTTGTTAAGAAATGTTTATTCAATGAAATATTAAAAGAAGAAAACTAAGCTTTTTTCCCTCCAGGATAATATTTTTCCATGAGTAAGAGCCTAACGAGTTCATAGAAACTCGTGCTTTCTCGTACTTCTCTCGTGCCTTCCCCACTGACTTTTTGGATTCGTGCATCGAGCGGAACGCGTGGAAAGTCAATCGAACGGAATTTAGACAGAGATACACGAGTGTGTGGGATAAATGGAAAAAGGTGGAACGGTGATACCGATACCACGCTGGAGAAAGCTGGTTGAAACTTGTTAGCGTATGCATATGTCATACTTTGTACCCCATTTTTTCCCGAATTCCTGGCGGGTGTATGTAATCGGGAAATTTGTAATTGAAAGAATAATTTTATTCGTTCAAACAATTCTTTTCTTTGCATGAAGTTATTGATAACTATTAATAAATAGAAGAAAGAAATCTAGCTGTATTACATTCTCACGATTAAAATGCTCACTATTGCTAGGTTGAAATTATTGCTCGGCGGGGTTACGTTAAATGGACTTTTAATTACAGACGGAAATGTGAGGCCGACGGAAAGGAGGCGAAGGTGGAGCTGGCACAACGCAATATGTTCCCTAGCGCTCAAATTAAAATGAGGTAAATAGAACCACTTTCAAGTTATAGTCTCGAATAGCAGCGTGTAATATACCGCGGACGGTTGAGATAATGATACACCTCATTGCAATTGAAATTCTTGCTTCTCGTGCAAGGACTGAGAATTAATCGCGACATTTAATAGGAATTACATAGCCGTGTAAATCTTAACAATGGAAACAACAGTCACTTTCCGTCCCATGTTAATAAATTAACCTGACTACATCACGAAGTACTTGGAAGTAACTATATGTATAAGAGTGCATTTAGACCGAACATACGAATCGCTTCGTTCGCCCTCCTTCCCAAAAATTCGTACTGATTTCATTCTTTTCTTTTTTTTTTTTTTTTTGTTACTGCTGGATTTAAATGAGTTTGAATTTTTGGGAGTGGTGGGGGGCGAATGAATGGATTGGAATGTTAGGTCTAAACGCACCCTAACAATTATAAAGGAAGAACAATTAAAAATTTACTCAATGTGGTCTTCGTTTTGAAATACTAGGGTGAGTTGCTCAAATATGGAATACTTTTTCCTTTCATATTTTACCTGGTAATGATGCTTTTGCACAAACTTCAGTATTATGATTTTGGAGGAAATTTTACGTTCTTTTGATAGGTAACAGACAAATTGAAATATAACGATGGTTTAGACAATTTTTATTACTTTTACTGAGGTTTTCATTCCCCATATTCGGCTCATGATACTACTAATATGAAATACTGTATTCGCCTAATATCGAAATGCATATTATATCGAGTTTGCTCTTTAGAAGAAGAAAAGTGGGATATAAATAGGTAAGTAACGCTTCTGATAATTATCTTTATTTAAAGAATAACGCCTTAATAAAACTATGTTACGTGTAATATCAGTTTAGAGGTTTCTATTAAAAAACTCGGATGGTGGATTTTGCTTCAAGATTCTCTTGCGAGCACGTGCTCGCTAGTCCAAGTAAATAACAAACGTAACCGACTGCATTTGTCGCCGTTAAATGGAAATGTCAGGATCGTTTAATATCGCGGTATTTCATATTAGGCACGTATTCCATATCGGGGCAATTTACCCTAAACTGTCGGTGATTTGTGAACGGAAATGTATCTTTGGAAAATCATTTATCAAGGAAGAGGAGGCTTGTGTCGTTCTTCCACAAGCGTCGAGGGCCCAGCTTCGATGCATCATGGAAGGAACAGAGCCTGATGGTGGCTAATGCGAAAAGTATTTTTCTCAGATTGCTGTCGCCAAGCAGTTCGCCGGCCACGTCGCCTACAATGTCGAATTCCTCGTCGCCGACGCCACCGACACCAGCTGCACCGGCTTACAATCAGAAAATGACTGGAATACCCTGCGTGGCCGCTGCTTCCAGGTACACGGCGCCGGTCCACATCGACGTGGGCGGGACCATATACACGTCCTCGTTGGAAACGTTGACCAAGTAAGTACGATCAAGCCTGCGACATATCGGAAATATTATACGAAACGAGAGAGTCGAAGATTGGTAACGAATAGAAAACAGTATTAGATGAATTTCTGAGAAAAGAAAAACTAAGAATTACCTCGTTCGCGCTTCACGACTTTCAGTTTAATTTAATACGCATTGAAAGGTGAAATCCCCAATGATTAATAAGAGATTCTTGCGGTCGGTTGAAATGCTTGATGGCATTCAGGCGAGAAAGTTGAAGTTGGTGTTTGTTCGTCACACACCAATAAAATAATCATAGAATGTAGAATATTAATTGAAAATGGGAGGGAATTAATTGATCTGTGATGATCGCACGACGGGATTCGATCTCATTTACCACCACAAATCCACTGCCTACCGCGCGTCAACTTTTACAGAAAGAAGGATTTCTCGCGAAAAAAAAAGAGAGCATGATGTGTTCGGTTCACGGAAACGTGACCATCGAGAACGCTCCAGGATCTGAGAGAGTATATCGCTGGCAATCAAGCACAGCGTTACCATACCTGACAGTGTCCAAAGGCTATTTGCGATATGCCGGCGCGCTTTATGCATAAATGAGATGTAACTTGAAAGCACAGCCACACTTTGCTCGTGGAGGGACCAATCTCTGCCGATGCAACTATAGCAGTACGTTCAAATTAGAAAGACACATAGAATCTCCGTCGATAGACCTAAACGATGCCCCCAATCATAAACTGATCTCGGCAGCTTAATTTAATAGACACTCGCGTTCACCGATTCCGATGTATGTGCATATTTCATCAGTTTCGATTCGTTGGCCAGCTGCTACTCGTGTATGCGTGTAGAAACTCGCGGATAGATCTGATCGATCGTAAACGCAATAAATTACCGGGCAGCGAAGTCCATCGTAATCGACGATGATAAATTTCAATTTACTGCGAGCGCCTGTGTTTCTGCCTCGCTTCCCTTGGCTCTCGGGTATAAGATAGCCGCGTAGCGTGGTAGGACGACGAATGTCACTGCGACGCAGTTACCGCTCGTCCGACGATATTCATGCTCGTTACGATCCGTCGTCCGTAGGCTAACTAACCTGGACGCGGATGGATATTCCATGCTCCAGACGACTAAGAGGATGATTAAATCTACCCGCGGAGTGAAAGATCGAGGGGAGCCGCGAGTACACGTAGCAAAGTTCATTTTAATTGGCAAGTGTTTTAAATCTTGTAAATGCGAGCTAGTCATTTCCTGCTCTGATCATTGCACGAATCTTATATAGAGTGAGCAAAGAAAAAGATATTGACCAAAGGCAGAACAGGACGTGAATCCAGAACAGTGTACGGTGCATTGTATGATAAACACGTTACTCCTTTCACCCATCAAACACAGGAACCTACCTATTGAAACCGCATGATACACCTCGCGCTCTGGAAATTGGACCATTCAATTCACGTACATACATATGTAAATATGTATTTCTATTCTATGCAGAGAAAGTAGGGTTTTGCAGAGTGCAGAGCCGTTAGAATTGATAGTAGGAATCTCTAGAGTCTCTGGAGTTAATAAAGACAACCATAGAGCGTAGGGAAAAATAGCAACCCCTCGAGGCATTTTGTTGAAACCAATATCAGTAGTTTTGGTGGTCATTGAGATAAGTGCCAGGCACTCCCGAGATCATTGGAACCAATACCAGCTACCCTCGCCATCGCCGGTCTCGTAAGGGTCCTAAGGTTGTTGAACCCGATACCAAGCACCATCGGTGTCATTCGAACCGATACCAGCAAATATTGTAAACGGTCGTCGTAAATGATAAGTAAACTGCGCATTTTTATGCATTTACGGAAAATTTAAAAGCGCTAAATTGCTCAGAATACACGTAACATGGAAAAAAATTGTGGTGTGTTCTATGACACCTGATGCAATTTGTGAAATAATTTTCTATCGAAATTCTACTTTTCTTACCATGTTTTCAAAAATATAAATTTGGTACGTAAATACAAGCAAGCACTAGGGTGTATATTGTGTATGTACCTTCATACGTTATTTCAAGCCCACTATAAAATCGTTTGCACTTATTTTTCTACAATACTTTGTTGCAACTCCTACAAGAGGACCCCATTCCCATGATTGCAGAAAAGTCACATCCCTTTTACAATTCCACCCCCTTGCTTAATCAAATAGATACCTGTTCCCTCGTAACGTCGAACTACTCCACACAAAAGCCAACATTCACCTCATCGTACTCAGCATGTTCTCAAACTATTCTATTCCAGGATAAATCTTATGCGCCGGCATCCTTTTAGAAATGGCGTAACCAACGATCGTTAGCCAGCGCTTCCGGTATCACGTAATCCCTAAAACGTTGTCCATCATCCTGCCGGGCCGAGGAGTCTTGGCGAAGACTTAGCAGGACCCTCGGGCTATCCCATGGAGATCCAGCTAACACTCGCCCTACAGTACGGCACGTGCAATTTGCCCAACTCTGACAAAGCGATTTTGTATTGGTCGGGGCACCCCGTTCTCACACATAATAACATACACATAATCCTCGCATCCATTGTCGTTTACATACTCCAAACAATGGCATATATTTTATGCGTTCGCATGTATGCACGAGCCCGTACTCGCGTAGAATTACAGACTGCAGCGATGTCCACTTTCCACAGTTAAACAAATATTTCGAATCTTATTCAGCGAAACTCACCTCAACTCCCGAAACCATAATATTCAACTCAACGTCACAACCAACCCACCACGAAGATTTGAAAGTGATTATAAAAAAAAAAACAAGAATAAAACATTTTGGAACTCATCGCGGATGAATTCTAATTCTATTATAAGCATTCATTTAGTCCGAGACAGAATATTCCAAGGAAGCCCTACATTTACATTAAACAGAGAACATCACACAATAATCCCGAGACTCAGAATAGCTCACACAAATTTCACTTGTGTACACTTAATCACTAAAGCCGACCCAAAAGAAGCGTGACACTTGCAACCAGAAGTTACAGTGAAACATGTGTATATTAGCAGACTGTCCGAAGTATCAAAACGAAAGGAAACAATACAGCATTCCAAACAACCTCCAATAAATTCTGAATAAGGGATATGTATGTCAACATCCTACAAAGTCGAGTTCTTGAGCGACATTATCATACTTCAATTAATTTAATCATCTGCTGCAATAAATATTATATACCTTTTAGCTCATACTTACGATCATGTCGCACACTTAACAAATATTATTGTATACACTCTAGTAGATTTTAACACTGTAAATGTACATACTCGTGTCATACTACCACAAACTACTGTAATATAATTGCACAAATAATGTAATGCAACTCCAAATGTGTCTACATTTGTAGTCGCTAACAACCCTTAGAGGTGGATGCGACTTTAAATAAATAAATTTAAAAAAAGAAAGGATATCCAATAAGTTTGCAAGCCATTGAAAGTAAATAGAAAAATGAATCCAGTCGAAACAACGTGTAGGGTGAGCTGACCTAATATGGAATACTTTTCTTCGTGCACATATTTTACCTGTTCACAATACTTTTACACAGACTTCAATATTGTGATTTTCTAGGAAATTTTACGCTTTTTTTATGGAGAACAGACAAATTTAAAATATAACGACGGTTTGGACAATATTTCTTATTTTTACTGAGGTTTCTATTTCTTATATTCGACTGGTTGTGCGCCTAATATGGAATACTGTATTCGCCCAATATCGAATATCACATTACATTGAATTTACTCTTTAAGAGAAGGATAGTAGGATATAAATAAATAAGTAACGCGTCTGATAATTATTGTTATTTAAAGAATAACGCCTTAGTAATAACTTGTTACGTGTAATATTAGTTTAGATATTCCTGTTCAAAAGCTCTGATGGTTGGTTTTGCTTTGAATATTCTTTAGGGAACATGTGCTCCCTTATAATCTTGGCATATACTTACTAGTTCAAGTAAATGGCAAACGTAACCGACTGTATTTGTCGCCGATGAATGGAAATGTCAGGATTATTTGATCCCGTGGTATTTCATATTAACCACGTATTCCGTCTTAGGGCAACTCACCCTATAAAACAAACCGCTGCATTTGCGAAACAAAATACAAAGGAGGAACCGACTCGCATGCACACACATAGGGACCCATGGGTTTATGGGCCAAAAGCAGAGCAGGAATCTGAGTGATGTGAGCCGATCGTTTAGCGTTTTCCCATAGCAAGAGGATCTGACCCGGGATCGGACCTCGGTCGGCCGGTGGGCCCAAGAAATCGCCCCGGGTTATCACGCCGCTCGTCCTCCGCCCCCGGTACCGTTTCCTCCTCCGCGCACTCACCCTTTCCACGCCACGATCTCCGCAAACAACGCGCTCTTAGCCCGCGAGCACATACATCCTGCTGCTCTTCTTTCCCTTTTGTTCCTCCGTCCATACTTTCTCGCATTTTTTTTCACCTTCAAGACCGTTCGCCACCACTATCCACTGGCATCGATCTCACCACCGTTTCTCATCCACTCCTACGCTGTCATCTTGCGTTCATCTTCGGATCTAGCCCCGTTGTTGCTACGTCGGTTTCGCCTGTTGTAGAGAAAGGACAGTCAAATTGGACCCTTTGGCTGACGATACACAAACTTAACGATTCACAAACGTATACGCTATCACGAAAAAGAATCAAACAGTTGTACAACATATTTCGAATATCTGATCGGCATAACAGCGTAATCAGAATACCTGCCCCTGTATCAATTTTCGCCGGTCACCCTTGATAGGTTACTTCGAAAGAAATTAATTTTTTTTTATTCATTTTAGGATGAATCATTTCTTAAAACTTGTTCTCTTATCATACAGTTATAATAGCCAATAATGTCTTCTTCTGAGAGCGGAATCTTCAACTCGGGATACGCAGAATTTTCATTTTCCCGGCTTCCACATACTCGGCCCTCGACTTTCACGGCACCGTCAAAAAGAGGGAGAAAACAAGGAAGACGGAGATCGTCTCGCGGCCTGTATACGGTATACATATAGCGTCGTACCTACCCCGGGGTGTCTTCCCTTTCTCTCTACCCCGTTGAAGTCAGATCGCCCTCGGGCTGCACCGGGCCGTCGTTATTATATGTTATCGCCGTGGAAGGTATGGGAACCGGCCCGAGGGAACACGGGATACCTACATCGGTATTTCCCCCTCGTTGTACCATAACGCACCATCGTGGTGTACACGGCGAACGGACTCTCCAGCTCTTGCTCCCTTTCTCTTTCCCTCTGTCCCTTTCTCTGCACTGTTCTCGTCCTCTCTGCGGCCTTCGTCTTTAGCGCCCTCTTCCTTCTCCGTTCCCGGCTCGTCCTTTTTCCAGGGCACTCGTCTATTATATGCTAAATTGCGACCTTCGGCAATTCACGCAGGACATGTTCGCCGATATCTCGGAAATCGCATCGAAGTTTCTCTCGGTACCGGATGATATATAGAAGGGTGTTGGAGAGGGCGCGAACTTAGAATTAGAACCCCTGATTAAAATGCATCTAGACCATTAATAATCGATCAACGCGTCAGCCAGAATCGAAATTTTAATCCGTTTGATCGCTCAGTGCGATCATTGAAGAATTACATTTATTCGCCGCATAATTCGGCTGTCGTTCAAGTAATATCCATTTATCAAAAATGGAGTCTTTTAATATTAATTGATAGCAAAGTCTTACCATAAGCTGCCCCATAAAGTCGCGAATATAAAAGCGGCTTAACGCTGCGCAAAGCTGTAATCTCCAGTTACAAACGAGCAAGGAGACTAGCTTAGCTGGGTGCAGCGTGAAACGCACTCGAAAATGTCACGAGCACTTTCTAAAGCTGATCGCGGGGCCGGAAAAGGTGGCACGAATCGGCTGGCCGCTTGTATCGACATCCATTAAGACAGCTCGCGTCGATGCAAATTCATCTTCCTATCATCATGCCTTCAAACGACTTCTTAATCCCTCTCTCGTCATGCTTTTTATTTCTCTTTTCCCAAACGCTCGTTTCCAGCCGCGTTTCTCCCGTTTCCTTCGCGTCCATCCTTTCTCCATCCCGCGTGATCCAGAAGGCATTCGTTCCGCCAGCTTTCACAAAAATGATAGCGCCCGTGTTTGCTCTCCTCCAACGTGGTAGCCACGACAAGGAGATGAAACTCGACGCCGACAGATGACGATTATCGTTCGCATTGCTACGGGATTGAGCGATCAAAATCGTTGGCACACAGAAACATACCCCTTGATAATATTTTAATGGTCAGATCAGGCTGGTTGCGCGAAAGAAGTTGCGTTAATTACTGATGGAAACACTTTGCCATTGACCTCTTTTAATCATTCACAAATATTATGCAAGTATTGCCAGTTCATATAGACACGTAGGTCGATGCACGAAGTAAACCAGGGTTTAACGTTAAACTCTTTCCTCACAGGTATCTCGAAAATTTTGCGTTTCCGTTGACCGGATAAAATAATAAACGAACAACCGGCCACCTTTTATTCAGTGGCGCAACGGTCCATAACGAAATACGCGTTTACGACGTGCGGTAAATGGATCCAACGCGGGAGAGATCTTCAATTAAAGGGAACCAGGGTGGCGACCGTGTTAAAAGAGTTTCGGCCCTGAACAGCTGCGGCTCGTTCGAACGACGATTGCTACCTGTAACTTGGAGCGATTTTGGCAGGTGACCGGAATATCGGCACCTGCCTCGGCTCAACGAGAACTCGTCAACGTAGAAGCGTAATTTATATATCGAATGAATGGCTGCATAAGATCCCCCCTGTGTATCTTAACGATTTATCAAAAGGATCGATCGATGTTGAAAAAAAAACGCGAGGTTCAATCTTATAAATTACAATCGTCAAGGTGAACTTGCGTCATTCATACCCCTTAAGAACAAACGCGTATCACACGAAATATAACAGAGAAGTGCCACACAGTCAATGGTAATCAATGGTAATCAACTCTTTATTAATAAACTAGTCGGGTGAATAAACACAAAAAAACAAAAAATACTCCAATTTCAATCATAACAGCGATTTATTTTTCTTCTGGTAGAAGTACGCTTTAAGTTTAGTGTTCCTAAAATGGCTCTCTCAAGTAGGTAGTATCAGTCCTTAATACTGTCATGTATAATTTAAGTAGTATATGTCAGTCATAAGTAGTACAAATAAATGACCGGACATCAGGCATAACGAAAGTAGTGTAGGTCAAGGTATGGCTTAACATTCATAAGTAGGCATGTTAAGCCATGTTAAGCCACACCTCGATCCATACTACGCTAGATACACCTGATGCCCGACCATTTACTTGTACTACCTATGATTGACATATACTACTTAAAATTGAAGTAATACTTATGATCAAATTTTATACTAATTTTTATACTTAAATTTTAAGTAGCACATGTCATTCATAAGTAATACAAGTAAATGGTCGGACATCAGGCATAACTAAAGTAACATGGGTAAAAGTATGGCTTTCTTAAGTGCACATGTTAAGCCATACCTTGGTCCATACTACGCTAGATACACCTGATGCCCGACCATTTACTTGTACTACCTATGATTGATATATACCACTTAAAATTTAAGTACCCTGGTTTGTTAATGGAGCATTTCTAACTCTTATTTATATTTTCCATCGTTACAAGTGCTTGTAATTATCAAAGTTTAAACAAAAAGGCCCAGATGCGAATTAAGTAAGTTTAGCCTACGTATATGAAAAATTGAATAACACGGTAACGCAGTGAAATTAGCTTCAAAGCCAGCCTTTGAGATATGAAAAGAATTTATTTTATCAATATGGACTGAGAGTAGAAAAGAAAGTAATAAATTAAAACCAGTATTTGCTCAATCAAAAGAGAAACTCAGTCGTCTTAGACTTTATCGATTTCAAGGCAGAATTATAATTAGTTCAATGCAAATAGTATATATTAACACATTTTTCTCGTCTCCAGATATCCAGAGTCAAGATTAGCAAAATTATTCAACGGCAGCATCCCCATCGTGCTGGACTCCCTGAAGCAACACTACTTCATCGACAGGGACGGCGGCATGTTTAGACACATCCTGAATTTCATGCGAAACTCCCGTCTACTGATACCAGACAACTTCGCCGACCTGGATCTGCTGCTGGAAGAAGCACGATACTTCGACATCGCGCGTAAGAGAAACTTACCTTAATACTAATACTATTAACATTAATGCCATGAGATTAAGCCTTGTTAAATAGCCATCATTAATTACGAACGATGAAACGTACCGTTAAGTTTGCACAGAAAAAGAGCACGTGTATGAAGGAAAGAAATTCAAGCTCGCGAAAGCTGCTATTACTTAATCTCGTAAAAAAAAAATCTGTACGTACATACGTACGGTTTCGCTGGACATCGAACGCGTAACTGCCTTCAGCATCTCCAGCGTGAAGGAGGCGAAAGATCGCTATAAATCATGTTATCTTCCCGACGGAATCTCCTCCACAGATCATTTTTCCTATCATTAACCACTAACACCAGCAGCGCGCAATGTTCCCATTACGATGCATTGAAACGGCAATATCTTGATGAACGATTACCACGGCGAAAGCGCACGAGGCACGCAAAATTCCAATGGCTCGCGGTATCGTTCGATCGCGATCACGTCTTCGTTTCAGTATAAACAGATGCGGGATAATAATTTAATTAATACCCAAGAATTCGGTGGCAGGGTAAAGGAGATCGGGAGCAACTTTCTCACTATATGGGGATCCTCCAAGAATTAAAATGAAGAAAATCGTATTCACAATAATTTGAATAATAGTAATGCGTACTTGTAAGACAATTGTGCTGGTACCAGACGAACGGAAATATTACCTTTAATTGCAATCAAGATAAGCACAATAAGCAGAAAAATGTCCATTGATCCTGCATAGAGTGCTGTGCAAAAGTCTTAGGCCACTTATCAAACAAATATCTTTTATTTTATGAATTTTTGGATGATCAGTATTGTTTTATCATTAGCGTTTGCTCTTAAAAAATAATAGATGCTTTGAGAAAATTCCGGAAGTCATCTAGGCTATGTAACAGTACAAATAAGTATTAAAGTAAGAATAGAGCCTAATAATTGATTATTCTAAAAACGATAATAAAATAAAACATTTTTTTAATGTTTTCGTTTAAACGAAAGTGTCTTTGAAAAGTACACGGATTAGCTTCCACGAAAATGCAACTTCTACACAGAGTTCTACAAAGCACATTACTGTATAATCTATCCTACCCCTTCTAACTAAGATCCTCCCTTTTTCAGCGATGTGCAGGCAACTAGAGCAAATGAAGAAGGATCGCATAAAAAACGGGTCTACGTCGGCAACCACGATGTCCTCATCGTCCCCGAGTCCTCCGCCGTCCAACCAACTGGGAGGCCGTGGTACAGGGTGCGCAACGCTTCCCAGCAATCGGGACACGGAGAAAGTTCGTCCTAACGAAGGAAATTGCAGTTACGAGTGCGTAGCTCTTCACGTCAGTCCGGATCTAGGGGAACGAGTGATGCTGTCTGGTGGCCGCGCGTTACTCGACGAGGTGTTCCCGGAAACGACCCAGGCGGTGATCGACGCTCGATCGGGGGTCGCCTGGCATCAGCAGGACGCCCGCCACGTAATCAGATTCCCGTTGAACGGCTACTGTAAGTTGAACTCCGTGCAGGCGATCACCAGGCTGCTGAACGCTGGGTTCCGCGTGGTGGCCAGCAACGGTGGCGGCGTGGAGGGCCAGCAATTCTCGGAGTACCTGTTCGTTCGACAGGCCGTCAACACTTGACGGAACACGCCGCACCAGCGCAAAACCAGCTCGAGGACGATCCGTTGCATTCAACGCGATCACGATCCCGAGTGAGCGTTGTCCAGGAGAACTCTCTTCAAGACTGCGTCACGAGCGAGAGATGGTTTGTTACGACGGATGGAGCGCCTCCGGTATGAGAGCTGTCGCGGATCCGAGATAATCGTTACTGTACAGGGTGTAAAGAAATTATATGTAACGACCACCGCGGCGTGATTCTACACCATCGGATCGGTGAATATTTGTGAAAAAAAACCATTCAAAATTGTCCTTGACCTTGAAGATTAAGGTCAACATTTTTTCTTGTCCTATCGGACTCTACTCGTCTTGAGGGTAGGAAGTGTCGAAGGAACCATGGGTCGCAACTCGACCGTTTTCTTGCAATAAATGATGTTAATATTTTGCATTGGTCAGCACGGGTTAGAGCGAGAGAATGAAAAAGAAGAAGCGATGGTCTCGTGGCCCTACGCAACGCACCGGCCAATCTAGCGTCGCCCTTATCACCGAGCCTCACGCAAGACCCCCGTTCCCTCTCTTTCACTCTTTTCGCTCTAACCCCTGCTAACCAATGCGAAAAATTAACATCATTTATTGCAAGAAAATGGTCGAGTTACGACCCATGGTTCTTTTGACACTTTTTTATCCTCAGGACGAGTAGAATCCGATTGGACAAGAAAAAATGTTGACCTTAATTTTCGAGGTCAAGGAAAATCTTGCACGGGCTTTTTTCCACAAATATCCACCGATCCGAAGATGTAAAATCACGCTGTGGTGGTCGTTACATATAATTTCTTGACACCCTGTACGTCTTCAGCGATCTCTGAAGTCTTGTGTAAATACAATGCATAACAAAAGAAAAATAGGTCCACTTAGTACTTTGGTCATAACTCTGGACATAATTAACCGATTCGGCCAGCCTTTAAATCAGCATTTCAGCCTAAGCATTAGGGAGTATTCGTGTAAAATCTTATCTTAGAACAGCACCCTATTTTTGTGCAATAAACATTTATTTGATTCTTGTCAACTTTTGGCCATAACAACATGATAAGTCCACCTGTAGAGAAACAAAAACTTGAACAAACTAAAACATTCTAACTTGAAGAAACAAACGTTTTGAATAATTTATAGGTTTTCCACCACTATTTATTAATAAATTCATCTTCCACGTCGCTACTTCAGTTAGATTTTACAGTTGTTTATTAATAAAAAGTGGTTGGCCACGTATAAATTACTGAAGATGTTCGTTTCTTCAAGTTAGAATGTTTTAGTACGTTCGAGTCTTTGTTTATTTCCGAGTGGACCATTTTGTTGTAGTAAGAATAGACACAAATCAAATTAACGTTTACTGTACAAAAACGGGGCATTGGATTAAGATAAAATTTTACACGAACACTCCCTAGTGCTTAGGCTAAATACTGAAATAAAGTACAGTTATGACCAAAAGTCCAAGTAGACCTATCTTTATGTCACGCACCGTACTTCTCTTTTTTTGTTTTTAATGCGATGATCTTGAAGTCGAGCAAACAGCCAAGCGATTGTAAATTCTTCGCAAAATTCTGCTCGTTCGTTCTTTCGTACTCTGTGATATGTCGAAGTTCGGCGTTTCCATTTGTTGACGCGTGTTCAGTTTCAGAGGCCACCGTTTTGTCAAACAGGAGTTTGTAGAAGGGGGTTGCTCGCGGGATTATTTTAACGATAGTATTAAGGAAGGAAACGGTTCGGCTAGGTACGCAGGGTATATTTTTTCGTCACGGTTTAAAGGTGCTGAATGTTCACTGGTCTCCGATTGCAGTCACGGTAGTACGGTAATGCACGGGTGTAATGCGCACATTCGGGACTGAAGCGCGCCTTACATCCGTGCGTCACTGTATTAGCTATCGCTGTGCTATACGTGTTTAATGTTTAGGAGTTCATTAAGAAAATGCATATTCTTGTTCTTATAAGTTATACGAAGGAATGTCAAAGTGAAACTGCCATTACACGCGTGGAAAGCATTCGAAGTATCCTCGATGTGGCTTTATGAAGATTGCATAGAGTACTTTGGGTTCTATTCAATGATTCCGAACGTTTGACGAATCCAGTGCCTTCAGTTGCGCATTTTAAGTTGCAACAGTTCGACCGTGCGTAACGATAAGGAATTACAACCGACGCGGACTGTAATAATGATCACCCGAATTACCGTTAAAATCGTTTCAATATCTTTATGAAAATTGGGCCGAGATGCATAATCTTCGCAGTTTTGCGTCGTCGAACGGTATCATCACGAACGCTCGTGATCCACTTATGCGCACCGTGTTGTCCGTTTCATTTGGAAACGTGTAAGCGTCTCGGAAAGTATGGATTAAAGGGGCTTATACGATATTCACTCAAAGCATTTTTCCAAATATGATCCACGATTTCTGAAATGCTTGCACGTTTCCAAATAAAACAGACACATTGTGTACGTACGTCGGATGCACCACTTCTTATTCTGCTCTTATTTAATAAGGTGTATCTATATGTATTTAAATGCCATACTAATTACTGTAAATACCGCGAATAAATGTGTATCTATATCTATTATAAATATAAATATTCTATGTACTTAAACTGTCAACACATAGACGCGAGAGATTCGACGGTGAAATAATTTGCGTTCATCTCGTCCATTGAAACTGTGGCTTTTATTTAAAAAAAGTTACATGAAATTGAGCATCGAAAATAAAGCAAACGCACCAATGACTTTATTTCATTATTCGTACAGTCCACCTGGTTTGACGTTTGGCCGAATGTTCATCAACTTCCGCTTCACCGACCGCCCAGTTGTTAACCGGTCGAATAAATGAAGGGAGATAGCTTTTATTCTTCAATAAGACACTCATTACGATAAGTACCGTTTCGACTGATTTAATAAAATGTTCGTTACTTGAAACCAACTGTGACAATAGTAATTTATTTCCCGTCAGGCGCAAATAAATTCATGCAAAGAAAGGTATAACTGTGCCCGTCACAAAGGCGATGCCTTGTTCCAATCAGATTCCGAGCACAGAAAAAAATAATAAAACCCACTGATTCAACGGGGCGGAATGAAAACATTTACCGTACTATAGAGATTTTTTCTAGCGTTCCGACATAAAAATTTTATAATTCTCCAACTGGTTAAACATATGCACTCGACTATACCAGCCGATTGCGAGCAGCACGGGCATCCCATGCGTTGACCGTTCGCCCTAACGACTTTCCATATCGATCCGATGACTTTCGAGCGCGATCTATAAAACAGGAGCAGGAGTAAACAAAATTGTTTCCGGTTCATGTTGTGCCAGCTGTACGCGTAACTGCATACTTGAGCGGCATACATGTACAATTTTGTTATGCAAGCATACCTGACAGCCCTATAGGCTCCAGACGGTAAAGGTATGCTTGAACAGGAGGGTCAGTGTACATTTCAAATCTATTCAGTTATGAAGAAGAAAAGGCAACATGAAAAGCGTACCTTGCTGTGTAAAGATTGGTTAAAGAAAAGATAGTTATTCCCTGACTAATCCCTTAAAGTAATTAGTATTTGACCCATCCCCCATGATTGGCACAACTATTTAAGAATGAACGAAGAAACGTACCGGAAACTTTTATCACTCATCGCCCCCTCGATTAAAAGGAGGGATACAATTATGAGAAAGGCTATATCCTTGTGCACGAACGACCTGCGCAAGTATAAAGTATAGAATTTCAAACATTTTTAAGCCGTTTGTACAGTGAAAATACTTGTACGATATTATCATATGTACGCTCGTGTAGACTTGCGCAATAAATTAGTACGCGTATGTACCGTTCAAGTATACAATTACGTGTACAGCCGGCATTAGTTTCGAACGTACATGTTCCACCCTGTCGTTTGGCAAATCACTCGCCCAGCTTTTCAAAAGTTGGGGGTAGAGTTTCTCGTGCAATTAGCAGGGGACAGGAAGGAAAGCAACGGCAGTTACCAGATTTATATACGTCCGGCTAATAATAGACCGTCCGCAGTACTAGATAAAAAGAGAAATAAGGGAACCTGCAGAAGGACAGGGGACGAAAGAGGTAGAGCAGCAGGAGAGAGTAAAAGAGCTCGGAGCCGCGTTGATCGCGTAACCACGGGAATAAGGGATAAAGCGTACAAACGTCATCGCCTCGGGCCCTGTATCCATGGTTACCGTGAACTCAATATCCGCGGCGCCCGGGGTAGTACGGGCCTCGGGCTGTCACCCCCCCGAACCTGCCAAGCGCTCGTCGCCCTGCTTCAACCCTCTCCTTCGTCTCTCACTCTCTCGCCCCCCTTTTTCCTGTGCCCCTCTTTGCCTCTCGCCCATATTTTTTACATCTCCCTTCCTTCTTTATCCTTTTAAAACTATTCTACCTTCTTGTTTTCGTTATTTTCCGTCCAACCATCTCCTTTCTTTTGCAACCCCCTCCCTCTGGACCATTCTCCTCTTCTGCATCGTGCATTTTTTTGTTTCCTTTTACGATTTTCTTTTTACGATTCCGTTTCGCCTTCCGCTTACCGAAAACTTTAATTTTTGCATCCTCTTCCGCGTTTTCCTTTATCTTACAACCACTCTTCTTTTCCGGCTTTTCGATTGTCCGCCGTTCTTTCTTTTTCTTTCCCCTCCGCGATGGTTCTACTCGTTTTCCGTTCCTCGTGCTACCAATTGCACATTCTACCACCCGCTCCTTCGTTCTCCATCTCTGTCGAACAGCGGCTTGATTATATTCCACTTCTGGAACGCCCCGGGTCCTTCGATACACGATACGAGAAAGAATAGCCCTTGGCGCCAACGTGGAAGGCTGGCTCGAAATTCGAGGATACGCTGGCACCCAACGCCATTGTCTGTACGAAGGCAGCACGAGCCACATTTTTCGCGAAACCACCCTTCCGTTGTCTACCATAACACGCGATTCTAGGAAATTGTGATGTACTTTTAACTCTCGTAAATTGTCTTTTTTTTAGTACCGCTTCACTTTCCGGCATTTTTATATTTCATTGCTTAATTAATAAAGTACGCTTTGTCCAATTTTGATTCTGTAAACATAGAATCGAGATTAGAGTAGAATTTAAATTTATGCAATCAAGAGACTGCCTTTAGACAGAAGGGGTTGCCGCGCATGTACCATACGCTGAAACACGAGTTTCTTTAAATAGAATATAGTAGAAACCGTATGGAATGATATCTGAAATGATACGTAATCACACTTTGATGCCCCTCAACGCGTTTTTGCATTACGTAATCGATTTTCCGCAAAAGATGTCTTCCGCTTTAATCAAATAACACCCCTGCGCCGTATAAAACTATGCAGAGCTACTAAGTTATTCCTTATAAAATATTTAAAAACGATTCAAAGGAAACATAAACGCGATGCAAATTGCATGAAACCCGCATGTTTCCTCGTGCGATAGAAATGATATAGAAGCCTAACAATAAGAGTAAAAAATTCGGGCTTTTCTTTGGTGAGACTTATTCTTGTGTTTTATTATCCCTCGGTTACGACTTATCCAATTACAATTTGTAAAAATATCATACTGTACCAAAACTGCTATGTACTTTAGTATTTTTTTTTTGTTTTGTTTGTTTCTTTACATTCCTCTATTTATATATTTATATGAATAATTCCACCTAGTGGCAGTAAGGAGATTAGTATAATCTAGCTTCGGAAATTTGCGTTCTGTTTTCTCGTCGAACTCGTAAAAATAAAAAAAGACGATGCGATCATTGCAAAGAGGAACACACGCAGCTAAGTGATAAAAACTTCTTACATTGCGAAATGCGCGGCAAAAGTAGTATGGTACAATAATCTTATGTGCGCCTTTTAAAAACAAAGTATTTACACATTACTTGAACAATTTTGCTTCAACGATCCGTCTCCCGTTTGAAATATCAAACTCTCTCTTTCATTCTCTCCCCCTCTCTGTCTTGCAGTGAAAAACTTATATCGATTGCATTATGCCATGTTACATGTATATTTGTATATATAAAAAGGCAATCATTTCTTGGTGCACGCGATAACAAATAGAATCATGTAGCTGAGATCAATATTGCAATCATATCTTCGCATCCTATTACGCTTCAAATAATTTCCCCTGTTTTTTTTTTCACTTTGTACTGATTGCTCTCATAGTTAATCAGCGCTGCAGGTAGACAAAGTTAATAGCACAGTTCGTATTAAGATCCTTTTCACGCAATTCGTCAGTCTTGTGCGCGTATTATATTCTAATCAATATTGAACCGTTGAAGCAATTACGTTTCGCGTGATTGTAACTGAAACGTTACGTATATGTCCGCCCTTGATTATTTCTCTCGTTATTTACATCAGAAAATTCACAGGTGTACGCACCTTTGTAATATATGTACAACTTTCGATACGAATGCCGGTCAGAGAATGCATCGTGCGATCCAAGGAATATTGGAAGCACGAAGAATGAACGAAGAAGTACGGTTAATACGGATTACCGGAATCATTTCTAGGCTCTCTATGATTCTTATTTACAATTAGATAATCTGAAGTAACCATTTCTCGCGGTTCGATAAAATGAAAATAAATAGTATGTACTCCGTGTCGTATTATTGTTCGGCGACTCCAAACTACAGCATCGCGATAGAACAAATTCATATCAAATATATGTTACAGCTTATAAAAATTGATCGGTTTTTTTTTCCATATCGCTAATGCGTTAAGTATTTTTCAATATATTAGGGAATAAAGTTGAATCACTGTGTAGTCGTATGTAAATCCGTAAGAGTGAACACAAATCGTTCGATATTCGGTGTGATTAGAAGCTAATATACAACTAAGGCTACTATGAAAATTCTAAAATGATTTACGAAAAAAAAAAAAATGATATCTAAACGCAGTAAATGATACACGTGGATATTCGTATTTATATGTATATGCGTGTATATATACGAATCGATATCACCATTGTACGATGACATAATACAACTAATTTTGCACAGAACTATGTTTCGGTTACGTGTAAGACGCTCGCGCGATGAGCAAGTTTTAGGAAAGATCGATATCCTTTTAATTATACTGTACGATAATAGGCACCCACGTACATCTGCAGCGAATTCTTTTACATTATAAATCAGGTACACGCTTTGAATTATCCCTTCTTTTTCTTTTCTTTTCAATCAATTACGCGAAGCACACTTATCTCTGAACATTTTCTAGCACAGAAACTGCGGCGATTCCGAAGAGGAATTATAAATAATTAAATTAATATCAATCGAAGAAACATCCGTGATTCTTACTTTTGTAAATATTTCTTTAATAAAAAACGTAACAGCTAATTCTTTTATAAACACTGAAAATGTAGATTACAACATAATATACTGATAACAATTCCATCATATGGTGGAGAGTAGCTATATTTTGTTGTACCAACATTGAAATTATCACTATTTATAGGTATTTTTACGTGTAAGGTATTGTACAAATTATTCCATACTTTTTGGACAGTGTGCTCACGGTATATTATTACATTATACTTTGCAAAAATACGATTTACTATATTTAACAAAACCTGCACTCTTCACGCTAGCGCTACAGTGTCCAAAAGTATAGGTCAAGTGTTACAATTGCAGCAGGCATATACATGAATGACAATGTACACACATACGTTCGACTTCTCCGTCGCGCTCACCATATAACAACAATTATATATGGCCACACAACATTCTTGCCATAAAGAGACTACCCGGAGACTGATCGTCTGAGGGCATGTGCTCGACATACACATCGCTCCATTTTTCCTTCAATGATGCAATTTTATGTTGAAAAATAAAGAACGATCTATTTATATTATATTTAAAAAATCTTCAGTCATTTACAGTAGGGAAGCTTATCGACATGGTAGAAATAATCTTATTCCGAATTTACCGTGGAATCCCGATGTGATCCGATAATGAATTTCATTTGTATGCAACTTATGAAACACTGTACAGTGGCAACGTACACTAACGTCACATGATTCGTCAAGGTCCATCTTGAGGCCAGCTCACACAAGACCATGCAGGTAGGGCGCCAGATATCGGGCGGGTCACTTAAGTTCCTGCCCTTCACAGAACATCACTTCAAGTATGATTTATACAGCGTCGTGCTCCTACACGTCTCCTTCTCTTGCTCAAGAAGGAACAACAAGTCTCTGAAATTCACACGTTTCAAGCGTGGTCTCATTGGCATTTGTCTGTTCATTCCAGTCGCGGAAGCATTCAAACCGGAATTACTTCCCGGACTACTGGCGGACCCCCCTACGTCGAGTTTAGGCTTTTTGCGTGGACCGATTGCTTGCAGTGCTGTCAAGTTGGCTTCCCTCTGTCTTAATTCCTCCATTTCCGCGCGTTGCATCTGAAAGCAAGGTTTCGAGCATTGCAATTAATTTTTGCTCCCTTACGGCACTTCTATATTTCATTTATACGCCTGCCGAAGTACCTCTTTGGCCTTCGCCTTCAGCTTAGCTTGTTCTGGATCTTCAGTTTTCGCGCGACTCTTCGCCGCCCGTAAAAGTAACTCTCTTTCTTGCTCTTCGTGTCTCCTACGCTCAACTTTATCCAAGTCTTCCAGGAATTTTAACTGTGCCCTAACATCCTGCGTTACTTCATAACGCGGATCCACCTGTAATCATTAGAAATCATTCTCTAAATGTCTGTTCTATGTATTTAATTAAAAAATTTCTTCAATGATCAACTTCACCTTTATCAAATCTATCCTGTGTTCAGCAATCACTGCTAATTTCTCTACTAAATTTTTTAACCTTTCCTGTGCAGCGTGCGATATTAACGCCGCGACTTCTTGATTTGGTTCCTCTAATCCATAATTCGAAACTAAACAAAAAAAAACATAAAGTTGCACTTTTTCAATATCGTATTTGCACGTAATATTACACGTTTTATTCGAACTACTAAGATAAAAAATTACCGATTTGTTTAATTCTTTGCTGCAATGGTGTCATATGTAGAAACACTTCATCTTTACACGATCTAATCTGTGTCCCAACGAATTCCGTGGATCCAAGAATCCTCTGAGACTCTTCCGCAAGGTTAACACCACCCATAGCTGCGACATCATTAATATCGTCATCTCCCCTGTTTAAGGAAAAAAAGCATAAATATAATCGTCGAATGATAGTAAAGAAAAATCAACTGTAAAAAAAAAATGATTACGTACGTGTATCCCGCCGACGAAAACGTCTTCTTTTCTTTCTCTTTAGTAACTGGCTTTGAAACAAATGAAGGCACTACGGCTTTGTTAACAGTAGCGATTGTATTTACTGTTTTGCCTTGCGTTGTGGTTGTAATTGTTTTAACAACAGTCGTTGTGATAGGTGGTTTTTGGACCGTGGGGACAGTAGGTCGAATTCCAGTCACTGCTACCGTTGACTTTACGGTGTACGCAGTAGGGCTACGGACTACTGTTGTAACCGGTCGTATCTAACAAAAAACAAATTGCAACACTTTTGTAAATATTAAGAAAAAATGATCGTGAACGAAATCAAATACCGTTCACCAGAAATCAAAGTATTCATTGGTTGTTTATTGCGTGAATTGTATTACAAAATTCATTCTGGTTAGATCAGAATGTAACAAGTGTGATGCATTTTCATATCTTACCAGCCTTTGCTGAACTGGCTGAGCAGGACGCGGGACTGTAGTTGTGGCTGCAGGTAGCGGAGTCATTACTCTCACTTGAGTGGTTGCAGTCACCGCAGTTACAGGAACTGTTGCAGTTGCCACAGCTACGGTTGGTCTGAGTTGATTCTGTTCAATTATATTACAAAAGATTAATATCAAGCAAGAATTATGAAGAAGACATGAATGAAAATAGTAAAATAGGCAATACTAATTGCTATCGAGCTTCTAATATAAAAATCATTGATCTACTGAGTAAACTACGTAAATCTATTAAAGAATGTATAAAAGATTATTCTTGCCTGTGTTACTACAGGAGTGGTGGATGATACTGAAAAAACAACATTCGCCGGTGGTGGTTTTATGCCTTCTATGACCAATTCTTTTGTGACGAGGGATTGCCGTAAAAGTGGCAAACTTTTTTTGAGGAATCCAATCAGGCATGGTTGCGGTGATGCGTTCAACAATCTTTCAAGTCTATCACAGAACTCTTCAGGCTCAACTTTCGTGTCAATCAACTCTTGTATTAAAGTCCGAACATTTCGCTCCACTGCTTTAGGCTCTCGACTAGACAACTCTAACAAGTTTGCTAAAAATTTGCGGCACTTTTCTTTGGTATTATCTGTAGTCTGACGCTAAAAAATAAAAAACCTAATGTATCAATATTGTATAATATGCATAAAATCGTTTATAACATTTACGTAACAGTTTATGATAATGATATTTTTATTAGAAACAATTGTACGTAATACGTACAGGTGCAGGCGTCTGAACTGTTTGAACAGTAGTAACAGGTGGGGTAGGTGTAGTCGTAGCTGCAGCAGTGACCGTTGCGGGTGTTGTAGTTGTCGTTGTAATAGCTGCTGTGACTGTCTGTTAGAATAAATGAAAACAAATTATAAGATTTCTTTCCTGTAAGGCCAATTAAAAATGAAGGAACATGTTCTTTAATGGTTCAATAAATAAATGTTTACAGTATTTTAAGATAATCTGTCAACATGTAATTTTCTCAAAATTCCAATGAAAGTACAACATTGCAATCTCATTCAAAATGAAAAGCATTTTGCAACATAGCTGAAAAACATAAATAGCGAATTTATATTACAAATTGCAATTTCTTTACGCCATGCTTTTATCTTCAATGTGAATATGTTTTTCGATAACAGTCTCCTCACTAATTATTTCTTTATACTTATACTAATCGAAAATTATGAAGCTTCGACAAAATCGCAATGTAAAATAATTTTAGACCAAGATGGTTACACTCTTTAATGTTCTGAAGCTCAGTATTACTAAAAGAAATTATGCTGATCGTATACATAATTCTCACATGCATTTTCTTATTAAATATTTCTAGAAACATTCACAACATCAGACAATGATTGTTTTTCTATTTATCTACGATTCTAATACACACATAGCTTTTTTCTGTATGCATGCTGAACTTCAGATGCTTCAAACACAAAATCTGTAGTCTCATTACTTTCTCAATAATTATTGTAATTAAACAATAATTAATTAATAGTATGTATAACTTCAAAATAGATTAAATACTGTAAGGATAATTATGCTACATATTAAAGACGCACTTGTACCTTGTACAGACTCGTAATTCTTTTTATTGTAATATTATCCCTTAGCTGTTTCTTAAGTGATAATATGAAAGCGTTTGCTTTTATCTTATTCGTGCTCATTAAACGTGCTAATTAAACATACTCATTAAGAGAGCATTTTGTTTACAGGGCGAATATTTTTTTTATAAAAAATGCATTCTTTACGTATTAAATCTAGTACAATTAATATATGAAGAATAATGAGAATTAAAATCATACTTCTGTACGATTGATTTCTCGCGCCCTACATTATAGAAATATTATTGCAAGTATCTTATAAAGTTTCGCATTTCTAAATTTTGCTGTTAAATTTAATTACTTTTCGAAAACATTAAAAACAGAATAATCTATGATACCCTTAACCAATATAACATGCAAAGTGTGTATATACGATAAAGGCATTTAATATAACAAAATAATTTCACACTTCAAAAATGTCGAAATTCTACAATAAAGAGGCAACCCAGCAAGTAAGCCAATAAGAAAAGTCTCTGTATACTGCACAAACTCTCGATGCTATAATAACTGAAAGTTTATACGAATTATTTGAAATGTTTCTTCTACGCGTATGAAAGTGATGTTTGTGCGATATGCAAAAATCGATGTATAAACAAGAGAAGAAATCGAAATGCGATAAAACAAATTGTTATCCTTTGAAAGAAATATCATAGAATCAAAAGAACACAAATACAGAATAAAGGAATATAAACATAATACACAGCCTTACCAATAACACCATTCCAACTAATGGCACAAAACTAAAAGTCTACTACAGCACTACATCGAGTCTTGTAAGAGGTATAAGAGTGCGTCACCTGAACAGATTTTCTTAATGTGGCGAGTGGTGGGCCAGTGAACTGTGCGTTCAGCCTACTTACAGCCGGCACTGAGGCTAAGCGATAGGTAGTGCCCGGAGATGGTGCAGCGACCACTGCATTTCCAGCTATACTATTCGGCGTAACTGCAGTACCAGCGGGTGTACCTGCCGTTGGAGGTGGCCCTACCCTTAGCAATTGATACTGCCCGCTTTCTGTTTTCAGTAATATATGGCCCTGAGTCCCAGGTTGGAGACCGTGTAACGTTTGCAGTGTTATCTAAAAATTTAACAATTGACATCTTATCAATAATTGCCATTGTAAATATTTGGAGAAAAACTATCCAAGTTCATAGATTGACCTTGGAATGTATACGTTTGTTTACAAAGTATAAATATCTTACCCCTGGTGCTCCAGGCCTTGCCCCGATCATGTGTTGACCGATTACCACTCTAGGCGCAACTTGTTTCCCTGCTTGTTGTCCTGCCACTGGCGTGCCAGGGCGCATCGTATTTACGTTAAGAATTTGCACATTGCTGGGTACTATCGTGGATGTGACCCCAGCTTTACCCTGTAGCGCTGTGCTGACTGCATTGCCAGCCACAGAAACAGGAACAGACATTGGAACGGAAACCATACCACTGGGTGCTACACTAGTCTTTATCACCAAAGCTGTACCCGTCGGCTTATTTACACTAGCCACCGTTTGACTGGCCGTTTCACTAACGGAGCCAACGTTAGAAACAACATTTGATGTTGTTTGTAACACTGCCTGCGATGTTATTCCCAGAGTACCATTGGCCAACTGTCCAACGGTCTGCGCCGGAAAGGAAAGTTTATTATTCGCATTCGCTACTCCTGTGGTCGCTATTACTTGCCCAACAGTCGGATAAATAATCTTGACGGGCTCGTGCGTTTTAGTAAGGCTTGGTATGTTTGTTGTTTGATTGCTGGTCACCTGGTTTGTAGTCACTTGATTGATATAAGCAGCAGGAGGGACTGCTGCTGACTGTGTATGCTGTTGCTGCTGTTGTGTAGTAACCTGTGGCGCCACTGTGTTTGAGGTAACCACGTTTACAGGGAGGAGAGTGCTCGTGGTAATAGACTTCGTGACTTCTTGAGTCATCAGGCTATTTACTGTAGTACCACCACCGCCGCCGCCACCGCCGCCGTTTGAAACACCATGTTTCTGCGGCTGTACCGCGGTGATGGTGCCCCCGTTGGATATACCACTGTTCACCTGATGATTCTGCTGGCTGACCGACGCAGAACTCACTTGATGACCAGAGACTGTCGGCGTCGATGTTACCAGTTGCGTTTCAAGGGAGCCCACTATCGCGTTCACTGCGGATTCATCGACGTCCGTGCTCAGAGCTTCCTCCAGAAACTTAGCTGACGCCATTTTCTTCCAAGCTCCAACTGTAAACTGATGTGCGCATGCGCCTGTCGCAAATTGTTCCCATGGTGCATTGCCCCCCCCCTAGCGCAGCTGAGAATTGTACGCGGTCTTTCTTCTGTTTACCAGCCGCCAGCACTCGTAATCGTTAATATTTCTCACCATTGTGCAAATTTTTATTAATCCTTCTCTTAACTAAACCACCGATTACCATGCTCTTTGCTTCCTGTGCATCGGAAAAGCGATCGTCGCCATATTATATTGCAACGTCTATCATTTATGTTATGGCTGTCAATACTCGGCATGCAAACACGTCACCCGCCAAAATGGCTATCTTCGAAACTATCAATTCGTACACGATTGGTATTTCTATCAACAGCTTCATTATACCATGTAAATCAGAAAATGATAAAAAATTGTATAAAAATTGTCGATCCCTGAGAACTTTATATATTTACTTGCTTCAAGGATGCTCTTAGTAACAGTTGCTTTAAACAATATGCGTTCCATAATCTATCAGTTCTGAAGCGTATGTATTCTTTAAGTGTTCCGCAACCTTTACAATTGGAGATCAGGCTAAACGATTTAGAATGAAGAGTATGAGCGCCCTCTGACGATGGAACTTAAAATACTGAATTAATTCTTCGTTATCCTATCTAGTATCATTTATTTAATGTTAGTGAACTTAAACTATAATTTAAAACAATTTTTCAAATTACCAAGTACTATGAGTTATAAACAATTGAAATAAGAGGATAATGTAATAACTTTTGTATTTTTCATGTAGCCCTCCGTTTTCACAATATACATATACATTATGCTTGTGGTACACATAGAATGAATTATACATAAAAAAAGTATTTACCGATAAATACTGTAAATTGATCGATTTGCATAGCGCAGTAGTTGTCAATATTCTATAAAAATATTTATACATATATCACATTTATAAGTCGAAGATTTATAAAATTTAGGAGATCTCTGTATTTATAAACTATAATTGCAGGATTAAAATTGTTGGCAAATATGGTTGGCACATAATTAAAATATTATATCGCGCCTTATTAGCTACAGTAATTTGTTAAATTACTCCAGAAAAGTGTAAATGCTTTTAAAAAGTGCACTGCTTAATTACGCGTAACTCTATTGCCGACCTTATCCAGATTTTTCGAAATTATTCAAGTACATAACGAAATCGTGAATGATGAAAAAATGATTGATAGTTTTTTAATATTATTTATATATCACATCATACAAAGAAAAACTTTTACGGCGTTGGTGACCAATGGGGCCAAGTTTTGATTATACTGTACAATGCATCGCCCGGACTTAAAGTCCGAGAGACTTGTCGGTGTCCTAGCAATTTATAGTCCGGCGCTATTTTACCACCTTCTACGCCCAATTCGATAACTCGTTGCACAGCGTACAACTGACTTTTCGGTGGTATTACAGAGTTGAATGTGCCAATAAAGGAAATACCTATGCTTATATTATTGAATCCGAAGGCATGCGAACCCATGTAATCCCAACTGCGGCCAACATAAACAAGCCCGTCGCCACCAACGAGAAAATTATAGGCAATGTCCGACCATTTCCTAGATTCTATGTGAAATGTTTGCGCAAATCGAACGTGAAATGTGCATTCCGATTGCGTCGAACAAAAATCGGTTACCGTGTGGCTAATTATCACGTACGGCACCGGGAGTTTCATCTTTGTTAGTGGCTCCGCAGGTGGTTGGGCACCCCATTCGTTCCGCTCAACGAAACGGACATTTTTTACTTTAACACCTGTAACTTAATTATCGTGTTTTAGTTATAATTAAGTAAATCATTTCTCGCGTTACTATTTTTCTTGTATATGTCTACTAGCAAGCGACAAATGTATTCTTAGATATTTTTAAACAAGCAGTTCTGGAAATGCATAATGATATCAGACGATTAAGAATGTTATTCATGTATGTATAATTACCTCCGAGCGAAGAATCCGGTATTTCCGGGAAAATTGGAGCTGGTGGGACAGTAGTATTCTGCGCGAGATACACACAGGCAACAACCACAATAGCTACGAGTATTAGGGCTAAGACACACATAAACGCTGCACACCGCCACGTCCACAACCATTTTGTTACTAAAATAACACAACATTATTACCAAAAACAAATAAGTACACTTTTACACTACTGAACTTTGTCATATAAATTATCTATTTTTTTTTTTTACAAATTTTCGTACATCTATTGCAAGAATTTTCTGTTCCACTCATATAAGTATTTACACACGAGCCATTTACTTTGGCATAGTGGTAGAAACGAGTCCAAAGATCAAAAGCTTGAGTCATTATACGCGTTACAGAATGTACAACAAATTTTCAAAATGAGAACAAACAAACTCGAAAAGATATATCAAGGTACTGGAAGTATAAAATGTTTTATCGATCTCCGCGACATCGATTTTAAAACGCAATATATATCTGCTATTACTTCCGGTAGATTTTTATCTAGTTCACGCAACAATTGCGCGCAGATAAAATCCAATCGTTGGCGATAAACACCAGCAGGACGTAAATTTGATAAAACGAATTCAGAAATTTGTAATCAAATAGCACTGATTTAATCCTGACAACTACCCAGGAAAACATATCACGACAGGCCTGAAGATCTTTACTCCCGATACGATCTTTTTTATAAGTTGTCGTCAAATCAATCCAAACCCCCGCTACTAATCTGTGTAAATATCATCTATTGTACAAACACTTTGGCAACAATTACCTTTATCGAAACCAGGATTTTGTGACAATGCTGAGTTATTCCCCGCTGAATCTTCTTTAGCGTTCGATAAATCATACGCGTTGCCATTGGACGCTTGACCGGTATGGGTCTTCACCGTTTCCGGCTCCTGCGCCAAGGTCGGGTTCGTGTAAACGAACTGTTTTATCGTCACCGGGCCCTTATAAAACGTCTTGTTACCAAGATGCACGTTCGTCGAATTCTTTACGCGCACATCACCAAAATTCGAGGTGTCCGCGTTGGGTAGCACCACATTGCCGTCCGCGGTAGTCACTTGCTGGTGTTGCAATACCGCCGGCACAGGTAAATCTGGTATCCATTCTCCTTCCTCCACGTCCGTTTCATCTTCTTCGTCGTCCTCTATGTCACTGCACTGCGTAGAGGAACAGGTGAGGCTACCATTTCCGGCGACTGCGACCGCGCTCTCAGAAGAGTGTACAACTTCGCCGCGGCAACTCCCGGTCTCACGGTTTTCGATAGAAGTGTTATTGACTTGCTCGTATTCTCGATCTTGATCCTTCTGATACCGGTTCTCGTCCAGTGGTGTTTGCTGATGCTGCTGCACCAATGTTACCATGCCCAGGCACTGCATACATAAGAAAGCGTGTTTCTACTACTATACATTATTGTACAACTCTTTCATTATTATTATTCTGCATTACGGATAAATAAGGTAACGTCGTGTTGATGAAAAATGTGGTCAATTAACGAAATAGAATATATATTAAATCGCTGTGAAAATTATTCATTGTACATTGTATTTCGTACGATTTAACACATACGCGCAAGAACGGAATTGAATTGTGCAGATGAATTCTCTATGCCTAGAAATTCCGGTTTTAATGATTCCCAGAAACACATTATCCTTATCTGATGAATGTAAGTATTTAGAAAGCGATCAATGTATGGTTCAATACTGTAATAGTGCAAGTCATTAAAGTATTAGCTTCGAATTGGTCCCGAAAATTTCTACGCGCTAAAACGATTAGAGGTCTCATTCGACGTACCGTAAAGTATGATAATCGCGCTATTAGGGCGAAGTTCATTGGATACTACGAGATTTACGCAATCGTGGACCATCGAATACATTCGGCAAATGAATTGAAAGCGATCAACTAAAGAAATATGTATACAAAGAGAAGAACAAATGGTGGAAATATCAAAGAAATAACACATATTGATAGTAACAAAAATGATATAAAGAAAAGGCATGCAATCATGATGAAAGATGGTGAAACTGGCTTTATTCGACTGTTCGCTTTTTGAATACAGGCATGACAGATTAATTATTAGGAATTACCTTGGATAATTCATTGTTTCTGTTCTTCACGATCACTTGGCCACTACTCGGTCGCCATCAGCTCATAACAACATGGCGTCCTGGCAGATGAGTATTCTTCGTCGCTGCTCAGAAAAAAAAAGGGAAGGAAAACTGTTTGCGCACAACACAACCACTTCACACGCACGGTATACAGATAGCAGAAGTACCGGAGGCCGCTCACAGACTACACATCAACGATATCATAATGATTCAACGACACTGTCGTAGACACTACTGCCGGTGACGGTCCGCGTCCCAAAGGCCGCGGTTGGAAGTGGGACCTCCACGCAAGTCTTCTCGTTCGCCGATGCTTCAGCGTTCGCCGTAAAAAATCATGTTGCTTGAGAAAAAAAAATGCGGAAGCGTGTTATGACGCGACAGCGGGGTTTATAAGCGATTTGGGAAACCTTAACATCCCGCTGCTCCGTTCACCGTCTCTCTGCCTCTTCGCTCGGCGTTTCACAATTGCACGTCACTGCTTTGTGACGCGCGACGATTTCACGAAGGACGTGACTGTCGTCGGCACACGGTTGGAACAGGAAATTTCGTGACTCGATACGTCACCAACACGAACAGAAACCCGAATAGGAGGGAAAAAGACACTTGCCGCTGAAAAGCCCACACCCGCTTCGTGTTCGGACACGAATTGACAGAGAACTCGCCGTTCCACGATGCCGTACGATAAGAAACGAACTCGTAATCAATGAAAATTGATGCGAACCAACGGAATAGAATTATTCTACGTGGATATTATCTCCCCGCGATTCATCATCGTGACGAACTGTTAGCGCTTCATCGAGAAAGCAGTGAAATCACATGCAAAACCCCACTCTGCATCTTTCTTTCCTTCCATGCAACTGGAAATTGCAAGCAAGTATTCCCGCATATGACGCCTTGAATTATAATATACATATAATGTATGTCGTAATCCTGATTACAGAGTTCAAACGTATAACTTGTTGCTAGAAATGTATTTTTTCGTACAACTTTACGCGATACCACAGCGATAGACAACCGGTCGGGCTACATACAATAATATTTCCTCGTCCTCTTCATTAATATTTGTATGATAGCGATAATGGAATTCCACACAGAAAGAATGTACACCATTGAAATTTGCAAATTACTTAATAACGTTATTAATTTATAAATTTACATATGTAGTTATGTTCTAATGAACATATTTTATCTCTTCATGCGCGTACTATATCTTGAAGCACGAAATGTTTATTTATTAATCACTTGCCCATGAAAGCGATGTACTATTGTTCGACATATATCATACATTTATTGATTTTATTCGTTATTATTTTTGGAGTACATGTAAGCCTCGCGAATGGAATTAATATAAAAGCAATCAATACCTATAATCAAATATATTTTATTTCCTACAAGCTTTGTACTATACCTAAAAAAATATTGAATTACATTTAAGTAAAATAAAATCTTTGGAAATATACAGCAGATTACTCGTAAATATTATAATTGTTACTATTTTTAACAATCTTATCTCTTATTACGATTTTGTTACTTCGCGGCAACCGGCGCAAGTACTTACGAATATTAGCTGTACCACAGATGAGGTTGTTGATCTGTACCCTCATTTGTTTTATAATTACACTTTGAATTTCATAATTTTATCTATTGTACGTGTAAAAAATTACCTACTATTACAATTTTACTGAATGAGCGAACTGAATCGGCACCATTTTAAATCGTAGGGGACGCAAGAAACTTATTGATATTTCTGCTGAGTCGGTACTACAGAACATGTAACCACGAAGTCCCATAAACGCGCTCGTTCCATAGAAAGGACTAGAACAGAAAATGGATTTAAAATGGGTCAATACGAATAAAACGTTAGAATGCGATAAGTAATTTTTCCTGTCGATTTGTATTCTAAAGTGAAAATAATATTAAAGCCCTAATTGAGTTGTTTTCAGTCAAGAAATAAAGTGTAAAAGGAGCCCATCTAACCTTTTACTCCCTATTCTTTGCCCCTTTACGTGCATTTTCTTTATATTTTAGAATCATTTATGTTTGCACGCAATATGTTCTTATAGAAGCATAAACAGTAAATACATATTTCTCGTTATATTGTTGCATTCTGTATATATAATTCTGTTCGCCCAAGAATTTTCTAATATACCTATCTTTTATCGTAACGTAACGTTATTTTATTATCCCGCAATTTTTTGTCTTAAACTGTTCTAATTAGACAAGAAACGTGCTGTATAAGTTATTTTTGCAAAGTTAATGCAGAAATAAATGTCAAGAATAAGGTGACCCTTTACGCCAGTACCATTTCCGAGACAACTGTGCGAACACGGACACACGCGGTATCATTGATCGTACCTGACTGTCTCACATTCGTTCTATTTGCATTACATGAAAGATGCGGATAATTATTTGAAGAACGTATACTGTTAACTTTGAAACAATTAGTTAAATATTGTTTTGCATTTGCTTTAGAGAACAAAATGGAACTATTGCCGTCATTCTCGAACGAAACCGTTAGCGGACGATATCGGAAATTCTAGAACGAATTCCTGAAATATCATACAATTTTGGAAATACTAAAAATCAATAAGATGAAAGAGAATACAGCTGTTGATTTTGTTATTTCTTCATATGCACATAAATGCATGAAATATAATTTCTTATTATAGAAATTACAAGCTTGTTACTTGAATAATGTGGCATGAAGTGGTTATTGTTTCATAGAGAAACAAACTTTTAATATTGAATAAAAGGACCAAAATATTACTCATTTTAATGGAGTAATTGCCACATATTAGACATCGGATATGAGTTCTGCACGTATTTTTTAAATAAAAAAACCAACAATGGTCTTAATAGGTCGCCGATAACAAAACGACTATTTCATAAAAATCGTATAAAATATTAGTAAAACAGTACCGTAGATGTAAAAATCTCTTTCTACATAGCATCTAACAATATTATTCTCATCTTTTATATATACATACATGTATTTACGTCATTATATAAATTGTTAGGCTCTTTTGGATACAGTTGCTTGCGAATTCTCGCAACTCCGAGGTATCGCGATGTTTCTAGATATGTACAGCCAGCCGTCATTTCCGGTTACTACGAACATCTATTCAGGTGATACTACTTTTATCATATTATTCCCGTCACTCGATCTCAATTTCATATACTACTAGCTTTCAAAATAAACATTATAAATTTTCCAAGCTTTCCTATTTACTATAATCTAATAGAAATTGTTATAAGTATCGATTATAACAACACACCTGATAGAATGTTCTAGAAATCGGGCGGGCATCCGGCAAGCGCCTTCTAGAATTTTCAAAGCTCGATAAAAGCGACCGCTGCGCGCCAGTATTGAATACTCCGAAAAGTGACGGCGTACGAAGCTGATCGCAGTGAGCGTGAACAAAGCGACCTTTCTTCTCCGAATATACGTGCGACATATATCATCTTTAGTGCGAAATAAGTTGTTCCTTTGAATTTCGCAACGTCATTTGTGTTTTACGCGATCGAGTGTAAAGAAAATGCCGGAGGACATTACCATGGCCGATGCCGGCGAAGTTGAAACCTTCGCCTTTCAGGCTGAAATTGCACAACTCATGAGTTTGATTATCAACACCTTCTACTCTAACAAAGAAATCTTCATCCGAGAATTGATTTCAAATTCATCTGATGTAAGTCAAATCTCGTTTCTACATATTATCGCTACATCAAGGTCCATCGAAAATATAGAATGATTTTTAATCGTTTAATAAACGTTTTCGTAATTCTCCTTTTTATTCTTTGTAGGCATTGGACAAGATTCGCTATGAATCTCTCACAGATCCATCCAAATTGGACACATGCAAGGAGTTGTTCATCAAGATCATTCCGAATAAAAATGACCGTACCCTGACTATCCTTGACTCGTAAGTATCTATGCTTGTCAATAATAATACGTATCATGTTTTAGAATTTTAACAGTTTTTGTAGTGAAAAGTTTTGTCTGTGAAACGTAATCCCCTTTTTAACTTTCTGCAAAATGAATGGATATATGATTTCAAGAAATTGTTTAATATAAACGAAGATGATTAATCGGATTCCTGCTGGTTACAGTGGTATTGGTATGACCAAGGCTGATCTGGTAAACAACTTGGGAACTATCGCCAAGTCTGGCACAAAGGCATTCATGGAAGCTCTTCAAGCTGGTGCCGATATTTCTATGATTGGTCAATTTGGCGTTGGTTTCTATTCTGCGTACCTGGTAGCGGACAAAGTTGTCGTCATCTCTAAGCACAACGACGATGAACAATATGTATGGGAGTCTTCCGCTGGTGGTTCCTTTACTGTCCGCCCCGACAATGGAGAACCCATTGGAAGAGGTACGAAGATCATTCTGCACATCAAGGAGGATCAAACCGAATACCTGGAGGAGTCCAAGATCAAGGAAATCGTCAAGAAGCATTCTCAGTTCATCGGCTATCCAATCAAGCTTGTGGTCGAGAAAGAGAGAGATAAGGAATTGAGCGAAGATGAGGAGGATGAAGAACCAGCGAAGGAGGGAGAGGGCGAAGATGACAAGCCTAAGATCGAGGATGTTGGTGAAGATGAGGAGGAGGACAAACCGAAAGATGAAAAGAAAAAGAAGAAGAAAACAATTAAAGAGAAGTACACCGAGGACGAGGAGTTGAACAAGACGAAGCCGATTTGGACGAGAAATCCCGACGACATCACACAAGAAGAATATGGCGAATTTTACAAGAGTTTGACCAATGATTGGGAAGATCACTTGGCTGTAAAACACTTCTCGGTGGAAGGTCAACTGGAGTTCCGCGCATTGCTCTTCATCCCACGACGTGCACCTTTCGATCTCTTCGAGAATAAAAAGAGGAAGAACAACATCAAATTGTATGTACGCAGGGTGTTTATTATGGACAACTGCGAGGATCTCATCCCGGAATATTTGAACTTCATCAAGGGTGTCGTAGATAGCGAAGATCTTCCGCTAAACATTTCTCGTGAAATGTTGCAACAGAACAAAATCCTGAAAGTCATTAGGAAGAACCTTGTCAAGAAGTGTTTGGAGCTGTTTGAGGAATTGGCAGAGGACAAGGAGAACTACAAGAAATGCTACGAACAATTTAGCAAAAATATAAAACTGGGTATTCATGAAGACAGCCAGAATAGGAAGAAATTGTCGGAATTGCTTAGGTATCACACGTCTGCATCCGGAGATGAAATGTGCTCACTGAAAGACTATGTTGGAAGGATGAAGGAGAATCAGAAACATATCTATTATATCACTGGTGAAAGCAAAGAGCAGGTAGCCAACAGTTCCTTTGTCGAGAGGGTGAAGAAGCGTGGATTCGAAGTGGTGTACATGACAGAGCCCATAGATGAGTACGTTGTACAGCAATTGAAAGAATTCGATGGCAAACAATTAGTATCTGTAACGAAAGAAGGCTTGGAACTTCCGGAGGACGAGGAGGAGAAGAAAAAACGCGAGGAAGACAAAGCCAAATTCGAGAACCTTTGCAAAGTAATGAAGGACATTTTAGACAAGAAAGTAGAAAAGGTTGTGGTGTCTAACAGGCTAGTCGATTCTCCATGCTGTATCGTCACATCGCAGTACGGATGGACGGCAAACATGGAGAGAATCATGAAGGCACAAGCCCTTAGAGACACGTCCACTATGGGATACATGGCTGCTAAGAAGCACTTGGAAATCAACCCCGACCATCCAATTATGGAGAATTTGAGACAGAAGGTTGAGGCGGATAAGCATGACAAATCTGTGAAAGATCTGGTCATGCTTCTCTTTGAGACAGCGCTATTGTCTTCCGGCTTCGCGCTCGAGGACCCACAAGTACACGCATCGAGAATATACAGAATGATCAAGCTTGGCTTGGGTTTCGACGACGATGATACACCCAGCGCAGAAGATGAGAAGATGGAGACAGAAGTTCCTCCTCTCGAAGGTGATGCGGAAGAAGCATCCAGGATGGAAGAAGTAGATTAAGGCTCGTGCCATTTAAAACTATTTAACTAAATCCAAAGACTTCTAGGATGTAGAAAGACTGTTACAGATTAACTCAAAGTATTCTATTTCTTTTTCTTGTTTTTGTGTCCTACTTTGTGCGACAGAATCAGATGTCATGCTTGCCTTTAATACTGCATAGTATTAATTAATATCTGCGTATTTATTTGATAAGTATGGGATAAAACTCGCGTTATTGTGCATTCCACAAATACTACCCTTTCAAATTCAGCCTGCCACTTGATTCTGTCCCTAAATTCTTTTTTATATCATTCTCATACAGATTGCGATGTCATTTTATTTTTGTTTTTTTTTTACACTTAATCATTTCGACTTCATTTCATACATCCATCATTCCATTTTGAATTCATCATATAGTCGACAAAAATGAAATTGTTGTAAACAGTTTTGTGCATAATAAAACACCCTTACATGTTTAAGTAGCAAGTGTACTTCCCTCAAAATTCTTTCCATCATAGCTGCGAAAAATTTTAGATGTAACTTTCTAATTAAAAAGTTGTTTAATCGGATAACTATCATCGATAAGCTCTAGTATAATTTAGACGATATTACAAAAATTTGCTTCCAATAAAATTAAGACCTGCAATAGCAGTTTTAGTTTTCCTCGCATAGAGTTTGTGAAGGATAAATTTCTGTGTTTCGAAATACCAGTTTCATCATCATAAATCGTTGGTACTTAACGATCAGCATTACAGATGCAATCTGATGAATACTCATAAGCATTATTTAAATTTATGCTAAATGCACAAAATATTAATTTCGCTAATGTCAAAGGAAGGGGCATTACAATAAATATATTTTGGACAGTACAAATTATCTGTTGAGGGGTACTATTTTTCCTTATATAATGATAAATAATTGTATATTTATTTATTGCAAATTCAAAAATATCTCTTTTGGCCAATCGAACCATTAATACAAGTTGCCCGATAGAGCGCGACACTGCAGATTGTCGAAGTGTTGCGTGTTGCCACATCACCACCAAATCAAACGTACTTGGACGATGTTCTGTGTAGATTGCGCTCGTGCCGACTCTTCCACGATACGTGGAAAGCGTGAGTTTCTTTACTCCGATCCAACATGTCAAATTTTTCTTGAATTTCTGACGAATATTCACGAGAAAGTCGAGAAACAGTGAGAAAATAATCTTCCGTTCACCGAGAAGCTTTCCCGGCGTGATCAAGACTGAGAAATTATAGATTTTTTCGTGGTGCTTAACGTGGGTAAACGAACGGCACGATGAGCGCACCCCAGGGGCAAGTGAAACGGGGAAACGGAGTAGTAAAACAGGTAAGGTGCTAAAATTTCACAGAGATCTTCTTCACCAAGGAATTCTCTATTCGAATATAAATACTATTTATGTGATTACTGTCATGTATAACCTTATATTGTGACGTGTTTTTGCCTACGTTCGACACAGTTGGAGCAAGTCATTGGTACCGAAAACATATGGTCCTTGTATCGGAGTAATTTGCTCTTTACTTAATATTTTTTTTCTCAGTAACAATTTAACATCTTCCACTTAGATACCAGGGATATTTTTAAAATACCATCGATAATGAAAAAATAACATTTCTTTATTTACTTCGCCTTTTACTCTATATCGCTGTACTCGTGACCATTATGAGTAGGACCATTTTTAGCCCTCCAGTCTTCTATGAAAATTATAACATCCCGTATCGGTAGAATAATATTATGCATAAGGTTACAAGGAGAATTAAAAATAGTTCTATCCGCACCTGCTTACAATGCATTACTTTTATGTTTTCAGGTTATTTCTGGAGATACCATTGTTGTTCGTGGTCAACCTATGGGTGGCCCTCCTCCAGAAATTACCATTACTCTTTGCAACATCACTGCACCAAAATTAGAACGATGGAAAGGAAATGATAGGTACATATATTTTTATTTAATTAATACTTTCATTTTGATTATTTTAATATACTTTCATAAATATATCGTAAAACCTTTTTTTTTAGTAACGATGAAAGCAAAGATGAACCGTACGCTTGGGAAGCAAGAGAATTTTTACGCAAGAAAGTTATCGGTCAAGACGTATCATTTGTTACTGAAAAATCGGTTAATACGAGCAGAAATTATGGTACCGTGTGGCTGGGCAAAGGTACATTTTTTCTTTGCAGAACTCTATTCATTTATCACGTGTAAGAAGATAGAAATGAAAAGCTAATATCTTTTTCATTTCCCCGTGTTTACAGACCAAAAAGGGGAAAACGTAATTGAAACATTGGTATCCGAAGGTTTGGTAACTGTAAAAAGAGACACAAGGAATCCCACTCCCGAACAGAATCGATTAATTGAATTAGAAACTGCTGCTAAAGCAGCGAAAAAAGGAAAGTGGTCAGAATCACCAGCTTCCGAGCACATACGTGATGTTAAATGGAACGTCGACGATCCTCGCAAGTTGGTCGAGAAGTTTGGCAAGAAGCCTGTGAAAGCTATCATTGAATTCGTGTTCGATGGGTCCACGGTTAAAGCACTTCTATTGCCCGATTTTTATAACATAGTGTTAATGATATCGGGCGTACGATGCCCAGGATGGCCAAATGGAAGACGCGAGAATTCGGTTGGTGATCCCTACGCAGATGAAGCGAGATTCTTTGTTGAGTCCCGTCTATTACATCGAGACGTTGAAATAGTACTCGAATCCGTAAATAATAACAACTTCATCGGCAGCGTTCTTCACCCAAAGGGTTAGCAGTTTAAGAAATCATTCAAAAATGGAACCGTTCATAATTTGAAGCTATAAACTCTTTTTTGCCCTTTGCAGGAAATATCGCGGAAATTTTACTGAGCGAAGGGTTCGCCAAATGCCAAGATTGGTCGATTGGTAACAGCAGAGCTGGGGCAGAGAAACTTTATCTAGCAGAGAAAGCTGCGAAAGAAGCGCGTTTACGTTTGTGGAAAGATTATAAACCGTCGGGACCGCAAATCGAGTTCACCGGTACCATCGTCGAAATTGTGAACGCGGATGCTCTTATAATCAGAACGCAAAACGGAGAGAACAAGAAAGTGTTTTTAAGTAGTATTCGACCGCCGTCAAGGGAAAAGAAAGCCAACGAAGAAGCCAATAACGCATCCAGAAAAGATTTTAAGCCTCTCTACGACATCCCATGGATGTTAGAAGCCCGTGAATTTTTACGTGAAAAGTTCATCAGGAAAAACGTGAAGGTCGTAGTCGATTACACTCAACCTGCAAGGGATAACTTTCCAGAGAAATTGTGCTGTACTGTTACTTGCGGCAAAACGTACGTAGTGGCGATTTTGTATTGTTGTTAGATTACCTTTGATCATTTTTCAATAATATAAATATTCCTGTAGGAACATCGCGGAGGCTTTAGTCGCACGTGGCTTGGCAAGAGTAATCAAATACAGGCAGAACGACGATCAACGTTCCTCTCACTACAACTTGTTGCAAGTTGCGGAAAGTAAAGCAGAAAAATCTCAGCACGGTTTGCACGCGAAGAAAGATGTTCCTGTGCACAGACTGGTCGATCTATCTAATGATCCCCCGAAGGCAAAGGCATTCTTGACCTCCCTCAAGCGAGCGCAGGGCACTAAAGCTGTAGTTGAATTCGTTACGAGCGGCTCGCGTTTGAAATTGTTTTTGCCCAAGGAAGATCAACTTATTACGTTCGTTTTGGCTGGTATCAGAACTCCGCGATGTCAAAGGACGTTGCCAGGTGGTGGTATCGTTAAAGCTGATGAATACGGTGAAAAAGCGTTGGCCTTTACCAGGGAACATTGTTTCCAAAGGGACGTAGAAATAAAGATCGAAAGTACAGAAACGAAAGGAAGCGGATTTATCGGATGGCTAACGGTAAACGATATAAACATGTCTGTTGCTCTGGTCGAGGAAGGACTTGCGGAAGTAGTTACATTCCCCGACTTTGGGGAATTAACAAGGACTCTTAAATCAGCGGAGGAACGTGCCAAATCGAAGTCACTAAATGTAAGTAGTTAACTACGAAAGTACCGTTTGGAACAGAGATTGTAACTTCAAAATATTAATTACGATTTGTCTTATATTGCAGATGTGGAAGAATTATGTGGAGGTGCAAGTTGAGAATGAGAAAAACGATAACGATAAGGATGTCGCGGAGAGAAAGGTTGACTACCAAGAGGTAGTAGTTTCGGAGGTTACTGAGGATCTTCACTTTTATACACAAAGCGTCGATCAGCGTAGCATGTTGGAGAATTTACTCCTGCAGTTACGCCAAGAATTGGCAGCCAACCCGCCACTTCCGGGTGCTTACAAGCCCGTTAGGGGCGAATTAGCTGTTGCCAAATTCACCGGCGACGATCAGTGGTATCGTGTCAAGATCGAAAAAGTTTCTGGTACAAACGTCAGCGTATTTTACGTGGATTACGGTAACAGGGAAACTCTGAACGTCACAAGAGTTGCCGACCTACCATCAAGATTTGCTACCGATAAACCTTATGCTCATGAACATACTCTTGCTTGCGCTGCACTTCCAAACGATGTAAGTATTTTTATTTAAAAGATATCCTGCACATAAAAATTACGAACGTCTTATGATTTCATTTCTTCTAAACTTTAGCCCGACGATAAAAATGCGGCGGTCGAGGAATTCAAGAAGGACGCGATGGATAAAATTTTATTAATGAATACGGAGTATAAAACGACCAATAACGTTACTGCTGTGACTTTACTCAATTCCTCTACAAATGAAGATATTGTGAAAGGACTTATTTCCGACGGATTATTACTTGTTCAGAATCAACGTGATAGGCGGCTTGTTAAATTGGTAAGTCAATTGTTCATGGTGTTAAATACTTGTATACGTCAGCACTTTTATATGAGACACGGTAAATAATTCTTCGGTGCTAAATTTGTTACAGATCGAAGAATACAAGAAAGCCGAGGAGGATGCAAAGCACAGCCGGCGTAACATTTGGAGATACGGTGACATACGTGCCGATGATGAAAAGGAATTCGGGTTGTAAAGAACTAAATGCTCAAGGATTGGTTGAAAAAGTGATGAATACAGGGAAAAAGACAGCATATTATGAACTGCATAATAATAATATAAGAGCCCATCACATAAATTAATGAAGAATAATAAATGTTCATATGAGAGTTACATGTTGCATTGATTATGATGCAGTTATATTTCATTATATAAAAATATGAATTGTACATAACAATTTCATTAATTCTTGTAATTTTTTTTATGAAACAGTCGCATAATATATTGCATCGTGTATTGTCATCATTCTACTATTTGTATTACAGTGTAAAGTCTTCTTAGCAATGAATTTTAAGAATCATGTATAATTATTTTTAACTCCTCATGATCTATGTGCAATTTGTTTTTAATCATTTGCATTATGATTGAAATGGCAATCTCTTTATTTACAAATTTATGCTGCATTTTAAAATCGTGGAAAAATTATAATACGAATGAATACAAAGTCCACAATGATACATTTTATCAAACACTCTCATTTAAGCATGTAAGAGTCTGTATTGAGACCCTATAAGACTATTTTGATTAAATATGGCATTAGTAGATCATTGTTCTACCAGCTTATGTTGCATAAATGATACATATGCACATGTACATAAAAATGATTCACATCTGATCCTAGAAAGATTTTTTTTCAATATTCGCTATTATTTACAAAATATTTTTGTTTCATCCAACAAAAAAAAGTATTTTGCGAAATAAATACAGACAAATCTTTTTCGAACTGAAAGCAGAGTTAATTTCTCTTATTTTACATACATGTTCTTCTATCAGTTTTCAGAAAGATAAAGGATCGATCTATTTTTAAAATTGTTTAGCACGGTACTACAATGTACTAATAGTTTTCATAGATCACTGGAGGAACTTTAATGCGAGCATTACTAGTATATACCAATTTGTTTAATACTTTTGGGAATATATAATATCAACAATGTTTTAATTTACACGTGATTTGTGTAATACTGGATTATATTTTACAAACAAATTTATGTTATTTTAAATATGTGATTGGTAAGAATGACAGAAGTAATGAAAGTTTATAACAAAAGGAAAAATTTCCGATGAATTTTGTATATTAAATTTAAATAATCGAGCAAATATTATATCGTTAATTTTATTATATTTTATTGTTATAATCGAATAAAGGGGGATTCTATACAAATTTAGACTTATTCATGTGGAAATGGTTCATGTAATTTACAATTATGCTTTTCACGTTTCTTGTGATCTCAGTAATGAAAACTTATGTTAAATGTCTTTTAGAACATTGTATTCATACAAATTCATAAGATGCGTATGAACAAAATTTTCTCGAACGAAAGTAAATACATATAAGATTTGAATGGCAATTTAGAATTGTAGAATTTTTAAACACAAGGTTAAGAATATGAATATATCACCTGTATAACTTAGAAACCTGACTGATTTGTAACTACTTTACGATACATTAATTGATGTGTACTCTAAATAAACTATGAAACTTTTTTTATTCATATCATTTTTTAAAATATATTTTACATAATGATTCTCTGTTCTTCCAAAGGCATGCTATTTTAATATAAAGATCATGACACACTCTTTGGACTTATCACAAGAAATTTACGAGTGTTGTAGCATGTAATTATATTATAACAAATACTTTGTAGAAATATAAATACGAACCATAGGGAGGAATGTTGATCATCTTGTATGAAAATGAAACTATTATCAATACACTGCGGATTTTTATGCAGTTATAGAAGGTTTAAACATGCAAAATCGCTCAGAATACACGTAATATGCAACAGTATACAAAATATCTAATACCTGCTTGCTTGTGCTTTTTATAACACCTACCACATGAAATAATTTTCTACTCAAGTTCTACTTTTTTTTACTACATTCTCAAAAATATGAATTTGCATAAAAATCCACAGTCTAATGATCAAATACGTAGATATAAAAATTTATTTTTATGTATGAAACTTAATATCAACGTATAAATGAAAGAAAACATTATCTTATAAATGAAACAATATAACTTTTATTAATAAATTAGTCGTTTTCGCATTGGTCTTTGTCTTCGTCATCGAAAGACGGTGTATGTTTTAACACTTGATCGTCCCAACCACAGGAATATAAACGATTGTCAAACCATGTAATACCACGCACAACATCAGTGTGGCGATTATCTTTGTATATCGATGTAAACTGACTGTTTATATCAAGGACTTCAACAGGTGTATCATCACAGCAAACGGCTAATTCTTCCGATCTATAATACAATAATATTGTTCAGTTCGTTATATAGATGATTAAATCGGCAATAATTTATTAATTCATTCATCAGCTCGTATTACCTTTCTGCACATGGATTAAATAACAGTCTATGTACTGCTCTAGGGAATTGGTTTGTTTCGCGCAATACTTCTGCATCCGGCCTTCTAGCATCAAGTATTATAACTTCTCCAGCCTCAGTACCTATTGCTAAAATATTATCTATATTAGGATTCCAGCTTGCTGCTGTTAACCCTGAGTCCCTTATCAGTATACCTGGAAAACAAAAATATATTAGGTTGACTTAATAGTAATATAAGTCACATATAAATCTTTGTGTTGTATGTATATATACTTTGGGCTGGCTTTGCTAGCCTCGAATCCCATAATAATGCTTCACAATCGGACGATACTGATACAAACTCTGTATTGCTCTTTGGTTTAACAGCAACGCAAGGAATCGCGTCTGTGTGAGCACTGTTGTATGAATATGTTGGTATTACCTCCGATATGTCCCATATTTTTATGCTATAACAGAACACATCCTTAAATAATTTAAATGTATATTTAATAGTACTTCAAATATCGTACCAGCAATCAAATCCTGCTGAAACTACATGCTCATTATCAGCGAATGCGGACAGAGTCAATATGCCGCTATCGTGTAAACATGCGTATCCCGCGCACTGTAATTCGTGCTTAAGATCCGGCCCTTGAGCTATGTCAAAAATTTGCAAAACTCCGCTATCCTCTCCAATTACGAATCTTTCATTGCCTATGAAAACAGCATCGCAAACCCCGCTCTCTGTTTTCATAGAAACAAGAGCTTTGTCCCTATTGAAATTCAAAATGTCATTGTAAAACCAAATGGTACCACTCCAGTAACGATCTGTCAGGTTACTGCCACCCAGAATAGCGTTTTTCTCTATGGACAAATAAATAAACAAATATTTATTTTCACGGTATATATAAATATATACGAGAAACATGAATCAGTTTCGATAAAGTTGTGTTTTTAATATGTAGGTTTACATCACCATTATAAATTAAAATAAACTGCAAATGTTTATCAGGAACAGGTGGTCTATCTGCTGCTGTCATATTTCTGTAAACATCAGCGTTCGAATTGGGTTCGGCCAATGTAGTCATATTGCAAATTTATCGAGCACCAAATGTGTTTCTTTCAAACACGTTGCTTCACTGCGAATTCGAAACGCAGCGCGTGCTTCGATGAACAATTATATACATGAAGTGAACTACACACTAAAGTTGGGCGATACTACTCGATTATTTTAGAATCGACCGATTCATTTTTTGCGTTATCGATCATTTGCCGATTATTCCAAGATTCGATTTTCAACAGCTCGATTATTTTCTATCGAAGAACCGTGAAAGGAATCAACGTTCTTTCTGTGACGTCTACCGCCCTCTAGGGGGACTATCGATAATTATCGTTAGTCTCAACAATAGTTGTAGGTATGGAAAGTTGTAAGTTATTAGCGGACAATAAATAATAAATGCGTAAATGTACTTCCATTACTATCGATAGTATCCAGTGCCATCAGACTGACAAACTGTAGAACTGTAAAAAATGAATCATTTTTGTTTTTAAACGTTTCAACTCATAATTCAAATTTTAATCGAATAGTTAAGTAACTATCCCTAGGAGCCATACTCCTCCGGCGCTGTTATTCATGTTGGATGGCGACTCTACTCAACACTAGTTTCATGGATGTGACCACGATAATCTTGTAAAGAAATATGATACGTACTTGGAGTAAATAATATTGCGTATTGTGTATTATGTATGTATATATATTACGAATATGTTTTGCAATACAATGATAGAATAAAAATTTTCTGCATCAAATTTAATTGGTATTGCCCATCCTACTACACAAAACGCAAAGTAACTGACATAGACAAGGCATAAAACAGATATTAGCACTCCCGGTTTTATTTGTGTCGCATGGTTTCAGGGGCTGGTGTATCGTTTCCAACGTTATCGATTCAGTCAAAAATATGGTCGCGATATGATTCGCAAGAAGAATGCAAATTGCATTTTCAAATTATAAAGATGGATAAGATGAAGTGCATAAAATTGTTTAGCATTGGTTTTGAACGTCTGATTCCCGCAATAATATTGGAGTAACAAATTCTATAATTTTTACTTCGACACGTTTCAGTCTCGATTTTGCAAATATCTTGTGATGTAGAAAGAACAAGTTGTCTCGCTAACTGGGAAATAGTTCATGTCTAGTGATTTTTCTACAATTATATATATTCGTATCGCATGTAATTACTTTGCCGGTGTTTGAAATTTCGGGATGTACAGAAGTCGCGAATATGATTACCGCGGTAATGTCTATTCGTGACGTAACCGCTATACACCTGATAATTTCCGTCGTGACGCATGCGTATTCGATCCGGAGCAAAAATCAGAATTAGTTCAACGGAATCCCGGAAAGTAGAGAGTGCGGGACACGGCGTTGCCGCTGTACGAAATCAAAAGGAGCGCTGATTAACCTGTCAAGACGTTGTCGCGCATAAACGTTGTTCACGCGCTCAAAGGTGTTGCGACTAATCGTTCGTAGGATTCGGTTGGCTGCCAGGCAGGATGGGGAAGCCAGAGCAAATTTTAGTTATCGAACCGCGAAACGAACTGCGGTTCAGGGGTACGCTTAAACGACGTATCATTTCTTTATGCGCATTTTCCTTGCACGTTCTCTCCTATCTGTGATTCCTCGCGAGTTTCTCCTCGTTCTGGCGACTGCCAGGCGTTTTATTAGTTATCACGAGCTGCACACGGTGCGCTACGTTGTCAAGATGACGTAAGGTTGATTCGACTCGCTAATTTTGTTGCATTTTAAATTTGCGACTAAACGGGATTACGTACGACGATCAAGTAGAAATCATCGGTCTTTTCACTCGTACCTAACCCTATTCGTCGTACGTCAATCGCTGTCAAAGCCAAGTACAATCACGACTCAATCCTCGGTCTCCCCTCTCATCTTCTTTTATTCGACTACCTGATGTACAGTCAGCATATTCGTGCGATTGTGTTCCACGAATTTATTACTCGCGCACATCCTTACGTTTTTAACATTTTTTATATTTTTTTTTAAGGAATTGTGCACTATTCGCGTTTAAGGCTACACTTTAATCGCGTCTTCCATCGCTCGTACGACTTTCCGCTTTTTGCTAAATTTAACGATAAACGAACGACTACGTGTATAGCAAAAAGGAATATTGCAATGAAGGAAATGTTTTTTTTTTTAATCGAATGACTCGTAAAAAATTCATATCTTCTATTTGCATGATGACAGCGTTGTGGAGCAAGTATAAGTGAGGGATCAAGACTAATAGTTGCCCTGACACTTTATAGCACAATTTGCAAATACTGAGTCATATTATTCTCATGTCCGCAGTACAAAATTATAAAAGAGAAAAAAAGCGATTTAATGAGTTTGCGAATGTAACATCATCCCTATTACTCATATGGAGCATTGCGTATATTTTTAAATTGCACGGCGATGTGTGTACAATGATAAAATATTTTGTAGAATCCTTTTCGAATATTTTTTAATTGTTTTTTTATTACATTCTAGGCCCTTTCACAGAAACAACGGTCACATCTTATATAAAGCTAATGAATCCGTCGAATAGCAAGGTTCATTTTAAAATAAAGACAACTGCTCCGAGGAGGTATTGTGTACGTCCCAATTCTGGGACTATCAAACCAAAGGAAGTCACTCAAGTAGCTGGTTAGTTTCAATGAATCGGGTTTACACATTGCAATTAATTTATACCTAAGCTCTTAGCATGGTCTTTTCTGTAAAGATTGCATTATACTTTCATTTGCAAAGAAGGAGATTAATTTACTAGGTGTTGTATTTTGCAGTGATTCTTCAACCCTTCGACTTTGACCCATCGGAAAAACCTAAACACAAGTTTATGGTGCAAGCTTTAGTAGCTCAAGATGATGATGAAGATATCGCGGATGTGGTATGTAACATTATAAAGGTTTAGCAATTTGCTGGGGCCGGTCTTCTCTAAACATTTAATCCTTTGAAGCGCATGAAGGTTTCGAAAGTTTAAATGTTTGCACTTTTTTCATGGTTCTTGATTGAAAATTGGGTTCAATCAAATAGGTTCTTATCCTTACAATTGACGATTAATTGTAAACTTTATTTCGCTCCGATCTTTGCATCAATTATGTAACGATCGATTTTGTTTCAAAGTGGAAAGTTATAGATCCAGATCAGTTGATGGAGTCTAAATTAAAATGCGTCTTTGAGAATCCTGTAACTGAAACTAAGACAGCTGAAAGTGCTCAGACTACAACGACTAAGTCAGAAGTAAACACAAATAATGGGAAGAATAAAGGGGTCGGAGATTCCGTCAAGTCTTGGCCAAAGGTAATAATTAACATCGGGTTTATCTTCATTATGTCCAGAGTTGCTTATCGTGTATGTAAATGACATGCATGTCTTATTAGGCCGCTGGAGAAACGGAGGAAAAATTGATAAAAGCAGCACAGGAAGTTAATCAGCTTAGAGAAGAAGAGAGTGCTCTCAGGCAAGAAAATCTTCAGTTGAAGGTAAATATTCGGATGTATTTGTAAGGTAATTTAATGTAAATAAAGAAGAAGCGTATGTAATTAGAGCACAAGATTGAACAAAATGATAGGTCATATGACGCTGAATATTGCTTGCAGGAGGATTTATTGCAATTACGAAACGTTCTAATGGTTAGCGAGTCTACCTTAGCATCAGCTAAAAATCTTACCTCACAGACCAGTAGCGAATCGTCACCGAACGTAATGAGCATCCTCATCGCTGTTGCCATGGTCATAGTAGGATATGTGCTGGGAAAAATGATCTGAGCAGCCATTACTTTACCGCATAACTTGGCACATCCCCTCTTCCCCTGTGTTTCTTAGCCTGTCCCCTGCTACCATTATACCACGTACCGATCGCAAAGGTCGAAACCAGTCATCGTATTACACGGTTGTTCATAATAAATACTATAAACATGAACGGGTAGTGGTTTACAATGATAGAATTATTCGCTACAGGAGTGTGCTTATATTTTGGTAAAGCGAATGAATCTGAAATCCTTTTTTAAGAAATAAACAGTATGCTGGGATGCCAAGCGTCGCCGAGTGCAGACAGCAGACAGAGCATACGATAGCCTTTGTTATTTGTTACGTATCAAAAGAGAAGTGTTAGTTTAAATAGCAAAATACAAACGAAAATAAAACAGTACCTATCTTCGTGTTTAAATGGTATCGCTCAAAAGTTTAGGTACACTCCGCCGCATTTGTATGTACCAGAACTTTTGAACAGTGGTTGTACATTACTCCCGGCCTCATCCTATTTCTTATAAAAGGATTCTCGCTTTACAAATTTGCTTGCGGCTGTGTCTTTGAAACCATGTTGCCACTAATTAAATTATGTACGGGATACGACAAATTATGAAATACAATTCTTTTAAACAAAACACATTCGATTGAAGAGGAAATGAATTCAGTTGTCTCAAAAATTGCGGTGCATTCTTATTATACAAAAGAAAAGGCCAAGACGAATTGACATTATTTTTAGTTTTTTTTTTGGACATTCTAACAGTACTTAACAATCACACGATGTAAGATTGTACATAATGTATTTTAAGATAATGTATTAATGTCTATCGTATATAGTCAGGAGGGGGAGGGGGGCTGGCTGATTAGTAGTGGTTCACGACTCAGAATTTTGGATACGCTGGCTCTATCCATCAGCAATGGTATATCATTTAAGGAGTTGATGCATTCAAATTTTTTGACGCTTCAGTGTATTTTTATTTCTTTATGTTTGTCTTACAAAAAAAAAAAAAAATCGAAATAAAGATATCTCGGATGTCATAAGGCGAAGGTTTTATATTCTAATCCTCTCTGCTGATTATCACGGTTGAGTACATTTAAAGTGGTGCATGGTATACATGGATATGGTGTCGCTAAAAAAAAAGATTTCGTCGCAATCAGATCATACAAACTTATCTCTATACAATACATATATGTATAAATATATCCATATATCTGTGCCTTAGAAATAGAAAAACAACAATACAATACATTTCTCTGCTTCAATCACGTTCTATCGTTCTAACATTCCCTAATTCTCTAAGCACCTCCTGTCTTTTGCCGATTAATCAGAATTAATTTACAAATTGTAGTATGTACGATTGTAAATTATGATTAAATTGTCAAGTGTAAGAATACTTCCCAAACATTTATCGTTTAATAATCATACTTTTTTTTATCACCTGGGCGACATATACAATGTATACGTATACATATATGTGTGTGTATGATATGAACTTTATATAATAGTTCAACATTTTACATTAGCCATCAGGTTTCTCATCGAGACGTTTCGAATTCTTTATCGAAGCTGATCGATCTCACGAATATATTTCAAATGAATGTACGATATCTTATCGGTAGCTCTTGAAGTAATAAGACAAGAATAATATTGTGCAAATTGAAATTTCATTAGAATTGACTCGATTACAATTATCGAAACATTTCACTGTGTAATCATAAGTTGTTTTTTTAGGCGCATACATACATCAGGCACGTAAAAAAATGTTTTGAGAATTCTTCCAATAGCTAGATGATGTTACGATGCGATGTTCTTCATCCGATAACACCCCAAGTTCCTGTTCAAAGTATATCATTAATATAATAAATATTACACGATCGCGCTTTTTATGCACGAGCACAAAATTATTTCGTCCAATCGATCGAAAGAGGAGACTTCGATGACATTCTTTGCACGCGGTTGCTCCGTTTATTATCGCTTGAATTCTTGACCCATTATGGAGTGTCTTGATGTTATTATCTTATTATTACTGTTACAAAAAAAAAATGTATCGACATATAGAATTATACTATCTATTGTTACGGTTCGAAAACGAGCCGAACAGATCGTCCTGTAAATAAAAAAAATATATATATGACTGATCTTGTAGAAATTATAGAACGGACGTAATTAAAAAATATAGCTACAAATGTATATTCAAACGATATTCAAAAAAAACCTACGTATTGCGAGATCATTGTCCCAAAGGGATGTAGCGCTCGAGATTTTCTTACTATACATATATACGTTAAATAAAACATGTATACGTGAAACAGCAGGTTCAAGTAATGTTGTATGCTTGTACTTTAAGTATCATCGAATCAATTACCAGGAAGGTTACTCGATATCGCATAATATTAGACCTGCGTAAATATAGTCTCAATCGATCGACGGCGCGATATAATTTTATAGATGAATTTTAAACCCTCCGTTCCCGAAAAATAGATACGCGGACCAAAGTGGAGTAGGTCAACTTATAATCAGACTACCTCCCCCGGTGCACATGCACTCGCATACTTTCTACCTGCTCGACCATCGAACGGAAAAAGAAAGAGGCAAACGATGGGGTGGGGAACCTACTCCACTGGGGGGTGGATACAAATACCTCGGAACGGAAATGTAGACTTTTAAATCGCCGTGTTTCCCAAATTCAATATTCCATCCTACTTAATAAATTTCATCTTATGATAAAGCATTGAAAATGTAGGCTGCGCGCCTATGGTTAATGTGCTCGAGTATTATGTAAAACGGAAAGTATTATTTGGTACATCATACAAGAGCTTAAACATCTTTTTTTTGGGCGGGGGGCACCGTAAAAGATGAATATAATTCTTGTTTTTATTAAATTGTTTTAAAAATGTAAGCGTCGAAAGATGGACTCCGTGGATTCTTTCACCGGACACGTGCTCTCTTGGTTGGTGCTCGTTAAACGATACTGGTAGCGAGCCGTTCGACTGCCGACTAAGGTCGGACAGGAGCACTTGGTCAGCCCGAACGTGTAGATAAATCAGGATCAGGGAAGAGGGTGGTGGATGGCAGAGAGTGCAGCGGCGGATACAGCGCAGAGCAGCCTGATCAGGGTGGCGGCGGCAGTAGCGACTGGCTATTGATTTCAAGGGCTTCCTTAACCCCCCGCTTTGCTGCTGAGTGCCCGACGGCATCAGGTCACCCCAAAGGGCCCTTGGTGCCCGCGACTAAAACAATTCCATACGTTCACTCCCACTACAGTTCCTCCTATGCTGCACCTACCGCCCCTCTGATTCTCGTGCAACTAGCAAAAAGCCATCCCACTTCCTGTTCCACTATCGACGCTTGCCAGTCTTCGAGACCGATCTGTTAAAAAGGCAACGTTGAGTTTGAGGACATTGCGCGCAGGAAGATCGATTGCTCGGTACCGCTCGAGAACTCCCAAAACGTGCGACCGGTACGCACAAAACACGCCTCGCGCGGTCAGTAGAAGTGGTCAGTAACTAGTCAGACATCATCCCCCCGACTAGCCACGGTCAGGACGCAAGCGGCCAAGCGATGTACAATAGGAAATCACGCGTGAATCAAGTTTTTTTGAAAATTCGCGGCTAAGTGGCCGTTCGAGGGTTGGTCGGGGGTGACTGCAGCAGGAAGGGGCAGGGTGGTGCGAGAGAAAGGAGGATGGGTGGGAAGAGAGTAGGGGATCCTCGGTTTGACGAGAACCCGCGGTGCTTACGGTACTGCGCGAGTCGGGCCGAGCACAGACGGATCGCGGGGTGAGCCGTCGCTCGGCATACGTCGAACTAGGTGCCCCGTGTTGGGGCGTCTCCTGCCATCGAGCATCGGTGCCGTGCAGTCGATCGGGGGACGACCACCGCCTTCTTCGAAGTCACCGCTAGTCTCTCGGACCCGTAACCGGACTGATTTGAAACGGACCGTTAATTCCCTCAGCGGTGTGACAGCGCAAGACACGGCGACGACGATGAGACTACGACGATGGTACTCGTGGTAGCGCGACCACAGTGCGTCGTGGCCAGTGCGGGCGTCGGCATCGCCGTCGGTTGTGCACGCGATCGGACGAGCAAGGAGATGGTGTCCCCGGATCGTTCGGAGAAAAGTGACTTCGTTGCTAATAGCGCTACTGCCGTCAGTGCCGTGTCCGCGTACAACGTCCTGGACGTCGACGTAGCCGCCCCCGTCAGCGTCGTCGCCGCTGCTGCCGTTCTCATCGCTGCCGTCACTACCGCTGCCGCGAATGCTGTCGTGACTGCCACCGCTGGTCCCGCCACTGCCCATACTGCCGTTTTCGACGTCGCGAGCATGATTGCTCTTGCTGCCAGCAGCCAGGCTTCCAGTGCGTCTCGTCAGACAGTTTAACCACCCCTATACCCGAAACGGTGAGCGAGGCTTCTTCTTTCTTTCGATTCGACCCAGCCCAGCTTCAGTTTCCTTGCCTCCCTTGACCTCTTATGCTTGGTACCCTTGCCCTTTTTCACGGAAGAATGTACGCTTACGGACAAAAGTGGGCAAAAATGAAAAAAGAAAATTGGAGATGCATGTAGATAGAACTCAGGAGAGAGAGAGATAGTAAGAATTCCGTGTTGTACGTGCGAGGAAGAGCGCGAGCAGGGTGGAGAGGGTGAACGTCATACAGGGTGGGAGTAGGGGGATGGTGATCAAGGATAAAAGACGGGCTGGAAGAAGCGCGAATGGCTCGAAAGGCTTTCTTCCATCCCTCGGTGTCTCGTTTACACGATTAGAGTATGATTTCTTGTTCTCTATTCTCCATGACCGTCGGGCCCCGGCAACTCGACTCCACATAACCTCCGTCAATCGATAATACAAGACGACGGCACCCGCGGCGCTCGGCAAGATCGGCCTAGGAACGAACGCAGCTCGCGTTCGAGCAACCCCGCCGATGAATGTTTTCGATATCATTCTCCACCCTCTCCTCTGTACACCGCATTCACAAATCGTCTGTCCAATTTGGACGGATACAAATGGTTCAGACCTGTCGTAACCGATCCCGATTCATCCCCCTCGTCGGACGGCGGGCGCATACCATTCCCTTCACACGCCCGGAAGCGTTCGTGCACGGCAAGGATGTATCCCTGCTCCTCGCTGCTTTATGACACGGCCTCAACCTCGCCCATGTTAATTGGCAAGGATCGATTTCCCTGGAAACGATTACACGGCCGTGGCCTCGCTGCGTGTTCGATCGCATGTTCGGGATCCCTTTCGTGGCGAAACATTTAGCTGGGAAATTTGCGCTAACTCATGCCCCCGACGAATCAAGATAATCGCCGGATGCGAGGCGTTTGGAAGTATTCGGTGGTGATAACGATTATTCACGCAGCGGTATGGAATCTCGCCATTCGACGCCACGCAGTTCGGTTCTAAACGCAACATTTCCGCGCGAAATGCAATAGGCAGCGTTTTCGATCCTGTATAGAATAATCCGCGAAAGCGCCGCCGCCGGTATACATGTACTCTCCCACATACAGTCGAATACGTATGTGTATAACGCGCAGCATGAAGCGGATGAATGAATGCTGTGAATAAAAGTAAGTAGGTTAACGAGAACGAGATCGTGCGTTCCGAAAAAAGCGATTTCCTCGATTCGCTTCTTTCTCCCGCTTCCTTCTGCTGCGATATCGTGAATCACGGTTCGTTTTCGAGGTTCGAATTTTGCTATGCAACGCTTCGTTATTTATTAATCGAAACGAACCGGACATTCACTACTTGGAAATCACGTACTTATGTCTTGTCTCCCCCCCCCATCCTTCCGTATACGACGGATAAACTATGTCTATTGTCGCATTGTTAACAACACGCGAGGAATAATATCCTCGGTCGGGGGAGGGGGGGGGGGGGATAATCATACGTATCTAGTTTCTGCTTCAAATCGATGCTTGCAATTGTGCTACTCGGAAATGTCGGGGCCTCCGTGGAAGCGTTTTCCGCGTCGGCACGAGATCGGTAGAAAAGAACGCCTCGCCTACCGGTTTAAACTTCTTTCCTCATTGTTAGATAACGATCGTACCCGCGAGGCGTACGCCTTCCCCGTACGCCGTTAGCTCCGAACGTTCGTGTACCAGTTTCTCGATTCGTCGTTCACGATATGTATGTAGAATCTTGCATTTAATTCGAACGGATCGATCGCATTCCGGCATCGTCATCAGAAATTTCCATTTTATTCCTACCCTCCTTTTCTCGTCCCGTTTTAATCGTTCCACATATTCGAGAAAAAAAATGTACCCCGGTTTCGTTCATCTTTCTCCTGCTCCGACTGGTCTGTCTCTTGTCAACCTTTTATTAATATCTCCCTTTACGAGTCTCCGTTTCGTCGATGCCATGTTGCGACCAAACTATACGCATTCGTGCGTCATCGTTTTCGGAGCTGCGCGCTACTGGGCGAAATTGTTTTATTGCAACTGCTCTCTTGGGATGTTCCTTGATAGAGAGTTATTAGCTACGTGAATAAGAAAATCTTTAACTCCTTCTTTGATTGCATGAGGTTTTAAGGCGAACCCCAATTTTTTTGTAAGTAATAAAGAATGAATTTTTGCTTCTCATGTGGATTATCTATTTGTGTACCAAATATAATGCCCTCGATAATCATAAGTATTTGCCACCCTTATGGAACCTAATGGCACCCTCGCTCCTTGCTTTTTACTCATTGATAAAAGCTTGCTGACAGGTGTACATCCAAAATGCATATGCACACTCTAACGAGTACAGTATGCACGGGTCCCCTCGGTACGCTAAGTGCATAGAGTGCATAAGATAAAGCTTGTGTACTCTCTCGATTGGTTTAAGGTAACTATTCTTCGAGAAGTGCATGCACACGATGTGTATGCAACGGCGAAGAAAGTACCGAGGTGAAAATAAGAAAGCGTGCAAAAACGTTAATGGTTAACATTAGCTTGAATATAATGTAAAATTCAATGAAACGAAAACAAAAAATGATAATTACATGGTGAAACTATTCATCGAGGCGGACAAAGAAACGTGTACTGTAAAGTTTCGTTTCTTCGGGGAGTGGTCTTCTTTGTCTACTTGACGATGCTGTTACAGTTACGCGGTAACTTTTCAACGAATATCAATCATAGTCTCCGATCCCTTTCTTTGATAAATCTCAATTCCGGCGACACTTTAAAAGTTGTCAAGGAACTTGAGAAATTGAGGATCCACGGAAGGAGCAAAGCTTGATGTTTGCAAGTTCATGACCTACTTACCTTCCCGTTCACATGATCGATTATACGCGTATGCTTTTTCAACTAAAATATCGTTTATTCTCATATTTTTATTTTAGATATCAGACATCCTTCTTCGCCTCGTTCCTCCCTTTTTTTCTTCTTTATCGCGAATCGTTATTTCTCCGCGCTATGTATTTTGACGCACGACTGGATGCAGTACCTTTCTCAGTTGTTTCGATGTAAATCACTGAAATCCGCCACACCTGGTGCACATCTCTTGAGATCGGTGACGGGGACGGCTGGGGCGAAAATTCTACCCCACGCAGGATTTACGTATATACCAATGACGATATTATGGATATATGTAGGTATAACACGTAATATATATTTCCCGAGGGACCTGTTGGCGGTGTGCCAATCCCCCAAATGTATCCTTCGCGTCGTCTGCATCGCAATGCCCGACGCTCTATGGCGCGGAAATGAGAAAAGCCTTGCCTCTAGCGTTTCACGGCAATGCATCTCATTGATCTGTTTAAATCACAAGCGTCCGGGCGACGAATGTGTGTCATCGAGGACGCTGGAGATATTACCGGGATAAGGCTTTCTTCGATACTTTTTTTTTTTGCCGGAATGCATTTACCTTTTCACTGGCTGCGGTCTGATTTCGGTCTCAAGGCGAGCGTCGTTGAATATCGTTGAAAGCGTAACAGAGCATTGATTTGCTTAACGACGGTCGATGTTACGCACAAGACACGTGCGCGTAGGATATCGTTTGATATAAAAAGCTGTTTGACATTTTCGCCGACGACGAACCCTGTGCTCCGATAGAGATTGCTGAAGGCCAATGCAGCACGATTGCCACGAATGTAGGTTGTACACCTGTTACTTGTCGAAAGCGTATAACAACGAATCTTATTTGAAAATTGTTGGCGCAACATTCCGCCAGTTACATACTTTTTAACTATATATTAAGCTGCGAGCAGCTGCCAGCTGAAATTTTATTCGGCGCACTCTACTGTTCCTACGATTTTTCTCCGATTTTACACTCGGACGCTTGTAGCGAAATAAATTCCTCGAAGTATCACTGCGCTCTTCATTCAACTCTCTCGATAATTGCCCGTGGCCCATCTGTTCATTTATTAACACAATGCGCTTCTCAATATGAAAAGTGGAATGTAAGAGTAATTATATACGCGTCTGATAATTATACAACACATGTAGAAATTGCGTTACAGGGACCGAAAATAACAATTACTCTGAACAATTTTATGATAAGAAATTGGTGACAGAAACTTGTTTATTATTTAAAATGAGGGCATTAATCACGCAATGTAAGGAAAATACTTAAAAAAACACATAATTAAAAAGAAATCGAGTTTTAAACGTTTTAGGTACGAATAACGATTATATACGAACGAAAATTTATTTGTTGCCGATAACCATTGTGGATGAGAAGAACTTTATTTCGGATAATAGTTGTTAATCAAGAAAATTTATCTCGCTTGCTCGTAACAGTTATCAACGAGAGAAATAGTATATTGGTCGCTCATAATAGTGTAAAGTATTGTTTTTCATTCGACCAAAACAATTCTCTGCAATCGCAACAGAACAATTGTCATCGAAGTACTGCAAAACTTTCGTTGTTAGTAATTTGTACCAAGAATTGTACCATTCGCAATAATGGGTGCAACCAAAACAACATTTTCGCCATCGATAACTGTTACAAGCAACCGAAATGAATTTCCCTCATCACTAATGATTATCGGCAATGAAAAAAAATGTTCACTTATAATTATTATACGCAACCAAGAACGTTTTAGTCGAAAAGATAATTGTTATCCTATTATACTATATTATAATTGTTACTATGGTCCCTGGTATTTTGCGTCGTCCTACGATGCGTTACCTTTGCCATAGATAACTTCCCTACTTCTTCTTCTATGAATAATGCCTCACACGTGTGCCACAAATCTCTATTCCCCATCAAACTTTTCCGTAACAGCGTGTACTACCTATACGTACGTATGCCAGCAGCCGTGTGAAAGAAACTGCAAATTGCAACGAACTTTTAACAAGGTTCGATCGATCTTCTTCGCGGGCCCACGAAGAAGCCGGCGAAGAAGCGGAAGAAATAAGTGGAAAATCCTTGCGATCCCTACCGGACTGGGGCGTTTAATTTTTCACAGCGAATGACGTGGGGCAACGGCAAGATACAGCTGCGAAGAAGTGCCTTTGGAGCTCGTGACACTTCTTGAAAAACCGGACGAGTCGGTCAGACACGTAACACAGGCTCGCGACGATGATCGACGGAGTTTCTCAGCAGCAGGGACAAGGACGGTGAACGTGAATGCGATCAAGAAGACAGAGAAACAAACACGAGGAGGAAGGGAGAAAGTCTTTGGGTTTCGTATAATCTTTGACGCAAAACGCGCGACAAGCGCGTTAGTAGCGCGAAGTTCGTCGACGAGCGAGCACCGCTCCTTTTCGTTGTTCATCGCGAAAGCCGGTATACGTTTAATTACGCTCTCGTTTTACGCGAATATTGTGCACTTTGAGAATGCCAGGATATGTAAAGATCGCGACCAGTCAATGGAGACTTAAATACGGTTCAGGTTCTCGGTAAAAGGTGAGCGATCCGAGTTTATGCGCGTTCTATTGTATTCAGCGTGGAACGGAGCACATAGTTGTGTGTCACTCGAAAGGTCATCGATTTTGACAGCCGCAATTACCCACAAGGCACGGAGAGGGAAAGTTAAAGGATTCCAGTGGCCCCTCATTCAGAGTCGTTTTACCATGCGTAACCGCTATTGTTGCACTTGCCCGGTCTTTCCACGTAGACATCAATGCGAAAGAAAAATCGAACCTCCGCTTTATCTCCCAACTATGTCGTTGTCGCTTTATTTACTTTCTCTGTGCTATTTATATCGCTGCTGATCGCGGTACTATAAATACATACTTAAATTACATTGATATTTCAGCATGTCGCTCAAATTTAAAGATGAAAAAATAATTTTACATGTGAGAGCATCGCATTTTTCTTGTCTGCTCCAATTCTTCACTCGTCATATAAAAGTGATATACGAAATGGTTTCCGTTTCATCGATCTTGAGTCACTGGAACTAGGATATGACTGAAGCAAGGACTCATTTAGATTATATTAAAAGCAAATGGATTTTATATATCACGTTCATCCACAACAAATGTAAAAACTCAATGATAGGGCCGACATGAATAAAGTATATTTATAATAAAAAAATGACATGATAAACAGATAAATACAGGAGCAATATAGAGGATATTAAAAGTATGTTGGTGACCAATCATTGCAAACAAGTTGTTTTTTTTTTCTGCTCCAATTTAAATTATATTAAAAGCTGATAGGCTTTGTATATCAAGTCCATCTACAATAAATGTAAAAACCCAATGATAGGGTCAACATGAATAAAGTACATTTATAATAAAAATAAACGAAATAATAAACAGATAAATACAGGAGCAAATACAGGACATTAAAAGTATGTTGGTAACGAATCATTGCAAACAAGTTGCTTTTTGTTTTCTGCTCCAATTTAAATTATATTAAAAGCTGATGCACTTTATACATATATCAAGTCCATTTACAACAAATGTACAGACCCAATGATAGGATCAACATAAATAAAGTACATTTATAATAAAAAAAAACGAAATGATAAACAGATAAATGCAGAAGCAATGTGTAAGATAGTAAAAAGTATATTGGTGACCAATCATTGCAAACAAGTTGCTGTGCTCTAATAATTTCTGAAATATTTGTGATTCGATAAGAATGTCTCGTTCTTATAAGAAGACAGTTTAAAGCACGTTCGAGATAAGGAAACATGATGAAGAGAAAGTATCGTTTCATTCAGCCTTCATGGAATCACGTTTCTCGCGTGCACCGCGCGCTTCTTACCAGAATTTGTGCGTTATTGATTTTACGAAACGCATCGGAACGGCGGTAGTGTACTGGGACGATATTCCGTGAGAATTATGACTCACTGCTCGGCAAGGTCATATTGGAAACTGCACTAGCAGTCTGTAATTATACATTACCCGGTCGTGTTTATGACTGCCTTTGTACCGAGGCGCATTCACGGTTTGTTCAGCGAGCGTGCTATCCTTTCCGCGGCATTCAAACAATTTCACCGTTTCTGCTTCTTTCATTCAGACACTAGGGACGAAGCAAAGGCGCTAGAAAAACCGGGGCCGATTAAAAGGGAATAATTATCGCCAATTGAATACCTTCTTCTTGCCCTCCTTTTATCTCTACATTCCTTTCTTACGTCGCGCTCGGTATTTCTTCTTTTGTGTTTCCTTCTTTTCTCTTCTGTGCAAACGCCGAACCGATTTTGCACCGAATGGTTGAGTACGGCTCAGGTAAATGGGGGAATTGCGCAACCTTATCGGAATATAGTTTTACAAATAGGAGAGACTTAAATACCAATTACGTCGTATCAGATAGCAATGATCCATCTTGCTAGCGCACACCTGGGCACAGTACTTACAGAATGTCTGGGTTCAATTCTATTCTGCAATTATAATATTCTATGGATCTATTCATGATTTACCAATTGAAGATTAGTCGTGCACCCATTAAAGTATTTTGTGGATACCATCGTTGTCGCGATAATTTCAACGATAAATTAATTGTTTCTCTGTTTTACAGGTTCATATCGTGGGCACCGTCGTCCGACACAGTGAGTCTGAAAAGTATAATTTACCGTCAGCGGAAGAACGCGGATCCTTGGAACTAGTGATACGTCAGTGATTGCATTCCAGTGGAAATCACGCGGATTCTCTGTAACGTCCGCGTTATATTTCCTCCCCTTTGCTCTGGTTCCGTCGTCAAGTTCTAATCGACCCGTTAAGAGAAACGACAGTTGTCCCTCTGCCAAATTGTAGGAATCCCGTGCGGCGAGTGGTCTCGCGGCTCGAAGACGAGACACGAGAAACGTGGAGTGATAATATCATCGTCGAGCACGATGGCTTGCGAATTATTTAAGGTGAGTCGAGAACAGAATATAGAACACTGAAAGAAAAAAAAAAGAAACAAAGATAATACATAATCATTATTCACAACATATACGTGCTTGCCAATTACATTTACATTATAATCACATTTACCGGCTGTTGTATTCTTTCATATCCAGCTAATTGTCTCACAATCATGCCGGATATTTGCGTACTTAGGATGTTCTTTAGATTACAGCGTTAATTGACCGGACACTGTACAATCGCACCATAATCGTTGCGACGTAACGATGTGTAAAGATGTATAACTACGTACTTGCAACTTTTTTTTTTCGCTGCTATTATCATCGAACGCTTCGAAGTGCAGTGCACGACTTTCGATCAACGATTCTGTGTTCATTTATTCATATATTTGAGCTCTAACGTTTTATAAACGACGAATTATACAGAATGATTCTCGGTATTGGAAACGGTGCACGTTGGATGATTAAAAATTCATTCCGACTAAGTCCTGTGTATCGTGGGATACATATGCGATTGCGATCGTTCCTCTGGTATGCAATTGATTCGGAACGTCGAAGAACAGGGAGATCGAGAATTTGTTCGACAAGATATGCAAAGCTGCGCATATATTTGTTACTTAATCTTGTTACCTGTACTTGTTACTTGATTTATTTGTAAGGAGGTCCGATACAGGACCACTTTCTAAATCTGTGTACTGTTACCCTCACCTGTTATCCTCCACTGTTTCAGTACGCGAAGGCGTACAAAGAAAATTAACCCTTCTCACTCTGTTGTCCCCTCTGATGGGACATTCTGCAAGCTGTTATGATCCACCTGGGCTCATTTTAAAACGTGAAGCCTCTGCTTTCTCAGTCCTAAGTTCATTCCTTTTCAAAAATGTTTTTACATCATGCAACGGGTAGGAAAGTGAAGACACTTTTCCGTTTGAAGATTTTACAGATTCAATCATGACTACGAATATTGAGGAATTTTAAAACGACCATCTCGCATTTGATGTACGATTTTTTGATTACCTTTTTATCGAACTTTTGAATGGAAAGTGTGCCGATGACGTTAGAATGTCTAGTGACTTCACTTTTTCACTCGTTACATGATGTAAAAACATTTTTGAAGAAAAGAATGAACTCGCGATTGAAAAAGCAGACAAAATGAGCCCAGGTATATCGTTGTACGATTTTTTTTCGCGGAGTTAAAACAGTTTAAATATCGATAATTATTGATCGAAAGATTATATTTGGCGGAGTACAAAGGGTTAAAGAGCAACGCGTTAGAGGAATGTGGGATAGAACCGAGTACCACTGTTTTTCTAAAATAAGAGCTGCGGAATGCAGTCGTCGTATAGTGTTACATTCAGATGAACGTCACAACGATATGAGATCAATTGCAGGACAAGAGAATATCGTAGTTTTTCCTCCAGAGGAGTTAGACAAATTTCGAGTTGAAAAGTTTCAATGTCGTGTCAGTGGACTTCCTTTTACCACTTAAACCTAAAGAACTATTATGATAATTTCTAAGTGGTATTCTGCAGTCGTCGCACTGTATTCTGGCATTTGGTCAATTTTTTATTCCACGTTGAAGTCCAGATATTTAATGTTTAATAAATTACCTCATTTGGGGCAAAACTGGGTACATGAAATTGTCACATATGCTGAGGGGGGACAACAAGCCATTTACTTGCAATTTTTCTTTAGTAAATAAAGTAAAATAAATTTATGTGGAGCCTAAAAGAAGCTAACGAACTAAATAAGCTAAAACTGTTTATGAAACTGTTTTTGTATGATTAAAATAAGTGGAAATAAATTGGCCTAATTAGAAATAAGTTAGTACTTATGAATATCATTTAAAATAACTCCCCTCGCAAATTTTGAGATAATAGAAACAAAGGACTTGGCATTGTATTCTATTTTATGTATTTACATTACGTGTATTTACATTATGTATTTTATTTACATTTACATGACATTACGGGCCCTTACGCGCTGTCGACCAGGACGTCGGTGACCACTAGGTTCAGGAAAAAACATGAACTTTTACGCGACCAGCGAGTTGTTGGCGACTACGAAAACGCAGGCGATACATAGGCGATTCGCTGGTGGTGCGACACGTGAACTGCATTGAATCAAAAGCACGCGTTCGCACGACAGGCGACTTTCTTGCATGCCGGATATATGATTTTGAAACAGAAAACTATTTATTAGAAATTGAGTCCCCTACTTTGATCGTCGAGTTTGGTCGCCTATTTTTCGGTCTTCCGACGATCTGGTCTCTGGTCGACAGTGCGTAAGGGTCATACATCGAAAGGGCTGAACCAAATGTAACAAGTTGCAGTATACAGTAACAAGACCTCGTCTACATTTGTTACCATGACCCGTTGATCAGGTAACGGGTCACGGTAACGGAGCGAAGCGCTGTAACAAATGCATACGCAGCTTCATACCATTGCAAACATGAAATTTCGTATCCGTCGTGGGTTCGTGCTCGTTCAACGACAGCGAACGATATTGATAATAGTCGTTATCGTGATGCTTTAATTGTCGACGGTAGACGGTAGTCGATGCATGCACAGGAGGGCCCGGCTTAATTACTGCAGCAGAATCTTGCAGTAACTGGCTCATCGTTTCTAATTTCGCGTACATCGGCTGTAATGGAAATTCATAAGCTTCATTTCGCGGGGATTGGTCGTTAGGAAGTTGTTGAAAATTTCAACGACCTTCTTGTTATTTCATGCAGATAGCACCTATGCCGGCGAGCAAATTCATTCCAATTCGTTGCATACCGTTATCATTGGAACTTTACTATCACGGGGAACGGTTTGCTGTCAGCGGGTAGAAAGTTTAACTCTCTCTCTCTCTCTCTCCCTCTCGTTCTATTTCTTTGTGTGCGATTGTGATCCGCCAACACCTTTGCGTGAATTAATAAGCATGCTCCCGTGTTCCGTTTACTGTCAGACTTCCGAGCGAATTGACACGAGAATCATTCTGCTTAATTCGCAATGAAACAGTTGTAGATTCCTGTGTGATCCGACTGCACATGAAGTTGATTCCCGCCGGGGAACACGATAACGCGGAATCACGGTGCAAACAATTATCGCCGCTTTTCCTATTTGCGTCCAGCGTTTCCATCTTCGTTCCTGTCCTTCTTAATCGTTACGTAATTACATCGAATCCCGCTTCCTGCGTGGCTGAACGGCATTACCACTTGCGCACGTGTTTTATTTTCCACGCTTACAATGTAGCGTGTAGAGCAGAAGGAATGGTAGAAAAAAGAAATAAAGTGTAGATATCTTCATCATAAGGATACAAATGTATCTGTTCGAGAAAACGATTTACGCATTAGCGCACCACCATCATTGCTGCCGTGCGACTTCCATCCGAAGCTTATCAATCGATCCAGACCATTCAAATAAGAAAACACAAATTATCGAAAGCACGGACGAGAAAGTATGACAAAAAAAAAAGGAATTTTATCGATCGTTGCTCTTAGTATACCTCGGAAACGCAGCATCGGGTGGTCTTTAGTCAACACAGCCGAGGAAGACGTTGTCGATGAAGCGGCCGATGATGTCGATGTTGTATAAATTCTTCTCTCTGTGTCTGTGTCCTGGCGTGTAGCTCGAACGATGGCCGATTCACGCGGCTTCAAGCCAATAAACCAGTTGTGGCAGAGCACGGCAGTGTCGACGGACCCGGACTCGGAGTGTCTCTACGAAGAGATTTCGGGCCTCTCGGGGTCCCAGGATACGGAGCCAGGGCCGGCTGGTGCCGCCGTCGGCGAGGGGGAAGAGGAGGAGGAGGAGGAGGAAGAGGAAGAAGAGGAGAGATCGAGGCTCGATTTCGGTGCACAGGTCGGCGGTAGCAGCTGGTGGAGACAGAGTAAACGTAGCGACAAGAGCGCCAGCAGCAACGCCGGCACGACCGGACGCAGGACCAGCAACAAAAGTGTCGGTACCGGCGCGAGATCGCGCAGCAGATCGGCCGATCGGCCATCGAGCAGACGTCAGGACATCATCAGGGTGGAGGAGGAGCAGTATGCGACACGGAGAACTTACGTGGAGCCCGGTACAGGCGCCGTACTCCCGCTTCCTGTCACCGGCCTCAAGCTGACCAGGGGGCGATCAGCCAACACCGTCGCCCGCTACTTGCATTCGGCCTCCACGAACACCGCTCACTATCACCATCATCATCACGGGCCGCACGGACAGTATCCAGCTGGAAGGCCGTCCGGCAGGCATCGCCAGCATCATCACCCAAGCCGCGGCTCGTTCAGTAATGAGACGCAGGAAGAGGTACAGGAAGACGATGAAGCTACTCTACGGGAGTTGCTTGTAAGGTACGTTTCCTCGACGTACCCGCGGTATAACATATCTTTCTCCTTATCGTTAATTATTATTTATACTTTGACGTTTTCCCTGTGAAACACCTCCAAGCGTGTTTGTTTGTTTTTTTCGCGATTACCGCGATGCTAAACGAATATCATCTGTTCCGTTGTTGTACGAGCATCGCGACCAGAGTTCGGACTTCGGGCGACACTGCTAAATCACGAAAAGGGTAGTCCACGTTTCGAGAGACACACAATTCTTACGTAACTTGCCAAATGAAGCTATCGCTTGGGCTTCGCCACCGACGTCTCTGAGAATTATCTGGATTGTTTGGATGTACGGGCTACATGCGTGACACCAACGATCGTTTATGCATTGTATTTTCTTTTTCTAAGATAAATAGTAAATCCGTTGATATTTGTAACACGTGGACGACTTCTCTCCCCCTTTTTCTTTTGTAACTATGGAAAGTATGGAAACTATTCGACTTTGTGAAAAGGCAGGCTTAATCACTGTTGCGATTATCATAGTCGAATGTGAACTTTTAATCTTGGCGAATGCTGCGGGCGAAAAATGTCTCGAAGCACTTTAACTCCTCATTTGACAGCCTAGCGCTTTCTTCTTAGGGACCTGCATTTAATATTCCGTAGTGATCTTTTCTTAGGCTAGTATGTCTATTCTTTCTTGCCTTGGCGATTAAAACGTAGTACAATTAGGAATCCTCCGACCGTAGTTTAATCGAGTTTCTTACAATTTTTGAACATCATCTTTCCTTTTTTTTTCTTTTTTTTTTGTTTAAACGAAAATCTTTCGAAGTAACATTAGCATAGTTCGCCACGGCAGTTCAGTAGAACAGCGTGTTATAAGCTCTTAAGGCTTGCATACCAATTAAGAGAACACTTCTCGCTCTCTATTATTCGCCCTGAAGTACCCGAATCGATAGCACTTACTTATCGATCATAAACTCTCTCGTAGACAAGAATTACTATCCAACGAACCTTTCTCCATCAAACATTGTTCTTTTCAGTGTCCGACAATCTTTTTTTCTTTTTTTTTCGGATACTCTCTAAACGCATCCAGGTAATTCCCCGGCCTAAGTGGCGGTGCCGCGTTCGCCTGAATTATTGCAATTGAACGTAGGACAAATGGAAATAACAGCAAAAAGAGGAGAAAAGACAGACGTTTTCCCTGCTTATCATTTTACATAGACTCTTTATGTATCGGAGAATGCAATGCAAGGCTTTGTGCCGTGCCATTTATCATTTCTACATAAATCACACTCGCTCTAGTCCTATTCTTGTACATATTACATTACACCCTTGGTCATAAAACAGTAATGTCGGGACACCGGTGTGTGATACATTCACAAACGATTTCGTTTTTGTTTAATTGATTACAACATACTCTTTTGGCTGCGGCGCTCGCAGGCTTACCACTGATTGCTCATTATTCCATTCGATGTCATGTCATGTTTCTCGAAGTCAGGTACACAAATAAGCTCGCAAACCGAAGCACCGAAGCGATAACGGAGAATATCGAGACGGGACAATGGGAAATGCAAGGATATATTGTAGCTCCGTTTCTGAATCACACGCGCGAGTGTACGAACGTTTCACCGATCATTGTCTAAGCACATTGTGCCGTGCGAAGTGCACTATTGACGGAATTCACGCGAAAAGGAGCAGAGTTCGTTCGCGGGACATTGAGCAGAAACGGCACAGCACACATTACCTAACGCTGTCACGTGTAGATATTTGTACAAGTATTTTCTTATTACATCGGTGTCAGTGATAGAATCATTTCCTTGGCATGGTTCTAATCGGTACACTCGTGACTTCCGATGTGCCGCCCGACCCTGTGACTTATTTGTGTGCGTGCCTCCCGTTGTTATCACTATCACGAGATCATGCTGATTTTTGTCAATTATTTTGCCGATCGATCGTTTCGTATAAAAGTGATGGGTCCATTCAAATTGCAAGCTCGCTTGTGGACGCGGGCGACTGGGCAGGGGTGAGTAAGCTGGCGACGCGTCGCATGGCGATGCGAGGGCCAAAAAAAAAAAATGAATAAATAAATGAAAGATCAAATTTTTAAAGAAAAAGAATTGAAATTAAGACGAAACGTGTTCGCACGTGACGGACCTGTCCTTTCGAAGAATCGGACGTCACGTGGCATAATTCGAGCGACTGTACAATTTATATGACATGATTATTTGACTGAACCACGACTGTGTTTCCAAACTAGGTAAAGTTTTACAGAGTGAGTGAGATAAGAGGCAGGGGCGGGCGTCGTCGGCCTTTAAACCCCCCGCCACACGTTACCCTTCCACCTTTGGTTGTGGACCTACTTGACAGCAAGCTGTGCAATCGTTCAGAGTCAATTGATTGGATTTGGTGGATAATCCAACGTACGTACATATGTCGTGTGAACAGAGCAAAGAACAAATAGCTCTCGGTGAGAATAAGACGAAATACTGAATCAAGAGGAGTGAGTGGGGAGGCGTAGAGGCTACTGTAGTTTCGGAACACAGCCATGGTCTCCCTACCTCCCAGGTACATGGCAACATCATCACTGCTCTCTTTCTTTCTCTATCTGTCTACTTACTTATCTGCTTATTATTTACCCCCTCGATTCTCTATTATCCACCCTTCCGTCATTTTGAATAAAACAAATTTGGTTGAAATCCTCCCCTCGTGTCTTCACTTTATCATCCGGATCGTACTTTTCTCCATTCCCCTCTTACTGTCACTCTTTTTCTCTTCTTCCACTACTACGGGCTCATGTGTTCATTCATTTATCACTATTCACCTGTCACCCGACGTGCCTTGCGTAAACTTTTTCTCTCTTTTCACCCTGTCACGTAAACTGTGCCCCCCCCCCCACTTTTTCTTTATCTTCTTTGGTTCGATCCCCGGTTATAGAGTCACCGTTTCTGCTTGGCTGTGCACATCGATCGATAAGTTTGCTAAATCACCCTTAATCGAGAGATTTCGGATCGTTCATCTAAACATACGTATTGTCTATTCATATCGACGTGCAACGTTCGACAATTAAGACAGTGCATCGAATCATTCTTTCTACCCATTACTTGCACATTCCCGCATCGTGTCAGTAGCGATCACGTTTCGCGCGCGATAAAGCTCCTATTTACGCGGATATTGGGAAACGATAAGTGTTGCCAAATGATGATCTATCTAATTGCAATGATTCGATCGATATCTTGAAATTTGTGGGGCGCATCTTTTCTAACGGGGCCCAGTTCTCGTCTGTCACCCTCACAAACTTCCGTCTAATGTGCACAGCTCTGACAATAGTGTTTTTCACCCTTACACTCACCTACACACAATTTAGACGTGCTTTTAGTGGCGTTTGTACATTGTGCTGTTTTTCAATTTAATACATATATTTCTATTATATTCGTATCTACATATATGGAATATGATATAAACCGTATATACATATGTGTCTGTATATCTCTGTTTAAACGCTACTTGTATGTTATATCCAACGATTCCTTAGCTGCCGAGCTGCCGCTGGCTCGCTGACATTTCAAGCACGAGAGAAAGAATCGTGGTGCGTGCACGTTGCGTACACCTTCGTAGTAGTATATTCTCCCAATTGTACAAGTAGTTAATATCATTACATCCTCGTGCGTGCGAGTAGTCAAAACGTACGCGAGCACATTTAACTATCGAAGGGATTAGAGATAAAATGCATGCGATAAAGGGGGCGGAAGGGAGAACACCACGGGGTGAGATATATTAGCGTATGCTACTGAGGGCTCGGCAGTTTTCGCGCGGAGGCAGTTGGACTTGTTGTATGGGGGGGGGACTAAATAGGCAATAGTTAGCCTTGATTCGTGTCTAGTGTGTCAATGTGCTCGACGATGTCGATTTGTTTTCCCGGGCGAGCCAGCGAGATTCACGTGAGGGTATGTGTGTGTGGGCAGTCTGCAGAAACAGGTCAGCGTTATGAGTATGAACTTGAGTGCCAAGCTGGACGAGCTGCAGCGGGGTGACCGCCAGCTGGAGACCACCGTCGCCCTTTGCGAGATCCGCACCCAGCTGCAGGAGCTCACCAAGAGCGTAGAGTCCTGCCAGAGCGAGGTCAGCGAGGTGAAACGGGACATGGTCGCGATCAAGGTACTGTTTCTCCACGTCCACCATTGTCGTTTTGCTTCCTTGAACCCAAAAATCTGTTAAAGAGCTCTCGTTAACCGCTATTAAAATTTGCGGGCCAATTAGAATTTATAGGCTCATGTTCAATAGTAGAGGGGATGATCCAGAGTTGGGCTAGTTGAAGTTTAAGATCATATTAGGTGCTCCACCTTAGTGGAAATACTGAGAAACTACGGTTCAAGAACCAAAGAAAGCTGGAGAGAGCAGATAGTAATTAGTATTTGTTTTGTTAACACGATGTGTTGTAAAATGTGTCATTTGACTTGTTTTATCATCGTAAAAGATTCTACAGGGATGTTTCTTTCATCTTCTTAACAATATTCTGTTGAACCAAGTGCTAATTTGCTAAGAGCACAACATTGCTGACGTCGTGAGCTTTTTTCTAATATAAATTGTTTAATAAATATAACTGCATAGTAGTGACTTACGCCGCTCTAAGCGTCCCTAAGCAAATGGTGTAAACATGGGCTACAAGGTGAAATTCATCAGAGGAAGCATCTAGACGGGAAGCATTCAAGTTCTATATTTTGCAAAGGACTTTTCTCTAAAGATTTGGAAGAACAACTTTGGGTGTAGCGTTTTTAGTGTTATCTTTGGACACGCAATGCATGTGCAGGTATTACAACACATATCTACGATTGTGACTATTGTAACTAAACTATCAGCATTTATCTCTTCTTAGCAGCATCTGAGACATATTTTAAAATATTTCAGTCCGAAAGTATGCAGTTTTTACACTTCTTCTAGATTATTTCAAGGGTAGCCCATATTTAGACCACATGTTTGAACACGATCTTTGTTTAGCTTATTTGAACATCATATCGTATAGCAAACATGTTGTAGAGAATCACTGTAGTGTTACATTTTTAAAATCTTCAACTAATTTGACAGTAATATGCGAAATAAAACTACTAGCCCATATTTAGACTACTCCCTCTTTTATCAATACTATTAGTAGTTATTAATGAGGATGGATGTTGATTAGCCAAAGGTTTTCCTTCCATCAAGTTCTAATTTGACGAAAATCGTGAAATGTATTTGCATAATTGGGGAACAAATTTTGTACAATGTCGTAATTCTGACCGATAAACGCGGTGCGCCCCTTCTAAATCGTATTTCCTAATGTATTGCGCAGCACGAATTAGATACAGTACAGCAGGTGAAAGAGGAGATAGAGGAATTACGAGAATACGTGGATCGACTAGAAGAGCACTCGCATCGACGGAAACTTAGGCTTTTGGAGCAGGTGAAAATTAATGTGAAAAGACAAATTTTTATTACTTTTGGTGTGCTATCATATTTTTTCACTAGCCGAGTGATACAATAGCGCTTTTTATACTTATTTCATTGTATTTATCATCATCATCATCATCATCATCATCATCATCATCATCCTTGTATTTAGTTTTTTCTGTGATATGAATGTTGTGTTAAAAATGTTCTGTTTGGTTTGATTACTTTTATTTTATACGGCTGACTGATAACAAATCTTTAAAATAAACTATTACAACATTGTTCGGTGTGTTTTCTTCTACCCCACATGAGTTACATTTTTTTCTTCATTGGCTTGTTATATTATATTATTTTAAGTGGCATGTGTACTCATCATAAATTATATTGTTTGGAGCAAGTATTGTTTTTGATATTACTGTTACAAAAATTCTTGTTTCTGCATTATTCAATAATTAAATACTTGATGATTACAGGGGTTGACGCTTTTCCTGTCGTATGCAATACTGGCAGCAGTTTTAGGGATGTTGCAGTTTGGATACAACACTGGAGTCATTAATGCACCAGAAGTGGTACGTATGCCTTAAAAAAATATATAATGTTCTTATTCACAGAACTCGCTAACTTGGAATACTAAATCTGAAGTGATATCGTAAGGCGATTAGTTAATTTATAATAAAGTAATAAAACAGAAAATGTCCATTGTCCGTTTCAGAACATTGAAAATTTTATGAAAGACGTGTACAAGGACAGGTATGGAGAGGACATTTCGGATGATTCGGTGAAGAAATTGTATTCCGTGGCCGTGAGCATATTTGCGATCGGTGGTATGCTAGGTGGCTTCAGCGGAGGGGTAATTGCCAACAGATTTGGCAGGTTTGTACGACATACTTGCAAATTCCATTTACAAGTAATTAAAGCTAGGGCTTCCCACACGCCAGACATTATTCACCCGATATACTGTATAGTTCGTAACTTTTTGCAATATTTAAAGTCCCCAAGTGCTGTATCGTGGTCAGGTAATCAGTTGATTCGATCGATTATTACATAGCTGACGTACCCTTTTTTTTTTCTGTTCACTCGCTCACAGAAAGGGGGGCTTACTGCTAAACAACGTGCTGGGCATCGTGGGGGCGTGCCTGATGGGTTGTACAAAGATTGCTCACTCGTACGAAATGTTATTCTTTGGACGGTTCATCATCGGTGTGAATTGTGGCTTGAACACCTCGCTGGTTCCCATGTACATATCGGAGATAGCACCGCTGAACCTGAGAGGCGGCCTAGGCACGGTGAACCAGCTCGCTGTTACGGTGGGCCTCCTGGTCTCCCAGGTGCTGGGCATCGAGCAAATCCTTGGAACGAACGAGGGTTGGCCGGTTCTCTTAGGGCTAGCTATCTGCCCCGCCGTTCTACAGTTGTTGCTGCTTCCAGTTTGTCCCGAATCTCCAAGGTAGAGATATCCTGCATATCATTAAAATAAATGTATTCCCAAATTATTTACTGTGGCTTCGTAGAAACGAGCTTAGCCATACATATAATTAGTACAGAAGAGGGTACGAATGTGGAATATATCCATTTCATTTGTTGGTATAGTGAGGCTCAGAATAGTCATAAATATAAAAGTCAAACGACCAAATTTGGAAAATTTTGTGCAGCATTTGCTGTATGAGCCTGAATATTGTAGGCCTAACAGAAATTGTTGCTTTTCTTCTAAATGAAGAAAGGGTAGTACTTTTTGAGGGAAGTAAGTCATGAACCTGCGTCAAAGGCATTAATAGAAAGGTTTTATTAATGTGCAAGCAGAACAGAACGCCAAATATGATAAAGCAATCGCAATTAGGCAAATAATAATAAGCTAATAATTGTTAGCTCTAATAATTCATTCTTAAGTCCTTTCTATCTAACTTGGTGGCAGTAACATGAGCCTATTTTATATTGCTAACAATCAAATATCTTATATTTCTATCTATTTCTTTTTGCTTTCTCCTGTTCTACTATAATCAAAAACAAGAACGCTTCAAGTCTGCATTAATATACCAAAACTATCCAAGGGTATCTCATATTTGTACCCTTCCCTCCGGATGTAATTAGTTCCATAATTCTAAGATAACGACCGGCGTTTTCTGCTTCTTTCATCGTTAAAGATTACAGCTTGTCTTTTTTGTTTGCATCCTCTGCCGTAGATATTTGCTCATTACTAAACAGTGGGAGGAAGAGGCCCGCAAGGCTTTGAGGAGGTTGAGAGCCAGTAATCAAGTGGAAGAAGACATCGAGGAAATGAGAGCCGAAGAACGAGCTCAACAAGCCGAGTCTAGAATATCGATGACCGAGCTCATATGTAGCCCGACTCTGAGAGCTCCTCTCGTGATCAGCGTGGTTATGCAGCTTTCCCAACAGCTTTCCGGCATTAACGCTGTAAGTAGTTAAAGCCTCAAATTTATCGTATGCAGGGAAATGGGGTCATGAAATCAATTGCAGAGCACAGAATAGTTTCTCCTCCAGTGGAGTTCAAAAATTTCGAGTTGAAAAGCTTCAGTGTTGTGTCAGTGAATTGACTTTCCTTTACCACTTGAACTTAAATAATCTATTATGATCATTACTGAGTTGTATTCTGCAGTCTTTGCACAGTGTATCAGCGTCCAGACCGATTTTTTTATTGCACGTTGAAGCGCAGATATTTAATGTTTAACAAACTACCTCATTTGGAGGGAAACCGGGTACATGTGCTGAAGAGGGCTATGAGGCATTTACTTGTAATTTTTATTTAGTAAATCAAGTAAAATAAATACATATGGAAGCTACAATAAATTAGTAAACTAAATGAGCTAAAACTGTTTATGAAATTATCTTTGTGTAATTAAAACAAGCTAAGTTTAGCATTCTTTATGAATAAGTTAGGTCTTGTGAATATCATTTAAAATAACCCTCTTTGCTAATTTTGAGGTAATAGAAACAAAGGTTTTGGCATTATATTATATTTTGGGTATTTTTTAATAAATACCCACATTCATAGGATAAAACAAGGTACTTACATACTTCCGGAAAATCTTATGTATGTATCAGTCAAACAGTTTTATCGAGAAACGACTCTCACTTTCCAATTCAGTAAAGTCCAATAAACATTTCTGACGGTGTCCAAATTTATTTTATGCCATTTAATCTTTTGCTAGCTGGAAAAATGTGTTAAGTATCCGGCTTTATTTCACATTCCCGTATATACATGGAGTGTGTGTGTAGAAAGTTCGAATTTACCTGGCGATTCGAGTATGAAACGCAATAGCAGGCGAAATGATCTTTTTGTGTTTCAGGTGTTTTACTATTCGACGAATTTGTTCACTAGTTCTGGTTTGACAGTGGAGAGTGCCAAGTTTGCAACCATTGGCATAGGTGCCATTATGGTTTGTATGACGTTAGTATCCATCCCACTTATGGATAGAACAGGAAGACGTACGCTGCACCTGTACGGTCTCGGTGGCATGTTTATCTTTTCAATATTCATCACAATTTCTTTTCTCATAAAGGTAAGTTCAAAACCTGGGTTCAAATTTTTCCACTCAACAATAATATCGTACTTAAATAATACTACACATGCTAATTGCAATAGTTGCATTTTGATAATCTCGAGTATAAAAAATGAGAAAAAGATTGTATTGCTATTTTAAATTCATTCGAGTAGAAAATAACGTCAGCTAAAAAGTAGTGTCTCTAAAAAAAAAGTAAAAAAGAAGTAACGCGTTGTGGAGAAGGATTGTTTCGCGTCGGGCATATAGTGAAAAAAAGTTGGCGAAAATCAAGATCTCTTAGGACATTAATTACGCCACAGAGAACGTGGACTGTATATAGCTATCTCTTTGTGCTTTGTCACTTCATGCACCTTGGCGAAAGGTGTATCTAACACTTTGTTCACAGCTGGAGTGCGGCACTGCACCGACAGTGAGAATAATTCACGACTTTACGTATTATAAATATGCATTCCAGATCTCATTTTAATTTCTCCCGACCATTCATGTAACTTGTAAGGTCTGTCCCCGTCTCCTGCATGTTATTCTTTCATTTGCCATTTAGAAATTACAAACGCTTGGTACATTGACACATAACTATGGAATATCATTGAAAATATGATAATTATTTATTTCAATATGATCACGATTACTCATTAAAAAAAATATATGTATATATGTATATAAATGTGTCATGTACCAACTGTGCACGCAATTTAATTTATTTGCTTAAGCTTAATAATTGTGCTTTTTAAAACCCTATCACCATCCCACCCCGTCCCCTCCTTCTTTCTAGAACGGCCTCTTTCGTGACTGCCTGGAGGAGACATTTACTCCCTTTATTATTAGTCTATATTCCGGCTCAAACCTGTCAACCCCTGTTGAAATATCGACAGTCTTCCAATAAATTCTTTGCATCTAACTACCGATAACGAAATAAAATTCATTCATATACGGTAATATGTAGCACCGTTGCCTCACTTGTAACGCTATTCTTAGGTGTCTATCACGATTATTGCCAAGGCAGAAAATATTTTATAACTCGCAAGGGCTAATTTACTTTATTGTTCAATGACGACGTGCAAATGCATAAACGTTGCATACTTTGTTCACGCTATATGCGTTCACCGACGTGTAAAGCACGTGTCCTGATCATTCCTTGCGTAAAAATAGCCAATCGTATCGCTTGAGCGCTTTAAAGGGAAGAAAATGTAACTGTATGTACATAACAGAGCACTCTACGCAATTGTCGCAATCGCATAATCGCCTTGACACAGGGTTGAGCTGCACGACGCATGCACAATTTATATAGTTTTAGTTCTATTCTATTGATTTTCGTAGGTTTCTTTCTCCTGACAGAGAGCTCCTCCGGCTGCTCAGGAAAGAAGAACACGATTCTACTGCCTGATAGGAGTTTTTCGGTTATGTGCAGGAAATGATTGACTGGATGTCCTATCTATCGGTCGTGTCCACGCTCAGTTTCGTGGTGTTCTTCGCTGTCGGGCCAGGCTCCATCCCGTGGATGATCACGGCTGAGCTGTTCTCGCAAGGTCCTAGACCGGCTGCCATGTCCATCGCGGTCCTCGTCAATTGGATGGCTAATTTTTTGGTTGGCATCGGGTTTCCAAGTATGAAGGTAAGGCGAACTTAAAGTTTTATCGAGAAGGATTTGTGAAGTGCAATTCATCCGAATCTTATATTTGCAATTTACTTTTTTAATTCTAATGAAAGGTTTCTCTTGAAAAGGTCCTCCCATGGAAAAGAATTGATACATTTACTTGTCTGTATTGCACATTCCTCGTTCTTATGTGTTACAGACTAGCCTTGAAAACTACACGTTCCTACCATTCAGTGCATTCCTAGCCATCTTCTGGATCTTCACGTACAAGAAGGTTCCTGAGACCAAGAATAAAACGTTCGAAGAAATACTAGCTTTATTCAGGCATGGTAACGACAGGTACGCAATAAATAAGCCACTTAACACTATCCCTAACACTTATAGCAAATCATTAGACAGATAATCTTCAGTTATCAAGGTCCCTTTACTTTTGCTAATTTTCGGTCGCCTCTCCACCCTCCTTCTGTATATATTATATCGTTATACTTGCTGCAGTAAAAGTACAGCGTACTCATTTTCCATTTTGGTTGTGATTCGTGGGCGATGCGTAAATAATAAACAAAAGACTTTGACTCATGTTTTGTAAACCTGTGTGTCTCTGTTAACAGTTACGCGAAAGCAAAATACCTATTACGTGTATTCGGAGCATGACATGCCATTATCATATCCGTCCACATATCCGTCCGTCGTATCTTGCGATAAGGCGTATGAACGTATATTTTCGTGCGACTTCTCAAACGTTACTCAAATCGTACGAAGAACACAAAAGATAAGAAAAACTCGAATTTATTCTTGCGGACGAGTCAGGGGGGGGGGGGCTAGGAAATGCAAGCAATTACTGATTCAGATAGATACGATATTTATGGTAGAATAACAGTCGCACGAAAAGTTCACAAATAATCGTATACGGTTAGATCGAATAGTATGGCCATCGAGAAATGTCTGGTCGAAAATATTTAGGTACAATGAAGTACGAGCGCGGCAATATAGTTCTTAAATAAAGCACCAACAAAGTAGTTACTAACTTATTAAGGGGGAAACCAGTATGGCGGATAGGAAAAAAGACCATCTCCGAGAGCTTTCCTTTGGCAAATTGAAAATTCTTTTAGAAAATCTTTATTGGCAAACGAACGTACATATCTTAAACCAACTTGTCACCAAATTTCATATAAAAATATTCAGTGTTATAGTTACAGCAACTGATGATGTGACAGAGTTTTTTTCAAACATGGCGACAACATAACTCCGTTAATTTTCATTCGATTTACGTGATATTCTATATGGTAGTCCTTAAACGTATTATCTTCAGTTGTAGGTACGGAATTTTCGATTGGGCAATTAGTTTCTTTGTAATAGTAAAATGAAGTACCAAATATTTGACTGGTTTTCGAAACTTATCCTTTCAAAAGCTCGCTGTTTTGCAACAAATCATTTGTTCTTAAAATATGTACGTACAATTGAAGCTATTGTATCTATCTTTAAGGTAATGTTAATACTTTTTCATTCGGAGCTCCCATTTCAACGCTAGCTTGTCGCCCATTTTTCATTTAAGCTTTGTAATTTTCGTTGAATATTTTTATTTGATATTTGGTGATAAATTAGTTTAAGGCATATATGTACATATACATATATTCGTTTGCCAATAAAGATTTTTGGTAAGCACCTCTGATTTGTCAAAAGATAAATTCTCGAAGATGGCTTTTTTTTCTTGACTGTTACACTGGTTTGCCCCCTTAACAGGTATAATTATAGTAATTTTGCCCATAAAATTTCTCTTGGTATTCACCGAATAAAGTCTTTCTTGTAAAACAAAAAGAAGGTACAACATTATTTTCGTAGGTTCACAAATTGTTAGAGGTCGAATTATTTCTTTTCTTCTTATTATTCGGACACTATCTATCTAACAATTTTTATTCTGCTTAGATAAAAGATGGTACTTAACAAAATTGGGCTAGATAGAAAAGCATCGTCAAAGCTACGATCTTTTGTTTTACCTTCACGATGTGTGTTTTATTTGAAGTTTCCACAACTTATGGACATTCATCCGTTTGTAAAACGTGCTCAGCTTGAAGCTTTATAGTCTTATCGTTACGTATCTCTCCCAAGGCCAAATGAATATTATTTGTTTAGCTATTTACTGTACATGTATTATTTCAATAAATCATTATCTAATGGTTCTGGTAATTGTTAAGTTTTTAAACCGGCGTGATTTCTTCACAATGACAATACTGTACTCTACATATCGTAATTGTGCTTTCTATGTTATTTGGAGCAGGAGCAGCTTGCGGGACAGCAGACTTTATGGGTGAGTCGCACAATACAATTCCCTGTTACTGTGGTGGCTTTCTTACAATACATATCATATGAATTTTTCGAGATCATTCGACTGCATGGCAATCAGTTACCAAAGACACCACTAGTCGTCTTTAAAAGAGGGATTATTTTTTGTCGATCGTTCAACCATTTCTCACTTTTTCCCAAGCTATTTAAATCTAGCCACCTAAATAATTATATAATCTTTATATTTCTTTTTTTTTTAAATGATTTTCATTTGAACGAAGGTGAGACTTAAATGTGTATCAATTATGAGCGTGTTTGCCCTCGATTATTGCTTCTGTAAACGAAAAATAATCCTGCCCCTCCCCCCTGCCTATTCTAAGTGACTACCATTAACTTCGGACTAACAGCCTGGCATGTTGATACATCTTGTACTTACTATCAGCTCATGTGAGTTTCCATCTCATGCGCTATCAGTCAGGCTAATTAAACGTACCAAAAAGAAAAGCGAGAGAACATTATTATAGATTGCATGAATAACTCGTTTACGACAAATTGTAACATTTTCGTTTTTTCTTTTGCGAAGATACATTTCACAGTTTCTAATAGTTCTTCAGGGCTATTATGTGATTCGTTACCAAATGCTTTTAGCGATCTCGTGGTGTAAAGAAAAAAAAGAGTGCAATTCGTTGATGTTGATAAGATCTGCTCTGTACATAACAGCCCCGACTGTACTTGATTCCCTCCTGGAGCTTTGTATTTTACGGCATGCTCCTTTTTAGTCTACCAGTACCCCGATTAAATGTTCGACGACAGACAAGTCTTGGAATAAGTCTTCTTTCATGTCGATAGTTGGCACGAGTTTCTGGCGCTGTGCTGTGCGAATGCATGTTAGTGCTTACATTACTGTTTGGCGTAACAAATCATTTCTGAGTTGTCTACGAAAGCGATATAGATGCAGTATTTTACTCGGTTAGGCGAAACGCAGCAAGAGCAGCTTTGCATAATCTTCTACCATCTTTTTCGCGCGATACAAAAGCAAAAAGTAGAAGTCCAGGAAAAGAAGAAAAAGGGAAATGTTAACGTGAACCGTGAATATAACTTCGCGTTCACGTTCCCTAAGTTTAATCGGTGCAGCTCTTGACAAACTCGCAAGCTACGCATTTGTTTCTTCTCTCGTTTACTTTCGTCCGTTTTGGTTTATATATTATTAATCATGCTGATACAAGGTTTTGCCGAAACATTCGATGAAAATCATTAACAGCTTCATGAATGAATTCCAATCGATAGTCGGTCTGTTCGTTGCTTATGATTTAGCGTGGAATCTTCTTCGATTTGTTCGTTTATTAACGGCCGTACACTAGTTGACGAACGATATAGAATTTAGCAATTTTCTCCTTGTCTTTTATGATCGAATGAGTGCTATTTATCGATACGTGATTGTGTATGTTTAACTTTTACATGTCAGTAAACGCATTTATATACCTATTTATACTTATAACTCGCTTAGGCGTATTATGGTTATGGGCGAAAGGCGTAACACTGTTAACAAGTTTCATGATTTCCCTCGTGATTAATCTCACCGTTTCTCTTTGCTTCACTCGTGACTAATATGCAGCTTGCTCAACTTACATGGCATATGAAACTCTGACCAAGCTGTATGCATAATTGATTAACAAAACACCAATGATTCCTATTAATAAAGAAAAACCAACTCTTTGAATACTTAAACAAGCCTGGGTCTAACAGCAATAGGCTCTATTTTTAATCAAACCATAATTCTCGCCAGAATATGTACTTTTCTTTTTATCGACCCATTGAAGACGCAAATATGACACAGAACGTGTCGTGCGTGTAACAACTTAAACGAGTGGTCTTTCAAATGGCGAGGATTTTTTTGTGGGGAATCTTGAGCAATCGATTTTTTTCAAAGTAGGATGCACACAATGCGCGTGTACCTCTTTTTTTTTAGAGTAAATAGCTTACTTTTACATACGGCGCGAACTAGGATTTCTCTCTGAAAATCGAACACAAAACCGATTCGAGGCTCGATGGCCATGTAACATTATTATATTGCAGGGAAGAGGAGCTCGCCACTAACTCTAGCAAGGAGACCGTCCTATCAGACGCCACCACTGCCAACCATACCCACGCTACTGACAAACCATAAAAAAAGACTAATAATTGAGAAAGATTTTAATCCAATATCGAAGGCCATTCATTGATAAAATAAAGGAGAAGAAAATACAATACTATAGATTCTCTCGTAACCAGTCGATCTAATTGAATAATTGTTATCGGCAACGATTTTAGCATACACTCGTAGCACACAAACCGATATCATTGTATCATTGACTACACAGACGTGTGTTTAAAGAGACTAAGAAAAGAAACTTCTTGAAACACTCGTTATTAGTATTATATTATATAAATATTATATTATTGAACGAATATTTCGGCATCACCGATAAGATCGTATATACATATACAATATACATATATATATGTATATATTCTATGTTGTAAAATAAATCTGTTTGTTTATTTAATTGCCGGTTTCAGTTCTCCTTCACTCGTACATGCGATGTCGAATTGGTGCTTTTTTTTTGTTTTACATCGGTCAAGCTTCTCGACCCGATTTTTTGTTTACCTTACAGGAGAAATCGATTAAAATACATATTCGTCATGCTGTACAGGATTGAACATTCTCGATCAGCGTGCTTTTTTGTCTTTGGTTTCCGGTGCGCAACGACGCGCCGCGAGGCTCTCGCTGGCTTCCGTTCGATACGATTCGAAGTGAACGGTAACATCGAAATTCGATAATTCTGCAGGCGACGAAATACATGTTTTGAAGTCTACTACACAGGCCAGTGAACTACCATGATCCTATGAGATTAGAAACTGTGAAATGAATTATCATTTCTTTAAAAGAAAAGAAAGAAAAAAGGGATAAACCTAACGCGCGGCAGACCCGAGGAAGAAAATACTTTCTAACAATCGTTTGGGCAGGAAAAGCTAACTTCAATGAAAACAGGGCAAAATTAAAGGTCGACTAATGGTTGCTTTGCAAATGCACTATTCTAACGTGCCACAGAAAATGCAATAGCGATAAATGTTTAATGGGGCGCATTACAAACCTTGAATTTTTAAATTCAAATCCAGGTCGATTAGGATAAAATAAAAAAAAAACGCCGGATAGATAACGATAAGATTGACGAGTTGTTGATAAGCCGCGGTACCGTTTTCTCATGGTCCTACGACGCCGGTGCATGTTCCGATCGATCGCCCCTCGACGAAGATCTGTGGAATGTAATAAAGCGAAGGAAAGACTCAATAGACATGTGTGAAGAAGCGGAAACTTGGACAAGTCGCGTGATGTTTTACAGGAGCATGCTAAACTGTGTGAATGCATTAGAGGGACACATACCGCCAGCAGAGAGTGCAGCCCTGATGGTGGCCGAGGAGAAGCCACATCCCGATTCATGTAAGGCTTAAAAACCTGACCAAGATCTCATCCACGATCATCTCTCGTCAATAGCCATTTCCGACTTTACGTGATAAGCAATTCTTTCGATCCACTTCTTATACAGGGGTGTTCAGCTATGCGTGGGCAAAAAGGAAGGGGGCGATTCTTTGGACCAAAATAAGACGGAAAAGATGGAATAAACTTTATTCGTTCGAGCCTTCGTTTTCGAGATAATTGACTTTGAAAATTCATCGATTGCCGGTGTGTGAAGGAAGCCTCGACCTGGCACAATCGGAAATTGCCGCAAAACTGAAAGGAGGGCGATTCTTCCTGTCGAAATAAATCGGGAATCAAATTTTGTCGTACGCTGCTTCGTTCTCAAGAAAATTGAGTTTGAAGGAAGCCAGCTTCAGCAGATTGTGGCTACTCGTGTACGGATACCCAAATTTCGTTTTTCTTGAAAACGAAGCGTGGCATGGAAGCATTGCATCCCTTGTTTCCGACGCATTTCGATATGAAGTATCACCCTCTTCCAGGTGTTCCACAATTTCCGGTTGTACCAGATCATAGTTTTAATACACGTTCACCCGATGAATTTTCAGATTCAATTTTCACGAAAATGAAACTTCAAACGAAAGGGAAAAATTTATTCCATTTTCTCGTCTTATTTTAGCCCATAGAATCAACCCTTTCATTTTTGTTTCATTTTCATTTTAATAAGTGCGACCAGAGTATTTTTTTTTTATTAATGCCGATCCTACATGAGATCATCTTTAATTGAATGAATAATTCTCGAAGAATTGCTCGTCATTTCTCGCTTATTTCATCTACCTCTCATTGTGCATGTCATATAATGCCATCTATGTATGTTCGTGAATTTTGTTTATTTGTAGTCTCATTGTGATACATTCGTTTTATATTTATTTGCGACTATTATTTTTTCTGCTTTCAGTATGATTCAAAAGTGCAGAGGAATCAAAGTGCTGATTACATGAAATCAAACATTACATTGCTACTTCGCTACTACAAGACATAACTGCAGTGGTCCTAGCAGAGAACAATATCACACTGTACCACCTATATATTTGTGTTGACAATAGCCAGATTAGAGGAGGGCAATTAAACATGATTCCCTTGTAAATAACAGGAATCTACTTTCATCATACTATACCACTGTTTCACAGATGTACTATATATATACTTAAACATGTTAGAAGTTTTAATTATCAATAACATCGACATCCTTGTAAACGTTTATTTTTCCAATCATTTGCTGTCTCTAGTCGCTCATCTTTTTTTCCACTACTCTCTATGGTAAGGAATTCATTAGAAGTTGTCGGTCTTATAAAATCGAAGCAATGTATATCCCCTGAATTATTTTCAATGCACCCTATTGTCGTATTTTCTTTTTTTGCAGGGAAAACATTATTGTTACGATATTTTAATCGTCTCAAGTTCACGTTCACTTTACGCAACTATTTGCATTCCATAGGTCATACTTCCACTTTAGCTTTTCATGACTCACACTGTTTCAGGTAGACACTCACACCCTACACTCGATTAAGAATTGAACATAGTTTTCAAGTACTTTCATTTGCATATAGAGCTTATATTTCTGACATAACGAAATATGTGAATATAAATAGTAGATGTTGTAAATATTAACAATCAATTATTGCGAATAGAAATATACATAAATGCATAATACGTATATCTTTTTTATTCTAGAAAAATTCTCAGCATTATAAGCTCTATGATTTATATTATATTAATATACGTATATGTGTCTCTTCTATTGTCTCTGTGCGCAGTATGATAATCTCTTGTCCTATCACGTATATCTGATTCTAGCCAATTCTAAGTACTCCTGTGATTCTTGCAGATCAAACTTGTAGATACGTTGGCTTCATTTCCACTTTTAAAGAGTATACGTATACTATGCGCTATTAACACTGGCCTTTGTAGTAGTTTAATTGGAGTTAGGCCATTAAGGATTTTACATTAAACACACGTACGGTCTCCATAGATCGATTTGTAAATGCAGAGGCATAAAACAGAGCGAGGAGTCGTACGCCTGTTAATCTTACGAGACTTGAAGCAGTAAATTGTATCACATCATCATTATTTTTTATATGAATCTGTAAAACCGACTTCGATGATAACGCAGTTGGAGCATGAGTGGTTGTAATGGGCATGCTCGCATGAATGTAATTTACTTTGATTAGATTAAAAACAAAGAGAGTTCCGAATAGTATACATTAATCTTTCGTATTTTTATTTCAAGTATTCGTATCCTTGGCTTCACACGTTTCAAAGATTACCTTATGTCTGAACAAAGTTTTTGCAATTTCCTTCAAAAAAAAAAAAAAAGAAGACATGACCCCAATGTTTATATAATTTTGTTGTATCGTTGTAACATTTCTGAAGACGTCTAAAAAATTTATTTCAAATAATTAAGTCAATGGCCTTAAACGTGGGATGATTAAAGTAGTATGGATCAACCGCATGGTCAACCGCGCCTTCCTAAGTAGTGTAGGTCAGCGATGCGACCAGGCATAGCTTAAGTAATTTTTCTCTAATATTTCCTTTTTGGTTTGCATACAATATATTAATATATTGAATTTCTTTCAATTACCAAACACATAGCGGAGCAATTAATATACCTTTGTATCAAATACATAAGAAAGAGAAAAACATTAATCGAATTCTTATTTTAGTACAGCGAACATTTCGCCTTGGCCTCGATATAAAACTACCACATCAGAGAAACATTTCACCAGAACATACACGAAAATGAGAGGGATATCTGTGATCAACATTTAAACTTTCTTCGACGTTTCTTTCTTTTTGCAGAAGCTCAGGCTTGCTCTTTGTCGTCCTCTGAATTGAAACGATTTTGGTAGATGAATGCGAAAAGTAGTGTGAACGATGACCTCCGCTCCAAAAAAAACGTAAACGGAAATGTGCATCTCGATTAATGTCGGTGAACAGTTGTGTTTGCAGCTGGATCAGAGCGATCTTCCGTCGCACCCGCTCAACCGGAGAGACCACCGCCCCCGCTTCCCCCGCCACGCTTTCCGAACAGCGGTGTCTGACAATGGGATGCAGCTCCTCTTAATATTGGTAATCTAGTGATCATGAACGCGTCAATCCCACTGCCGCTACTACTCACCACCAACAGCCTCGCCTTGGAGAATCAGCTGTACGAGATCATCACAGAGAGGAGCAAGGCGTGCGCGGCCTTCCTGCGAAACAGCTTGCGCCGGGCAGCAAACGCCACCACTACCATCGGCTGGAGCGTCACGGAGAATTTCGAAAGCGACGCGGCGTGCAGTCGGGCCTGATTCGACCGGCAGAACATGTTTCTTCGAACGAGGATCGCCCGTTGATCGTATCCGAATGTAGATCGCGGATGTCTCATCGTGTCCTGATGACGGGAGGGTCGCACTTAGAGGCATTTTTCCGTCGCGAGATACGAGCGCCCTTGGTTTTGCCGATTTTGGAAATTAGATTTTCCGAAGCGCAGAGACAGTACGTTGGCAATCGGTGGGTCTCGAAAGAAACCACTCATCATCGATGGTTTAAACGCTTTTCAGCGCGATTTCGATACGGCACGCGTATTTTCTTCTCCGTGGAACGGGAGACGCTAAATAGATAGACGAGGTAACGAGAGACCCTCGAAAAACAAAATCTAACGAAAAGTTGCGAAAGTGATTGTGCCTAGACGTACGCTTGAATGGATAAAAAATCGCGTAGCAAGTTGGACCGTGATCACTGAAACGCATTCGAACTTAGTGCGACATCGAAGAGCATATAGAATGTTATGTACATGTAAATTGCTAGTCGCGACGAATCGTTTAACGAAACCCCATGGGATAGAGAGGTCTATATCTATATACTTCGATTTTATATCGTTTATTTCATAGGGTTTATCGGGATTCTATGTCATTTTGTATTACTGTCGTCTTTACAACTCGTTGCACTGTGCTATGATTACGCGTTACGTATTTATTGGGAAATTCGATAAACTTTATAACCGGAGTTAGGGCGAAATTTCGGATGTGGTATCGACCAAAAATCGTTCAATCAATACTAAACGGAAACATCGCCTCGGTCTGTTACTTTAACAGTCGCACTGTTGAGAAATGTTAAGTAAAATAACGTCGTTCTTATACGGTGCCTCATAGAAACAACGTTTACAAATTTCGAGCAATTATTTTATCTGATAAAAGTACGGGCTTGCTGCGGTTCGAAGGAATGGGTGTCAAAGCATTCAATTACGCTCATGTGCAGGTTTCTTTCCTAATCCAATTAAATTGAATGCCTAAAGGATTTTTATTCAGAAACATTCTAAAAATTGTACGAAGAAATAACTTTGCACAGGTGATGACACCTTTCGTTCAAGCTACTAAATTCTACAGCCCTTCGTCCGTTCAGAGGCATGCCTTTTCTTACTACATTTTGTCATTAATATTTTACACGAAAATGCACGTCATTAGATGTTACGCAAACTCTTCGGGAAAACTTCCCTTGTATGTATATACATGTATATACTGTACACTTCTATCGTATTTGCCACGTCGTTGCATAAGAGTCCCCGAAGACTGCAGACTATCTATCAGTCGATAGTTTGGTCGGGTTGGTCTGCTAGCACGCACATTGGGCCAACTAAATAATCGGGTTGGTGGTGAGTGCGCAGACCAGCCGACAGTCGGCCGTTTGCTCCCGAACGATTTGCTAGTTGGCGGTTCTCGAAGAGAGCGGTCGCAAAATGAAAGTTAATGGAATATTGTCCAGAAATGTTATTATTGCTTTTAAACAACGGAGGAGAAGGATCAAGAAGAGAAACCGAGAGTATTGGGAATATTCTCTCTTCGGAGCGAATTGAACTATCGGCCGATTCGCAAAAAACAATCGGCGAGTGTGCGCGCGGTCTCAAGCCGCCATATTGATTAGCAGTTGGCCGATAGTTCGCCGATAGTTTAGTTCGAATGCAATCGTGTAGCCCATCCAACTTATTTATCGGCCGATACCGAATCGTTGTAATATGCGCACTTGTATACATCTTCATACTGATTAAGAACCCGACCAAACTATTGGCCGATAGAAAGTCTGCAGTCTGCGGGGGCTCTAAAATGTATGATAAACCTATATATTATCCAAAGTAGTATATGCAATTTCTTATTAAATTAGCAATACACGAAAGTTAATTATGCCACTCGAGCGATATACCTATTCGATATTATACTGTTTCAAACGCCCCCATTGCGTTGGAGAACGAAGAACTATAAAAATTCCCTTATTTGAAAATTTAGAGTAAACATTAAGAAATGGATATTATATTATATACCACTGTGTTACCACTGTTACTTACAAAAAGATTAGAAAGTTATTTAATGCGTTTTGGTTTCACGTTATTTTCGTTCTTCGCTATAAAGCCAATTGAAAAATATAGGTAATTTCATTTTCCTTATATGAGAATTATGGAAATGGAAAACCAAGTATCACAAAATGCACTGAAGTTCTTCTTCGTTAGCTAATATAAAATAAATTAAACAATACTCAAAGCGGTTTGCATATTAAATATTGCGGCATAATCGAGATATGATATGTAGAATAGAATGAAGATTATAAATAAATAACGTCGTGTGCAGTGAATCGCATGTTATAATTTAACGGTGGAAAGAAAAGCAAGATAAAGGAAGCGTCTTAACTATAAGCTGTCCAAATCATACAGAATCAGTGAGAAAGGCAATAAAGCTGTTGAACTGAAAATATGCTAAAGTAGATTTCCTTGCATTTATAGTACTGTCGGGAATTCCAATTATTGATTACATGGATGCTTAGGATAGGAATTAACATAAATACATAGCTACTAGTTTTTAGTAGCCCAATGTAACAGGCTAACGATAAACAATTGCAAGCTACGTTAATATCGTACCACGTGTATTGATCAGAGATGAACTTGTATGTTGCCCACTCGTCTCACGGCTGTACAATAATTGCGGACCGAGTGCTGGTAGGCATATCGATTTTTTAATAATCATTACAAGCTTAGACACGATAACTATAGAGATAATCGTAGTTGCAATTACTCCGACTCAAATTAACCAAATGAGTTCGGTCCGTAAGATCGACGAGTCGAATTCGAATGAAAACTGCACCGCATTAGAAAAAGATATTTTACGGCATATGGGCCGAGGTTCACATTTTACATCGTGACATTTTTTGACCCGTACACGAGTAGCGCCCCGTAGGAAATAGAAATTGCTTGGGACTACCGAACGTGATACGCAGGTTTAACTGCGTCACAACGTTTCGAAGCTTATGATTTTACCACGTTGAGAAAAGGCATGCTGTGATACACGTTCAATGAACATTTCAAAGCAAACGCAAAATTATCTACACGCAAAATAGGAAAGAAAGGAAAAAAAAAGATGATCTACGAAGAATTTTTCTACTTTCGTCACGATTACAAATTATAATTAGTATCACTAGAGAAGTATTACGACGAAAATCAATTGTACCACGTATGTATACATATAAATTCTACAAAACACGAGACGTTTCTCTTGTTTTGGAAGGTCTAAAAGTAAAGTGTAGGTGTTCGAAGTGCTTTCACTAAAAGAAAAAAAAGATCACCTCTTCGTATCAAAGAAATTAATTTCGAAATAAATCATTTACACGTTACGATGTAATAATATATATTATTATGCATATAATATAAAAATACACACACACGGATATATATAAACGATAAACTTTATGCGAGAACCTATTCCACACTCACCGCGACTTTGATAAAAGGAAAAAACCAGTAATGATCGTATATACATACATACATATAGTTTCAAGTCAATGATACAATATTAAAACTCACTGAGTATTGCAGCGTTCATAGAGCCCTAATGAAAGAAGAAAAAAAAGTAATCGGAACAGTCCAGCAAAGTGATCGCAATAACAATTTGTAAAATATGTTCACTGCCACTCAAACGATTTGCGCTTCACGGTGAGCGCCGATATTCCAAATGTGAATGTGTACAGTTATGTGAAAAATACTTATAACGTAATGATTATATTTACATAATATTAATTAGAGTTATCTAACACTAAATAGCATGTAATAATATTAAGAATGGTATACATATGTAGGGTACAGATCGCAGAGCTATAATTATATTCCGAACGTGAAGAAGTTTATGCCTGCTCCTTTGTATATTACACGTAATTGTTAGCGCAACAGTAAGTGTTTCTTCGATACAAAAAGTGCTGCTATTCATGATTTTTTTGAAAATAATATTTTTAATGGAAGTCTGATTCCATATTCGATATGTTTCACAATTATTGAATGATAAAAAACTGGTATTTGATTAATGACTATTCAAGTATAGCTTTTCTTTGCTTTTGATTCATATTATTAATACTTGTTTAATAAAAGAAATAAAACAGTTCACATTCTCTAGAGACATTTAATTAATTTTAGTCCTTAGGCAAAAAGTGCGATCCTGTAGTGTTGTTACGTCGTTTTAATTTGCAATTGTATATATACGTAACAATTGTCTATATTTGAATTAATTATGATTACTGTATCAAAGCTGAAGAGATAAAATTAAGTGGAAAGATCGTACACAACATCTTTTAAAATCTACAAATAAAAATATTTACTAAGTAAATGCGGTGTGTTTTGACTTATTTTGTAGGAAAATGAGGCTTAAAAATCAGAGACAATTTTTATTATTTTTTAAATGTATTATTTATCAAATATACAATTAAATATATTTCATTAAAAAAGTATATTACACATAGTATGATTTTTAGAATGCGAAAATCTTCTAGAAATTATTAGGGTTTACATTCTTGATGGTATGGTTCCAAAGTTCTGAAATCTCTCCACGTTGGGGGCAAAGCACTGTGCAAATGCAAGCCACAACGTTTGCATGGATCACTAAATAAGTTATTCAGACTATGGAACCAGGTCTACAAAAAACAGATAAAAAATTAATATAGACCATCATTCGTATTATTTATTATCAATAATGCTTTCTGTATATCTACATACCATAAACGATCGGACAGCCAACTCAGGTAGTGCAGGAGAATAGAAGTGCAACATTGCAGCGTGAGCATTTTCAGTAACTTTTCTAAAAACCTTGTGTCTGGATTCAGTCCACAAATCCATAGTTTCTCCATATCCTTTCACCACTACCCATTCAATCATTAAACCTTTAAATGCTATGACTCCTTTTAAAACATGACCCAATGTAACGTGTAATACTGCGTTTGATGCGAATGGTCGAGACACAGATACTGTCATATCGTTGAACAGTCTATCGAATGTTGCTATTAACGAATCTACTTGCCTATGAAATAACATTTAACATCATATTAATATCGTTATTGCTGTACAAAATTGTAAATGAAAATACTAAGCTTATTCAACTTACTGTTGGGGAACATTGTGATTACTCGTTTGGATCCTTCCTCTTTTAGCTCTGCTCGTAGTATTGTACGATCTCTTCAAAGAGTTTTGGCTAAGCAACACTTGAGCAACATTGCTGTATTCATGTACCTTATCGGTCCACTTGTAACTATTAACCAATGTGTTATATAATGCTTGTCTTTCTTGCGTAGTTTCTTGGCTTAGATATGCGGTGCTAGCTAAATTAAATGGTCCCGGTGGTGGATTTAAACTGCTCACAGCTTGTTCGACATCCCTAAACATAAAGGTATATTAAATAAGTAGCACTTTTATAGTAAATATGCTTACATAAAAAATTAATACAATACCTTAGGTTAACATTGACGGTTGTTAAGAGGTCTTGTAACTCGAATAAATATTTGTTATCTTTATTTTCTTCTCCATGTTCGGCCCTTAATCCATTTCCTAAGGAATCAAAGACTTGGCCGACACTCGAACGTAATACTTTAATTGCCGTTAATGCGGTCTGTAGCTGTTCCATTTTTATGCGGCCGTCGAAAATTCACCAAATTTTAATTGCAACAATATCTTTACATAATACGTCGTTTAAAAAATTGAGACATATATACATAACTTGGGATCTAACCTAAAGTAAGTAAACATAACCACTACAAAACGTAGGACAGTGCGCAACTTATGTTTTTCTTTCTTTATAAATTAACCATTAGTATTTTTAAACATATATATAAAATTGCAAAAACTTGTAAAAAAAATCGATAGTTTTCGCTTCTAGCACTAATTTATTTTTCTGCGTAAACACAATATTTATTTGCAGTGTTCCTCTATGTTTACTTTAGAGTCGCATTCCCGCATGGATAATAACGCCGAAGGAGTAGGGCCACCTTATACAGAACCTTGGGATAGTTACATAACTAGTTTAGTTTTATTTTACTCTTCTCACAAGAAACAATGTAATACATACAGAACAGATGGCATTTTGCAGACGCAAGTTACATAATTTTCTATAAATGTATTGTAAATTAATTTATAAGAATAATCTCTAAGTGATAGTTTTTAAGCTTGAACGATTATCATTTTTGTAATTTGTACATCATTGTAATTTTTCGATAAATCTTCACAAAAGGAATGCAATTGGTTTCATTTTTTTAACACCTGTCCACCCCTAATAATTTAAGTTGGAGATAAGTGCTGGAAAATGATGTCCAATTTCAGGAAACCCCTATAGCATGGAAGTTCCCGGAATTTCCTGGAAAATGACGTCAAATTCCAGAAAGTAGTGAAATAGAATATTTGGCGATTTCGAGCAAGAGGAGTTCTGTAGAATTATGTTTCGAGAAATACCTCCTCGCATATTATGTTATCCTGATACATTTTGACGATTTCGAACACGAGAGATTTTGTAAAACCGGTTCTGAAAAATTTTTAGTTATGACGTCATCAACCATGAACTTCGGATACCTCCTTGCACATCATATTCTCCTGATACATTCTGCCGATTTCGAGCAGGAGGTGTTTCGTAAAATCAGGTTTATCGAGAATATACACGTGGCGCCATGTCGTGTTTGGATTCGGCCGAAATTATTAAAATTGACATTTTGGGAACGCAGTTAGGTAGTACACGACATTGAACGCGAGATGGCTCCTCTTGTATATTCTTGCTAGAATTTTGCAAAATTCCGCTTGCTCGAAATCGGCAAAATGTATCAGGAGAATATGATGCGCGTGGAGGTATCCGGAGTTCATGATTGATGACGTCATAACCAAAAATTTTTCAGAACTGGTTTTACAAAATCTCTCATGCTCGAAATCGCCAAAATGTATCAGGATAACATAATATGCGAAGAGGTATTTCTTGAAACATAATTCTACAGAATTCCTCTTGCTGGAAATCACAAATATTCTATTTCACTACTTCTTGAAATTTGACGCCATTTTCCATGAAATTCCGGGAACTTTTATGCTGTAGGGGATTCCTGAAATTTCACGTCACTTTCCAGGACTTATTGCCAACTTGAATTATTAGGACTGGACGGGTATTAAAAGAATCAAACCAATTGCATTCTTTTTGTGAAGATTTATTGAAAAATTGCTATGATATACAAATTACAAAAATAATAGTTGTTCAAGCTTAAGGACTATTACTGTTAGATTATTCTTATAAATTAATTTACAACATATCTTACTATTAAATAATAACGAAAATTGCAATAATGGTAATAGCATAGGTTTACATATACTACAAAATGTTTTAGAAACCAAAAGCTATTACTTACAGATTAGTCTTATAAATTAGTTTACAACACTTTGACTGAATACATTTTTACACAGTATGGATCTCCTCGGCGACGTACTAACTCATTATAATATAATACACATTACTATTACTTTACTTACTCCAAAACGAATCCACGAATTTTTTGTTTTACGTATGTACTGTTTATTCACCAATGGTTAGGTTTTAAAACACCATAATTTCATAATGTATTTGGATATTCAAAATTGGAAAACTGAACAAATCATGGGAACGATTATATAACTACTACCTACGTATAATAACTGTAAAGAAAATACTCTATATGTATATACAAAAACTATAAATTTTGAATACATATATTTTGAGAAAGAAGAACAATAAGAAACTTAATAGTTCATTTGCGTATAGTAAATCTCAAAACAAGTATCAATACATAATCCGATGTCGCATTTTTTACATTCGTGTGGTGTATCCCTTATTTTTGTGTTTGCTGCAGACAACACATTTTCTTCTTGTCAAGTTGCCTGCTGCATTTATTATTTTGGAAAGGGAATGTTTATCCGCCAGACAAAATGTAAGTTTTCTACGTTTCTTTTCCTATCACCCGCTTCTTTCCTATTTTGCGTATCATTTTTAAGAATTTGTTTTATCAGTGACAGTTGGAAATCGTTATATTTTAGCATTTTACCAGTAACATTTGGATATAGAACATAGACGTTATATAATGAGATGTCTAATAAATGAAAAAAAACTTTTTATACCACTTTAGACATTTTCTGGATCAATTAAGTGTGCTTAAAACCATATCAACACGATCTACAGAACCCATCCTAGTGTTGTAATCTGCAACACATTCTCGTCTTAACTTCTGCGATCCGGTTCAATGATTTCTTCAACCAGATTCTATCAGTTTATGTTCGTGAGCGCTCGATAACATCCACGCATCCTTTTTATCCCGCCACCTCAATGCCAATAAATTATTTGTACACCGGTAGTCAAATTCTCCTTTTGCCATATTTCCCACGATATGCGGTATTTCTCTTCTATTTTTCCGTACTGTTCCAAACGTATTTGTTTTATGTTTATGTAGCAAATTATATAGACGTGGACTTGTGTACCAATTACCTGTTATCACTGCATGACCTTCCACAAGCTATGGACATAAAAGTGTCATGACAGCATTTGCAGATTGTCCAATGGTTGCAAAATTATGCACAATATCTGTATCTCTTCCGGTATATATTATAAAATCTATTGTATAGTTAGTTGTGCAATTGCAGAGTATAAATTATTTAATACCCAATCCGCTTCTTTTGGAAGGAATATGTTGTTTAAAGTAGCATCGGGCTTTGAACAACATAAGACTTTTGTCAATGCACAAATTTTTGTAGGGGTAAAATGATTGTACGAAAGAGTTCTTGAGTGCATCAATTATGGGTTGTATTTTTATTAGTGGATCATCACTTCTTACGTTATTACTATTAAAATGTAGCATTTGCAATAATATCATGTACCTGCCTCGTCCCATAATTTTTCGAAAGATGTTAGTTTCTTTCATCTCAGCAGTCGACTAACACTCATCTAGAGTCAATTTCTTCACCCATTATAATGGCCAAAAATCTATACATCTCACATATTAATGTGTCTTTCCAAGAATGAATGCGAGAATACATTTTAGGTGTAGAACTTTCGTTCACACATTTAAAATAATTGTTCGTCTTCTGTGTAATATGAGAAACTAACTCTTCTGAAAAGAAAAGTTGGAAACCAGAAAGGTGTGGAGTTCGGAGTTAAATTTCCTTTCGCTCCAGAATTTTGGTCTTTAAATGCATGTATTATGGGTTTGAAATTGCATTTGAATCGAAACTCTCTGAATTCGAATTTGGATTTAAACAATCCTCATCTGTAACAATACTAAGTATTCTCGGCCGTATATTTTTCCTTCTACACCTAAATATCCCATTATTGATGCTATTTTTTCTATCTTCCAAATCAGATGACGGTGGAACATATTAGTGCGTTTCCTGTATTTCACCATTATAATCTTCACTCGGATCTGAAGTTTCATCCAAGTCACTGTCGTTTCTCGTAACAAATTCTTTAAAACTGCTACACATTTTTCAGGTATCAACAGCAGCAAATAATAATATAAGAATCACATACACCACATGTGATTAATAGTTCAATATAATATTACATCGTGTAAGCGAGTGCTGAACCTATATGATAGAAACAATTTCCGAACACACACATGAAACAAAGTAAACAACCAAAGCCTTCGCAGAGCGCGCATTTAGCTTAGAAATAGACTATACCGTTATGAATTCGAACGGAGCCTAAACTTTTTAAAACATCAAAAAGTATATGTATATTTCATAAATAAGAAGTAAATGAATATTTTTTGTAATAGTATATTTGAAATGTTTTTGTATTCCAGTCTTGCGATTTCGTGATAAGCGTATCTACAAGGGAAAGTTGTAGCTGTTGTTAAAATCAATCTCTCTTTTATATCGCAGACAGAAAGTTATGTGACATTTCAGTTGATGCTTAAATTATTCAGAAGAATATGTTGGGAGCCGGAAAAAGATTATGATTAAATAGTTAACATTCAGTCGTGTGCGAGAAAAAAACAGTGCAAAGTGTAATTACAACCTTGTGCTGAGAAAAAAGTGCAAAGTGAATTCATAGCAAGGATTGAACGTCAGCACTCATCACATAATACAGTCAATTGGAACATCATTAGACACGCGTGGACACTAATATGTACTTTTTCTAGCTAAATACTCATAAAATTCAACTATTAAATTTTATGCTACTGAATTTTAAAGTACTAAAGTAGTGGGAGTAGCTGTTGCACCATAGACCACAGTACAGGAGACGGATCACTATGGACATGTAACTCTTAGAATTCGGCAATCGACGAAATTTCGTCCGGGTCCTGGCGATTACTTTAGAGTTTAGAGTGCCGTTAGTATTACCGTGGAACGCTTCACAAACTCCAAGTTTATGCGACACGTACCCCATCATATTTATTACTAACTCAACACACCAGTTTTCGCATAATCAGAATGAATTACAAAGTTACCAAAAAGAAGATAATAAATATTAGGGTAGCACAAGTTTCTTAAGGTCTCACGATTCAATATTAATATTTCTTTTGTATGCTATGAACGTTCGACTTATATTTTCTGAACATTTATTTTAGATTTTCTGTACATGTATACGATATTTGGAATTAATGTCTTTCCCATATTAAGAAGTGTGGCTTAACAAATATTTTGTTAAAATTCGAAAAACTTTTGTGCTTATATTTAGGGCACATTATTAGGCTGTAGATAGTCACAGTGCTACGCACCTTTGAAAATTATAGATTTTTCAACATACACTTTGTTTTTCTGCAGTGGAAGGTAGAACTTAACTTGGATTAATAAATGATCATCATCGTTTTTCAAATTTGGTCCAGATGCTGGCGAATATTGGATATGGGTTAAAAGAAATATTAATACTATTCTTTTAAGTAACTAACTTTTATTAATTGGCTCTGAAGGATGACTTTTCACTACGGAAACCGTACGCAGAGTGAGGAGAAAGAATGCAAGGGTACGACGGAGAGTCGGTTGTATACTTAAGATACAAAGGAGATATTGACTTCATCCAGTCCTCCACCCAAGCACGTTTGTATAAACTATCTCAGGCTATGGGCCTGAGAGTTTAGAATGTTATCTTATTCTGATTATATTCGTATTCCTAATCTATAACTAAATTCATTTTTGTATTAAAACTAATGTTGCTATCATTAGCAACAATCCAACACGCCTCCTCAAAAATGAATCGGTTATATTTAAACTAATAAAAGATTTATGATTAATATAATATATAATAGTAACATCTATTTATTAAAACAAAACACACAAAAGAAAATAAAAGACCATCCTTCTTTGCCTTTCCTGGGAACTACATATGGTCCAACATTTGTTGCGAGGATTAGGGAAACCCAGTAAAACCTAATCAGACCATCTAAAATATTTAACCATAATAGATGTATATATTTAAAATATATTTTATAATTATTAATAAAATCATTGCAGTCCCATCCTTGTTCTGAAATCCAAGAATTTAATTGCTGGCAATGGTTTTGTGAACACATCTGCTACTTGGCGTTCTGTACAGACAAATTCAAGTTTAATAACATTCTTCTCTATTTGTTCTCTAGAAAAATGATACTTGATATCAATATGCTTCGATCTTTTATGATTGCCTGGATTATTAGCTATGCTTATACAGCCGTTGTTGTCCTCATAAATTACAATCGGCTTTGAAATATTTATGTTTATGCTTAGTGCTAATGACCTTAACCAAATAGCTTCTCTTACAGCCTCAAAAAGTGCCATATATTCTGCTTCAGTTGATGAAGCAGCCACTGATGACTGTCTTTTAGTTGACCAGCTTATTGTACAACATTCAAATAATTGAAACAAGTACCCGGTTGTACTTTTTCTATTATTTTCATCATGTCCGCCCCAATCAGCATCAACATAACCACTTATAATATTGTTATAATTACTTCTTATATAATTTAATTTAACATTACTTGAGCCTTTCAGGTATCTCAACACTCTTTTTAAATTTTGCCAAAGCTCCTTATTATTTTTATTAGTATACCTGCTTAAAATATTTACTGCAACACTTAAGTCAGGTCTTGTACATATCATTATATACATTAAGCAACCAATTAAATTCCTACATGGTGCTTCATACTTCTCATCTGAATTTAAAGCTACATAATCCAGTTTACTTGGAAGAGGTGTACTAACAGCTTTACTATCATTCATATTAAACTTATCTAAGACTGTTTTTATATATGTACTTTGATCTAAGGTTATTCTATCGTTAACTCTTTCAACTTTTATTCCTAAGAAAAAAACTAATTTCCTTCAAATCTGTCATACTAAATTTATTCATTAAATAATTTTTAAAATTTATCATTGTTTCCTTATTACCAGTAGCAATCACAAGATCATCCACATAAAGTACAACATATATGTTTTCAGATATATTTCCTCTATCCAAAATATATATACAACGATCAACTGATGAACTTTGGAAACCTTTTTCTACAAGACTTTTCTCAAATACTTCAAACCAGCATCTTGCTGCTTGTTTCAAACCATATATCGCTTTATTTAATTTACACACTTGATTGCTTTTACTTTCAACCCCTTCAGGAACTTTCATATAAATCTGTTCCTTTAATATGCCATTTAAAAATGCAGTTTTCACATCCATATGATGTATCAATAAATTAAATTGATTTGCAAAAGCAATTATAAATCTAAAGCTTGTAATTCTAGCAACTGGTGCAAATGTTTCATTATAATCAGTTAAATATTCTTGACTAAAACCACGAGCAACAAGCCGTGCCTTGTATTTTGACAAGTTTCCGTGTTCATCATGCTTTATGGTAAATATCCATTTGCAATCAACAATGTTAATATTTTTAGGTCTTTCAACTAAGGTCCAAGTTTTATTCATTAATAGTGAATTTATTTCATCATTTATGGCCTGTTCCCATTGAATTCTGTCATCTCTTAATTCTATTTCATCAAACGAATTGGGAATCTTATCAACAAACGATTGTGCACACATAAGAAGATCATATTGGGTTTCATTCTCGTCATATGAAATAAGAGGATGTTTCTTTATTCTATCACTCCTTCTAAGTTTATTTTCTACTTGTACTTCAACTTTATCATTTTGAGATGAAGGTCCACTGTTCGTATCTGTTTCTGTTACAGATTTATTAGGTTTGTCTCCTAATTTATCTTCAGGGGTTACTTTTACACTCGACTTAGATATATCTGATTTACCATTATCAGATTTATGAGACTTTTCATCAATTTTTACTGATTTTGACTGTATGTCAGATGCATCAGTTTTACTTTCGGGATCTACATTATCCCTTCCAAGCCTCACTACTGGACGAGTTTTTAAATAATTAATTTCATCAACTATCACATCCCTGACTACAACAAATTTACCATTTTCCACATCCCACACTTTATAACCATTCGGTTCATAACCAACCAATATACCTTTCGATGATTTCTCATCGAATTTGGTTTTTCTAATTTTGTTATGAACATAAACAGTAGAACCAAATATTTTTAAATACCTTAATTTGGGCTTCTTACCATGCCACAATTCAAATGGTGTTTTATTTCCTTTTAAAGCTTTAGTCGGGGTTAAGTTAATTAAAAATGTAGCAGTGAGAACTGCCTCTCCCCAAAACACTTTATCTAAACTGGCACCACTTATCATCGTACGCGCCTTTTCTGTTATTGTTCTAACCATTCGTTCTGAAACGCCATTCAATTGAGGGGTTCGTGGAACTGTTAAATGGTAACTGATACCTCTTTGCATACAAAAGTCTTTCATCTCATTTGATAAATATTCTCCACCATTATCACAATATAAATTTACCAATTTTAAATTAAAATGAGCTTCACTCTTTGTAATAAAATCTTTGAAAACAGAAAAAACATCTGACTTATATGTTATCAAATATGTTGCACAATAATGAGTGAATTCGTCTACAAATAATACGTAATAATTTTTATTATCAATTGTGGATGGAGTGATAGGTCCACAAACATCAGAGTGAACAACAAACAATGGTCGTTTTATGTGACTTTTATCCTTAGCTTTTTCAAATGGTAATCGTGCTTGTTTACCGTTTATACAAGCTTCACATAAGTTTTCATTAGGTACAATTTTATCAATATACTCTATGTCATCAACCATTTGTTTATTTTTTAACTCTAAAAATTTAGATCTTCCCATGTGCCCCAAACGTTTATGCCATAATTCATAATTATTACTCATGACATTATTTATTTGAAAATTGGTTCTCCTTACCCTTTTCGCATCAATGTTTAAGTCCACTGCAATTAAATTATTTAAGGGCTTACCAGTCATGATGGTTTTACCACTCTTTACGACAGTCACTCCTCCTGGATTGAAAATTACGCTCATCCCAGCCTGCTGCATCCTTCTCACGGATAAAAGATTACCTATACGGTGTTTCTGGGCAGTAAAGAACATCTTCTAATATCCCTTGAGCTCCAACATTGCTGATCACGTTTATATTTCCTTTTTTTGTTGCACTTATATATACACCATTTTTAGCAATAGAAATTTTCAATGGCGGTTGCAGTTCAGTAGAGCTCGAAAATATATCATCTCTATTAACTATATGATCCGATGCACCTGAGTCTAATAGAAATGTTAGACAGTTCGTTGTTTGCATTTTATGTTCCCCTGCCATGAAAGCAAATCCAGAACCTTCCCGAGCTGCCAAAGGCTCGTTCATTTGCACATTCTGAATTGTTTGCACTGTTCTTTTTTTCTCTGTATTATGGTGGAGGCTTTTCTTGTAATAAAAGCATTCCTTGATTTTGTGTCCCTTTCTTCCACAATGGTGACATTTAATTTGCGATCCATATTTCACAGTTTTGAAGGAATGATTTTTTTGTTTCTTGATATGTTTTTTATATTGACTCTGATTATTGGCGTTGTTCAATTTAAAATTTGTATATTGGTGAGCCTGAAGTACTTTGGTGCTAGTACACGTACTTTCAAGTTTTAATTTTACTTCATGGTCCAATAATCTTGTTTTTACGAAAGCTAGTGTTAAATTATCTTCTGATAATGTTTCTATGGCGGTTATTACACCATCGTATGATGTTGGAAGTGTTAGAAGCAAGTGAGACACCTTATCCGTTTCTTCTAACTTAGCACCTGCTGCCATTAATTCAGTAATAAAGTCATCAAAGACAGTGAAATGTCTTGTGAGAGGTGTATCACCTTGCAACTTTAGACTTAACAATTGTTTCCTAATTTCTAATTGAGTTGCTAAACTTTTCCGCTCATATATTGCGTCCAAACTATCCAGAATTCCTTTTGCGGTAATTCCAGTACTCGCGAACCCGAGGAAGGAATCTGATAAATATTCCACGATCACATTCTTCGCAATCCTCTCGGCTTTTATCCATTCGATGGTTAGCATGTCAGGGGCTTCTTCTTCAATCACTTTTATTACATCTAGTTCATTCATTAAAGCACGCACTCTTAGCTTCCATACACTGTACCGCTCACCATCGAAAGGTTTAATGTTTCTCTTCATTTTTAAATTTTCCATAGTTTTTGCCTTTTAATGAACCAATACTTAAAATCACACGTATAATCAGAATATAAAATAACCACTAAATATAGAGTTGTACACACTATTTATAAAAAAAACTAATCACTATATATCACTATATTATTAATCTGTCACTTATAGTTTTTTTTTAATTAAACACAAATTAGTAAGAGAATCGTTCACTGGGCCCATAACCTATTGGATATGGGTTAAAAGAAATATTAATACTATTCTTTTAAGTAACTAACTTTTATTAATTGGCTCTGAAGGATGACTTTTCACTACGGAAACCGTACGCAGAGTGAGGAGAAAGAATGCAAGGGTACGACGGAGAGTCGGTTGTATACTTAAGATACAAAGGAGATATTGACTTCATCCAGTCCTCCACCCAAGCACGTTTGTATAAACTATCTCAGGCTATGGGCCTGAGAGTTTAGAATGTTATCTTATTCTGATTATATTCGTATTCCTAATCTATAACTAAATTCATTTTTGTATTAAAACTAATGTTGCTATCATTAGCAACAATCCAACAGCGAACGGTTAGTCATCTATTCATTAGGAAAAATTACCTTCTTTCATTCATTGCATTTAAACAAGTGTGTTACATACCCTGCTAGTCAAAAGTCGGTCCGAGCATGCAACTGTACCAATTATACTAACGAAAACTGTTGGATTGTTGCTATTGATAGCAACATTAGTTTTTAATACAAAAATGAATTTGGTTATAGATCAGAAATACGAGTATAGTTAGAATAAGGTAACAGACTAAAACATCAGACCCATAGCCCTTAGATAGTTTATACAAAAGAGCTTGGGTGAAGGACTGGGTGAAGTCACGATCTCCTTTGTATCTTAAATATACAAGCGACTGTCCGTCGTACCCTTATATTCTTTCTGTTCACTCCGTGTACGCTTTTCAAAGCAGAAAGACATCCTTCAGAGCCAGTTAATAAAAGATAGTTAGATAAAAGAATAGTATTAATTATTTCTTTTAATACCATAATCCAATAAAAACTGATACAAATGTGTCGTATAAGGGTACGACGGACAGTCGGTTGTATATTTAATATACAAAGGAGATCGTGACTTTACCCAGTCCCCCACCCAAGCTCCTTTGTATAAACTACTCACAACCGTAAAAATATGTTATTTTTTACGTTTACGACACATTTGTATCAGTTTTCGTTAACGACATTTTGAAAAACTCTTCTTCACACATGTTACCTTTGCTCGGCTTTAGTTTCCGACATATTTTATATTCGGTACTATGCATCACATTTTTGACAGCTTTTGTAAAGTTTGGAGTGAGTATACGGTGATGGGAATGCGGAGGGAGGTACGTCGATCCTCCCCCGTTTCGTGTACATAACCCAATCCTAACGAAAACTGATACAAATGTGTCACAAACGTAAAAAATAACATATTTTTTACGGTTTATCTAACATGTGTGAAGAAGAGTTGTTCAAAATGTCGTTCTTGACAACATATTTCAAGGTCATTGAAATCGGTAGGATGCTTCTGTCCTTTTGTCAATAATTGCCACAAAATGTTATGTCAATTGCCAATAAGAACGTTAGTTTACTTTCTCTTGGAAAGCGTGCATTTCTCCAGTTCTTTACGCTGTGTCGAGAGGTACGAATTTTGTTCTGATTAGATGTGATGGACGCATTACCAAATCCAAAGCTATCGACATGTCTTTTAGGTAATCAACGGGTTCAAGCGAAAAGTTGTACAGCAGAAGTGCCAGTGTGGCTTTCAGTTCAAGCATGGCGAATCGTTTTCCTGGAAATTAAAAATCATTAATGCAAAGCATAGAAAAATAGGTTGGGAAGTAAGTTAAAATTATCAGTTTCTTAACATTCTTGAAATCAACTGACGGGGTGAAATATTTTTCACGTTTAAGGTGGGTAAAATAATCGAAGACAGATCAACAGTCAGAAATTTAAAAAAAAACTCTAATTATCATTTCAGCATGCTTCCAACAAGAATCATCAGTTACTTATCGACAAAAAGTAAGTTCTTTTAAATAATTTTGTATAGAGCAATGAACTAGGCTTTGTCTTACCTATGCAGTTCCGCATGCCAGCACTGAATGGGATGTAACAGTAGGGGTGACGCTCTTTCGAGTTTTCAGGCAGGAATCTATCTGGATTGAAAACATCCGGATTCGGCCAGTACTTTGGATCTCTGTGAACATCGTATATCCATAGAACCAACGTGGTGTTAGCGGGGACAACATAATTACCTGAAAGCAGAACATTTTCCTTGATGTTTTCTTGAAATAAACAAAACAAGCAATATCTATGGCACAATAATATTGGAATGAAAAATGTTTCCAGTGGAGCAATTCCACTGTAATAGTTACTTAAGGTGGAAATTTGATAGTTACTCAATACCACATCCGCTTCAGAATCTCGAGCTATTGCAGGTGCACTTGGATAAAGACGAAGAGATTCCTTGATGCACCTTTCGAGATATGAGAGGTTTTGCAGAGCAGACATGGTCAGTTTGTGGCCACATTCGCACATTACGGCTTTTACTTCGGCCCTAGCTCGATCCTGTACGGATCAGCCACCACGATTAGCACATGTAGATACTTCAAATTCAGATATCATATAACCATTAATTTATTTTTGTAATAAAAAGAATCACCTGTATCTCTTTATGTTCAGCTAAGAGCATGATAGTAAAGCACAAGCTCATCGCTATAGTATCATGTCCCTGTTTGAACAAATGTTTACTTTATATGGATCTATTTATCATGCTAAACGCGATGAACTTTTAGTTTGAAAAGTTAAGGAAAATCGTACCGCAAACATAAACGTATCGACTTCTTCTCTGATGCCCTCATCGTCTATTTGATTATCGCGATGAGCAGCTAGGAGTAGATCCAACAGGGCAAGCCTCTTTCTGGGAACTAAATGCAGATGGAAACAGACTTCGTAATACCGCTCAATAAGTCCTTTCAGTACTGTGCCGTAAATACAATGATAAAATTAATGAGATACAAAGTTATACTAATAAGATACACACTCCCAACATCGGCATCGCCATCTTTTGTGCATGATGTTTCGTCGAAGTTGCTTATATATCGATAATGCGTCTCATTGTGATATTCTTTTCGCTCCCGAATTATCTGGAATGCGTTAACGATTTATTGAATTTTTATCTAAATTTCATTTAGCACAATCTAAGGGCAATATTTCCAAGTAAATAGAAATGGTTTTTCGATTCATCAACAACGAGATTTTATAATCCAAGATATGACTGAAGGGAAGCGAGTTCTTTACCTGTCTAGTAAAGCCATGCAATATTTTAAGCAATTTAGCCTGTCGCCATCCCGTGGGTGAAATATTAAAAATGAAATCCGAGTGAAGCCATAGCCTGAAATATCTGTAAAAAGCGACTTTACGGACGCCCTATGAATATGGTATCTCGGTAAAATATTCTTCACCTGTAAAATAATGTATTCCCCATAGCGTGAATGGCATCACGATACTTGTACTGAAACTCTTTCTCGTCCTTCAGTGATATTCCCATTGCAGTTTCTGAAAATAAGACATCAGCTTTTGTGCATAGGTATAACATATCACAATTTAAAAATCTTCAAGCTACTCTTTAAAAAGTGAGTCAATAATTGATAACAATTATTGTAAATAGTATAATATTTGAACATGCGAAAAGTAATCATGGCATTATTTTATATCGTGATAATACATAGATCATCATTTACCACATATCACATTTAAAGCGTGGTCTTTCATAAGAGATTCCAAATCTTTGACGACGAGTCCTCCTTCGTTCTTTAATGTTTCAACCAGATGTTCCCCCTCCTGAATAAAAACTTCTGTGAATCGTTGCAGCACGTTGAAGTGAAACGCGGGTGTTATTAGCTTCCTGCGAAATTGCCACTTGTGATCTAAAAAACAGATACGTGATACCCGCACCTTTTCGTAATAACTCTTAAAGAAAGTACTCCGTTATCATAACAAAATTCTTCACACTGATTATACATATCGATGGACTTTTTTCCCGCAAGGATAGCAAAATTCGTAAAGCGCTAACGACGTTGAGAACAAGCAATAAACTGTACCTGCACTAATGCCAATACCAGTACCAAGCCAAGGTTCCGCTAATTTGTAGAGGCTGCCCTTGTGTATCGACTTAGGGTTTCCAAGAATTGTCTGAATGAGAAGAAATAAATGAGAAAATTTCGATTATTAGAATATATGTGATTTACTGCGGTTTGTATTGATTTACTTCGAAAGCCTTACTTCCGGAGAAGGATGATTTACATCTACAACAAAATTCATGAATCATACGAATTGTTGTTTTAAATTTATTGAATTACCTCGATATCATCCGGGTGACGAATACCAACAACAGGTATGTGACATATCCACATTCTAAAAATTGGATAATAGTCCGAGTTTAGCCTTCTTGTGTAACCCCAAAAATTGTCTACGAGAGTAAAGTAAGAAAAAAGCTGTCATTGGCAGCTCTTTATTTGAGATATACTTATAGTAAGTATTAAATAAAAATTGTTACTTGTATCGACCGATTATGTAAAGCAGCTAGTTTCCTTACTTATTGAACTTAGGAAGTTCAGCGAGATTCCGAAAAGCGGGAATGCCCGAGGCCCTGGTATGAGATTAATTGTCCTACCCACTTTTCCATAATGCAGGTAAAAATGGTATAGGCTGATTGCGAAGAGGACAAAAAGCAATATCGTGGTAAACATTTGTCTAAAATATTCAAGCTCGTCAACCGTCCAATCTTTCTAAACTGGCCTTTTACAATTATCTACCGTTTCAGTGGCAAATACTTACTCTGCTGAAATAAAACGTGTAGTAAGTATTAAGAGATATTTCAATTTATCGTTTCGGATATTCTGCATACTTTTCATTAATAGCACTTCACATAATATAATCACGTTATTTTCATTTAGCTTTAAATGCAGATAAAAGGTAATTGTACATTATGTCAACGTGTTTATTCATATATAAGACTGGTCATCCCGAAAAATTCTTGCGTTCACTTACCTCCTTTACATTCTACAATTAGCTGAATTATTAACAGGGATCTTTATATACATCTATCCTTAGGAGCAGCTTGCACTTACGACAACTAAGAAAAGTGCGATGCAATGAATCCTTAAATACAGGTACTCAGAAACGTAAAAAAAAAAGTAGGCGATTTACAATCTTGTTCTGTCCAGCGCGTAGGTATTGTAAAAAATGTATGCTTTTATATAATTATGTGCTGATTGTCAAACAGAACAATAGACTGTAAGGCCACGGTTAGAGTGCATGCGTGTTCGTCCGATCTGAGCCTAGGCGTAGGTATATAGCGATTTCTCTTACATTGTCCCTGTACAAGTCTTACAGTTCTAGGGGCACCCTATTTCTACTCCTATGTTATCTTCTTGCAGGTAGTCAATAGCTTGTAGTTGTCACCAAGCGTGAGAGGAATGTGTACGCTGGGGGTCGAGGTAATCATACCAGCATGACACTCAAAGAAAAACACAATTAGATATGTCACAATCGTAAGGCGAGCGTAACTTATTTATTCTTAATTCTTTTGGCATGAAATATTTTGTAACATATTGGTGAAACCCCTCCGATTAAAATGATAGCAAACATGATACAATTGTGGTCGCTTTTAACTATTTACGTTAATTATAACACAGGTTGGTAGAAAGTAATAATAGTATAGTATTTTTTTTGGCTGCACTTCCGAATGGGACCTGCGTCCGATGGACATGAAATTTGGTGGGGTGGTGGGGGGCGTGGGGAGAAACCCAAATCTAAAATTTTAGGTGCGGGTATTTAATAGTTTCCAAGATATTAATTAAAAACTTTCGGTACAATACATTGAATTCTTCGTATACAGACACAACTAACCCAACCGTCTTCGCTGTAGCATTCGGAAGATTATCCTTTTTTTTGTTTGTAACTACATTACTTTTATAGAAGAAGATTGGTTCCTTACGAAATTTTCGCCATGCTATTGTTCTTAATTGGTGCACTTCAACATTAACCGTGTTGTGCCCGATATTCTAGGATAGCTTACAGTAGTGCATCAGCATAGAAGGTTCTGGAACCGAGATGTAGAATTCGCAGAATTGCAAGAAGTGTCGAATCAGCACAACGTGACTGACTGATTACGTTATAGTTGTTGCTGAGTGGACTTCCATGATACTGAAATTGGATGCTCCAAAGAAATTAGTATAATCCTATGAAAGCTACACACTAATTATATCATTACTATATGTATAATTCATTCCAAGTGAAACTTAATTAAAAACTTTGACTCATTATTGCACACAATTTTCATCGTTCAGCAGAATTAAATTAAGCAAACATTTGTCATATTCACTTCCTTAGAATATTTATCCCCTTCAACTTGCAGTAAACAATGACGTTCAATTATCGCACTTGCCAACGTCGATCCACGATAGGAAAGAATAAGTTCACGTAGAAACGTACCAGATATAAAAAGCAAATTGATCCATCAGCGAAAGCAATAAGAAGATTAGAAAAGCTAAACAAAATTGGTCCAACAAACCACCAAACTGTTTAATTGTGTCTAATCGCGGAGTGCTATTCTTGAGTGAATTCTAGCAACGAAAATTCATTGACGAACGCCAAAGTGCAATCGGAGGGATACAATGAATTAAATTCGATCAGAAGGTATGGGCACGCGGGCGAACGGGCTTACAGGACTACGTCGACGTAATCGAAGTCGTTCTCGGAGAGAGACTGGACCAAAAACTGATCTTCAACCCTCTACGTTTCTCGCTTCCAAATGTTCCTCCTCGGTCTCCCCTGGTTTGACGTACTTGCTGATAGACAGTAAATTCAAAACGCGTGTAGTTATTACGAAGAGAAGCCAAGCTAGTGCAACCAGTAAACAGTGCAACCAGTATCAGTACTTCGCTGAAATAAGCAACTGGCTCGGGACCGGTCCGTTGCTTGTAACGGACAGATCTCCTATTTCGGCTTGACTTTAATCTCCAAGGTGTCGAAAGCGAACACGGTCAACGAGCGAGGGGTTCGAGATAGCGGCAAAACATATAGGATTCCGTCGAGGTGAAATGTTATACTTTAAAGGATAGAATATGCATGCTCTCTCATTTTAACATTAAGCGATTCAAGTCGCTTGCAGACTTCCTTCCAGAACAGGAAGATAAGATGTTCTGTCCGATGCGGAACGATACGTTGGGAATTTTCGGCAAGGTTTATGGCACGCATTTCGGGAACAGATTATTTTTGAGGAAAATTATTTGGTAGAATTGCTTGCCTTCTGCATGGTTATACAAATATATACATAATACGCAAGAAAGCGAGAGAGCATTACATTTTCTATACTTCTACTAGATAACGTCACTGTTCGCTCGACTGTAAAGATTTACGACTTTACGCCTCTCTCTCGTTCTCCGATCTTCCGCTCAGCTCGGCTACTTCGAACAAAGAAGGTGGGGGGGGGGGGGGGTAGCGTTTCTCCTATTTCGAAGTCAGCCAGTCGCGTATTACAGCGAAATACTCTATCTCGAAAACTAGTACATACCTGCATCTAAAATTTATATCTGGGGTTCTCCGCCCGCTTACCCTACCACCCCAGCAAATTTTATGTCGATCGGTAATTGGTGCCCTTCGGAAATACAGCCAATTTTTAGTTTATAATTTCAAAAAAAAATACTTGTTTTGAAAGTTCTTGGAGGGACTGAATACATCTTTCGCAAACACGTATGACTAATAAAAAACAACTATCTTTTTTAGTTTGTAACCACTGTTTCATCAGTGTTTTGCACTTGAATTTGTAATACATAAACATAATTTTTTGAGAAGATTTGTAAGTGAAATTAATAAAAACGAGCCATATTTTCTTATATATCGTTCAAACAAATGGATTTCTCCGCAATCTGCATGGTGCGATGGGACAGGAGGAAGGATCTCGAAAGGAAACAATACGAAGAAGACAATTCGAAAGACGAAACAAGGAACCGTCGCGAAAGAGATAATTAAGCAAGGCCAAGCGATAAGGGCTGCCGAGAAACAAGGCGTCATCGACCAAAAGTATATAAACGGATCCGGTTACTACGCGGATGATCTAACAATAAGACATAAGACCTAAGATCAAAGACCTGAGCTTCAATAATCCGATCCAGGTTCAGTGTATTATGCTTCCCGGTGTAAAATAAGGTGAATTTCTTTTTTAAACAAGTTTACTGAATTGTGCGGCGTCACAATGGTCAATTTGCCGTTCAAAAACAGAAATTTCGGCAACTGACACCATTCCTCTATACATACATATATACACCAATAATTTTCAAGATATTTGACAAGAAGATCTCTTTTCAAGTGGCGAGAGCCTACCTAACCATTAACTACCACCACATAGTCTACACATATGTACTCTTAAATGTAGGGTTCGTGCGACTGCTCTCAGAATCCAACTGTTCTGGCGAACTCGTACGTTTTCCTGCGAAAGATACGCATGCAATGTAATCACTCCCATAAAAATACATGTATTTGATTGTTTCGACGAATTAGTAAAAGCACCAGTTCCGACGAACGCGCATCTATTCTAACCGTAGCCTAGAATCTTAGAGCTTGCTGCTCCGCTTGTGCTGGGGGAGCTGGAAACGCTGCTATGGGAGTCAGAAACTCTGTGGGGGGAGTTGGAAACATTGGTGTGGGAAGCCCGGAATGTTTCTCAGGGGAGCTAGAAGCGCTGCATACATAAGCAACTGTGCAGACCTGCAATAAACAACAAAATTCTTAATATAATATTTACAAATATACAATTTGAAATGAATGAACGAAGCCTTAACCAAACAGCCGCGAACTGGCTCCAAATGGACACCTCATGTCACAGAAAGTTTTCTCAATATACCGACCTTCCACTTTAATAGTATATCACTTTTCACGATTGGGAATTCACAAAGAACAAGCTCATATAGATGTCTTTAAAGGACAAGTATTAAATTATTATAAAAATATTTTAATTGTTACCAGAGAGGAAATGAGAGTGCTCACGCCATAGGAATTGGTTGGCTCGAGCGAGGTGCTGCCTTTAGCTTGTAAATTGCAGGGATCTGTCCTGTTTGGTTCCACTCTAGCATGTACAAAAGCCCATTTCGTTCCATCATAGGAGGACTCTGCCCTGTTTCGTTCCACGCTAGCACAAACAAGAATCCATTCGAATCCGTCCGTGTAGGAATCCGCCTTATTTGGTTCCACGCTAGCCATTTCACGATTCCTCATATATTGCGGTCGTGATTGTCGACTTATTTTGAACTCAGCAATTATTAATATTCTCGTCAAACTAAACTATGTAAAATTTTTGAGCGATAATTATTTCCAGTGGCTTTTAAGGTATTTAAACTAGTGGAACATCCGACGAAACGAGCTCACCCGTTAATATTGATTTTACCGTACTATTTTGACTGCGTTTGGTTTGATCTTGTGAGCACAAAGCTAAAGATAATTTTATTTACTATCAATAAATATAACAATAATTGATCTTAAAATATCAAATGCAGGTTTCACGCTATTCCCATCTCTAGACAAATTTGAAAAGAATATTATTTACCTTATAGATAATAAACTGATTTCAGGAAACTACAGACTTAAATATTTAAAAAACATGTTTAAATATTTATTAACAAATATTGATCATTTTTCATATAGTTATGAACAAAAAATAAATGTAATTTATGTAAAAGAAAAGAAATTAACGTCAGCCGGTCGTGTCGGCAGTGTTCCGGTATAAATGTAATTTGGCTTATCAGGGTAAAAAAATGTAAATCTGGCTTCTAAGGGTCTCTGACCGCGAAAATCCTATCGTCTCTCGCTTTCTCCGATCGCTTGAGGTTTCCCATCTGAGAGTTCATGGTGCGTCTATCACTATAGAAACTTGGAGGACTCTTGACCCAATTGACTAAGTGTCATGTCTGCACCATAAACTCATCTCATTTGTTTGGATCTTTCACCCTGCTTCGACTCTTCGACCCAAAAAATTGCCTACAATGCATTCTTTTTCCTTGCTAAAGAAATAAGGTTCCACTGACAATACATAATTTCATTCTCCGATATGTGCGAGACGTGGAATTATGGCAGAACGATGAATTCGTCAAGATTATCGCCGCACATCACGGAAGTCCATTTATAATCGAAAGCGTTCCAATCTATGAATGTGAAACGAGCATTTCAAGTTTTCGGAAGACGGTTTGCTGTGCCCATACAATTCGCGGGGCAGGATCCGAAGGGGTTAATGATGCGAAGTGCATCGTGGGAAAACGCAGTGGGATTTATTAAAAAAACAGACAGAGGAATAGATTACTGCAATTGTTACTATCTCAGTAACAGTTCGAAGAAGGAGCCATTATGTGCAGAAAATGGAAATGTATATGATACATTAAGTGGTTTTATGAAATGGACAAAAAAATGGAGTTTAAAACCATATGAATTAGAAAGTGGGCATTTGAAAGAAAAAAATGTTACGCGAGTACCTTGTTTTAAAGGCCTAGCAATGATGCTTCGCGCATTTTTGAATGTGTATGATTCAATTGTTAAAGAAGAATCCATACTCGATTTTCAATACGCAATTGGCTTGACAAGCCAAGATTCGGTGGAACAGCTGTTTTCAAAATTATGACGGCGAGGAGGATTTAATTTTAATCCAACGTTGCGTATGGTGCGGTTAAATTTACGGCATATTCTGTGCTCAAAATTAAGTAAACCTGGGAATAGGACCAACACACAGGAAGAAGATACAGACACACGTTCCTTAATAAGGGAAGAAAGCTGCATACCGATACAATTGAATGGGATGGCCACTCACGATGAAGAGGCCGAAGAGGACGACGGTGCACTAAATTGTGCAATACATTTAAATAATAATATTGAGGATACGAATAATAGTGCCGAGATGGACGAAGATATATCATTTTATGAAAGGACATCAATTGCATACTTTGCAGGTTACATTGTACATCATATAATGAAAAAATATGATTGTACTGAATGCCGTGATAAAATAATGAAAACTTCTATGGATTATGTTGAAGCTGTAGAAGAATATTTCGTAGATAGGGAATATTCAGATGACGATGAAGGTGCCCCATCCATTACGAAGTTAGCAAGAGCTACAGAAGAATTTCTTCGTGTTATTACGTTGCAGCTAAAAATATTTAAAGGATACTAGAAAAATGTGTGGAGTTCCCGAAATTTATTACAAAATTTATATATCAAGGGAATAGAGGAAACCTATGCCCAATACCCGGCATGGTTTAACAAAGAAAAAAGCTGCTACGATCACCGTGTAACAGCTTTGAAACATTTATACAAAGTGAAAATACATGACCACGCACGGAAGAGAAATGAAGAAGAGAAATCCAGGAAGAAGTCATGCAAAAGGCAAAAATTAAAAAATATATTGCTTCAGTAAAAACTGTATCATTTGCGACAAGTAAGAGGTATACGGCTCATGCGGCTCATCTTGTCTCCTGCTAGCATTCCGGGTGGATGGAGTAGCTCGGTATCTGTTGGTGCCACGGGTGGATCGAGTTGTTCGGGGGGCGAGATGGGACCGCGGTGACAACCGAATAGATAAGTCGCAGGTGCTTTTAATTTTGGTCAGCTACATGGATCAATTAGTAGACTACTGTGTAACGACGCGCCATTGCAGATAGTACTGCAAGAAATTACAACCTCATCCCTCCTCCTTTATTACGCAAAAACCGGGCCACCGTGGAGGTTTTAGTGGGTAGGAATCCCACACTACCCCCGCAGTCTTCCTTTCAAGCAAGCGGGGGTGCCTTTTGAAGGTTTCCTCCATGTAAAAAAAAAAAACGCCGAATGCAAGAATGCACTAAGTCATTAACGTTTTGCGTTTATTTATATTTTTACGTTTTCTTTTGCGTACAGTGTAGTACTAAATTTATCGTTTTAACGCTTTTAATTATAGATTATACAAATCGCTACTACTTTAGTTTCGCGAAAATATTAATATTCGCTATGAGTTCGAAATAAGTCGACAATTACGACCGTAGCAACTGTGAAATCGTGAAATGCCTAGGGTGGAACCACACAGGGCAGATTGTACTCGGGCGGATTTGAATGGATTCTTGTCTGTTCTAGCGTGGAACCAAAGAGGGCAGATTCCTCCTACGATGGAACGAAATGGGTTTTTGTACGTGCTAGCGTGGAACTAAGGGCAGATCCCTGCAGTTTACAAGCTGAGAGCAGCACTTCGCCCGAGCCAACCGATTCCTATGGCGTGAGCACTCTCATTTCTTCTCTGTGTTTACTTTAGAGTCGCATTCCCGCATGGATAACAGCGCCGAAGGAGTACGGCCACCTTATACAGAACCTTGGGATAGTTACATAACTAGTTTAGTTTTATTTTACTCTTTTCACAAAAAACAATGTAATACATACCGAACAGATAACGTTTTGCAGACGCAAGTTACATAATTCTCTATAAATGTATTGTAAATGAATTTGTAAGAATAATCTATAAGTGATAGTTTTTAAGCTTGAACAATTATCATTTTTGTAATTTGTATATCATTGCAATTTTTCAGTAAATCTACACAAAAGGAATGCAATTGGTTTCATTAGTTTAACACCTGTCCAGTCTTAATAATTTAAGTTGGAGATAAGTGCTGGAAAATGATGTCCAATTTCAGGAATCCCCTATAGCATGGAAGTTCCCGGAATTTCCTGGAAAATGACGTCAAATTCCAGAAAGTAGTGAAATAGAATATTTGGCGATTTCGAGCAAGAGGAATTTTGTAGAATTATGTTTCGAGAAATACCTCCTCGCATATTATGTTATCCTGGTATATTTTGACGATTTCGAACACGAGAGATTTTGTTAAACCGGTTCTGAAAAATTTTTAGTTATGACGTCATCAACCATAAACTCCGGATACCTCCTTGCGCATCATGTTATCCTGATACATTCTTTTAGTCTTAGTAATTAGTCTTATAAATTAGTTTACAATACTTTGACTGAATACATTTTTACACAGTATGGATCTCCTCGGCGATGTACTAGCTCATTATAATATAGTACACATTACTATTACTTTACTTACTCCAAAACGAATCCAAACATTTTTTGTTTTCCGTATGTACTGTTTATTCACCAATGTTTAGGTTTTAAAACACCATAATTTCATAATGTATTTGGATATTCAAAATTGGAAAACTGAACAAATCATGGGAACGATTATATAACTACTACCTACGTATAATAACTGTAAAGAAAATACTCTATATGTATATACAAAAACTATAAATTTTGAATACATATATATTGAGAAAGAAGAACAATAATAAACTTAATTGTTCATTTGCGTATGGTAAATCTCAAAACAAGTACGAGCACACAATCCGATATCGCATTTTTTACATTCGTATGGTGTATCCCCTTTGTTTTGTGTTTGCTGCAGACAACACATTTTCTTCTTGTCAAGTTGCCTGCTGCATTTATTATTTTGGAAAGGAAATGTTTATCCGTCAGACAAAATGTAAGTTTTCTACGTTTCTTTTCCTACCACCCGCTTCTTTCCTATTTTGCGTATCTTTTTAAAGAATTTGTTTTATCAATGACAGTTGGAAATCGTTATATTTTAGCATTTTACCAGTAACATTTGGATATAGAACATAGACGTTATGTAATGAAATGTCTAATAAATGAAAAAAAAACTTTTTATACCACTTTATACATTTTCTGGATCAATTAAGTGTGCTTAAAACCATATCAACACAATCTACAGAACCCATCCTAGTGTTGTAATCTGCAACACATTCTCGTCTTAACTTCTGCGATCCGGTTCGATAATTTCTTCAACCAGATTGTATCAGTTTATGTTCGTGAGCGCTCGATAACATCCACGCATCCTTTTTATCCCGCCTCCTCAATGCCAATAAATTATTTGTACACCGGTAGTCAAATTCTCCTTTTGCCATATTTCCCACGATATGCGGTATTTCTCTTCTATTTTTCCGTACTGTTCCAAACGTATTTGTTTTATGTTTATGTAGCAAATTATATAGACGTGGACTTGTGTACCAATTACCTGTTATCACTGTATGATCTTCCCCAAGCTATGGACATAAAAGTTTCATGACAGCATTTGCAGATTGTCCAATGGTTGCAAAATTATGCACAATATCTGTATCTCTTCCGGTATATATTATAAAATCTATTGTATAGTTAGTTGTGCAATTGCAGAGTATAAATTATTTAATACCCAATCCGCTTCTTTTAGAAGGAATATGTTGTTTAAAGTAGCATCGGGCTTTGAACAACATAAGACCTTCGTCAATGCACAAATTTTTGTAGGGGTAAAATGATTGTGCGAAAGAGTTCTTGAGTGCATCAATTATGGGTTGTATTTTTATTAGTGGATCATCACTTCTTACGTTATTACTATTAAAATGTAGCATTTGCAATAATATCATGTACCTGTCTCGTCCCATAATTTTTCGAAAGATGTTAGCTTCTTTCATCTCAGCAGTCGACTAACACTCATCTAGAGTCAATTTCTTCACCCATTATAATGGCCAAAAATCTATACATCTCACATATTGATGTGTCTTTCCAAGAATGAATGCGAGAATACATTTTAGGTATAGTAATTTCGTTCACACGTTTAAAATAATTGTTCGTCTTCTGTGTAATATGAGAAACTAAACTTTCTGAAAAGAAAAGTTGGAAAGCAGAAAGGTGTGGAGTTCGGAGTTAAATTTCCTTTCGCTCCAGAATTTTGATCTTTAAATGCATGTATTATGGGTTTGAAATTGCATTCGAATCGAAACTCTCTAAATTCGAATTTGGATTTAAACAATCCTCATTTGTAGCAATACTAAGTATCCTCGGCCGTATATTTTTCCTTCTACACCTAAATATCCCATTATTGACGCTATTTTCTCTATCTTCCTAATCAGATGACGGTGGAACATAATGGTGCGTTTCCTGTATTTCACCATTATAATCTTCACTGGAATCTGACGTTTCATGCAAATCACTGTCGTTTCTCGTAACAAATTCTTTAAAACTGCTACACATTTTTCAGGTATTAACAGCAGCAAATAATAATATAAGAATCACATACCCCACATGTGATTAATAGTTCGACGTAATATTACATCGTGTAATATTACGATATGCTAATGCAACAATCACAAAATAAACAAGATTTCGTTTCTTCTCGTTGCTAGGCAACGAGGTTTGTGGTTTCCGCGAGTGCTGGACCTATGCGATAGAAACAATTTCTGAACACACACATGAAACAAAGTAAACGTCCAAAGCCTACGTAGAGCGCGCTTTTGCATTCCTAGTTTACCCGGATAGCTTTCGCTGGACGCATATCTGCGTCCATGGGCGACACTGATAGCCTTTGTTGGACGCATATGTACATGTATGCTTCCATTGCAGTCAAACATTTAAATATGCTACAAAAATGTTTTAGTCACTAAAAACTATTACTTACTGACTATTCTTATAAATTCATTTATAATACATCTTAAAGTTAACACTTATACACATTCTTAAAACGAATATAAATATAATTAATATAAGTATAATTTAATATGACACTGCTATGCTGCTGTTACTCTACCATTGTGATACATTATTGATACATCATACACACAGTTGCCGCTGTTTGAGGAGGCACAGCTTAGAAATAGACTATATACCGTTATGAATTCGAACAGAGCCTAAACTTTTTAAAGCATCAAAAAGTATATGTATATTTAATAAATAAGAAGTAAATGAATATTATTTGTAATAGTATATTTGAAATGTCTTTGTATTGCAGTCTTGCGATTTCGTGATAAGCGTATCTACAAGGGAAATTTGTAGTTGTTGTTAAAATCAATCTCTCTTTTATGTCGCGGACAGAAAGTTATGTGACATTTCAGTTGATGCTTGAATTATTCTTAAAAATATGTCGAGAGCCGGAAAACGATAACGATTAAATACTTAGCATTCTGCCGTGTGCGAGAAAAAAACAGTGCAAAGTGTAATTACAACCTTGTGCTGAGAAAAAAGTGCAAAGTGTAATTACAACCTTGTGCTGAGAAAAAAGTGCAAAGTGTATTTATAGCATAGATTGAACGTCAGCACACATCACATAATACAGCCAATTGGAACATCATTAGACACACGTGGACACTAATATGTACTTTTTCTAGCGTCATTGTAATTAAACAATAATAATAATAAGTACTCATAAAATTAAACTATTAAATTTTATGCTACTAAATTTTAAAGTACTTAAGTAGTAGTGGTAGTTGTTGCACCATAGACCACAGTACAGGAGACGGATCACTATGGGCATGTAACTCTTAGAATTCGGCAATCGACGAAATTTCGTCCTGGTCCTGGCGATTACTTTAGAGTTTAGAGTGCCGTTAGTATTACCGTGGAACGCTTCACAAACTCCAAGTTTATGCGACACGTACCCCACCATATTTATTACTAACTCAAGACACCAGTTTTCGCATAATCAGAATGAATTACAAAGTTACCAAAAAGAAGATAATAAATATTAGGGTAGCACAAGTTTCTTAAGGTCTCACGATTCAATATTAATATTTCTTTTGTATGCTATGAACGTTCGACTTATATTTTCTGAACATTTATTTTAGATTTTCTGTACATGTATACGATATTTGGAATTAATGTCTTTCCCATATTAAGAAGTGTGGCTTAACAAATATTTTGTTAACATTCGAAAAACCTTTGTGCTTATATTCAGGACATATTATTAGGCTGTAGATAGTCATAGTGCTACGCATCTTTGAAAATTATAGATTTTTCAACATACACTTTGTATTTCTGCAGTGGAAAGTAGAACTTAACTTGGATTAATAAATGATCATCATCGTTTTTCAAATTTGGTCCAGGTGCTGGCGAACGGTTAGTTATCTATTCATTTGGCAAAATTACCTTCTTTCATTCATTGCATTTAAACAAGTGTGTTACATACCCTGCTAGTCAAAAGTCGGTCCGAGCATGCAACTGTACCAATTATACTAACGAAAACTGTTGGATTGTTGCTATTGATTGCAACATTAGATTGTAATACAAAAATGAATTTGGTTATAGATCAGAAATACGAGTATAGTTAGAATAAGGTAACAGACTAAAACCTCAGACCCACAGCCCTTAGATAGTTTATACAAAGGAGCTTGGGTGGAGGACTGGGTGAAGTCACAATGTCCTTTGTATCTTAAATATACAAACGAAGAACGACATTTTGAACAACTCTTCTTCACACATGTTAGATAAACCGTAAAAAATATGTTATTTTTTACGTTTGTGACACATTTGTATCAGTTTTCGTTAGGATTGGGTTATGTACACGATACGGGGGAGGATCGACGCATCACCCTCCTCATTCCCATCTCCGTATACTCACTCCAAACTTTACAAAAGCTGTCAAAAATGTGATGCATAGTGCCGAATATAAAATATGTCTGAAACTAAAGCCGAGCAAAGGTAACATGTGTGAAGAAGAGTTGTTCAAAATGTCGTTAACGAAAACTGATACAAATGTGTCGTAAACGTAAAAAATAACATATTTTTTACGGTTGTGAGTAATTTATACAAAGGAGCTTGGGTGGAGGACTGGGTGAAGTCACGATCTCCTTTGTATCTTAAATATACAACCGACTGTCCGTCGTACCCTTATATTCTTTCTGTTCACTCCGTGTACGGTTTTCAAAGCAGAAAGACATCCTTAAGAGCCAATTAATAAAAGAGAGTTAGATAAAAGAATAGTATTAATTATTTCTTTTAGTACCATAATCTAATAAAAACTAATACAAATAATCCAATAAAAACTAATACAAGTGTGTCGTAAACGTAAAAAGTAACATATTTTTTACGGTTGTGACACATTTGTATTAGTTTTTATTGGATTATGGTATTAAAAGAAATAATTAATGCTATTCTTTTATCTAACTATCTTTTATTAATTGGCTCTGAAAGATATCTTTCTGCTTTGAAAACCGTACACGGAGTGAACAGGAAGAATATAAGGGTACGACGGACAGTTTGTTGTATACTTAAGATACAAAGGAGATCGTGACTTCACCCAGTCCTCCACCCAAGCTCCTTTGTATAAACTACTCACAACCGTAAAAAATATGTTATTTTTTACGTTTACGACACATTTGTATCAGTTTTCGTTAACGACATTTTGAACAACTCTTCTTCACACATGTTACCTTTGCTCGGCTTTAGTTTCCGACATATTTTATATTCGCTACTATGCATCACATTTTTGACAGCTTTTGTAAAGTTTGGAGTGAGTATACGGCGATGGGAATGCGGAGGGAGGTGCGTCGATCCTCCCCCGTTTCGTGTACATAACCCAATCCTAACGAAAACTGATACAAATGTGTCACAAACGTAAAAAATAACATATTTTTTACGGTTTATCTAACATGTGTGAAGAAGAGTTGTTCAAAATGTCGTTCTTGACAACATATTTCAAGGTCATTGAAATCGGTAGGATGCTTCTGTCCTTTTGTCAATAATTGCCACAAAATGTTATGTCAATTGCCAATAAGAACGTTAGTTTACTTTCTCTTGGAAAGCGTGCATTTCTCCAGTTCTTTACGCTGTGTCGAGAGGTACGAATTTTGTTCTGATTAGATGTGATGGACGCATTACCAAATCCAAAGCTATCGACATGTCTTTTAGGTAATCAACGGGTTCAAGCGAAAAGTTGTACAGCAGAAGTGCCAGTGTGGCTTTCAGTTCAAGCATGGCGAATCGTTTTCCTGGAAATTAAAAATCATTAATGCAAAGCATAGAAAAATAGGTTGGGAAGTAAGTTAAAATTATCAGTTTCTTAACATTCTTGAAATCAACTGACGGGGTGAAATATTTTTCACGTTTAAGGTGGGTAAAATAATCGAAGACAGATCAACAGTCAGAAAATTAAAAAAAAAAACTGTAGTTATCATTTCAGCATGCTTCCAACAAGAATCCTTGTGTCCCTAGAGTTGAAGGAGCAAACTCATCCTTATATCCCAGTTACTTATCGACAAAAAGTAAGTTCTTTTAAATAATTTTGTATAGAGTAATGAACTAAGCTTTGTCTTACCTATGCAGTTCCGGATGCCAGCACTGAATGGGATGTAACAGTAGGGGTGACGCTCTTTCGAGTTTTCAGGCAGGAATCTATCTGGATTGAAAACATCCGGATTCGGCCAGTACTTTGGATCTCTGTGAACATCGTATATCCATAGAAACAACGTGGTGTTAGCGGGTACAACATAATTACCTGAAAGCAGAACATTTTCCTTGATGTTTTCTTGAAATAAACAAAACAAGCAATATCTATGGCACAATAATATTGGAATGAAAAATGCTTCCAGTGGAGCAATTCTACTGTAATAGTTACTTATGGTGGAAATTTGATAGTTACTCAATACCACACCCGCTTCAGAATCTCGAGCTATTAGAGGTGCACTTGGATAAAGACGAAGAGATTCCTTGATGCACCTTTCGAGATATGAGAGGTTTTGCAGAGCAGACATAGTCAGTTTGTGGCCGCATTCGCACATTACGGCTTTTACTTCGGCCCTAGCTCGATCCTGTACGGATCAGCCACCACGATTAGCGCATGTAGATACTTCAAATTCAGATATCTTATAACCATTAATTTATTTTTGTAATATAAAGAATCACCTGTATCTCTTTATGTTCAGCTAAGAGCATGATAGTAAAGCACAAGCTCATCGCTATAGTATCATGTCCCTGTTTGAACAAATGTTTACTTTGTATGGATCTATTCATCATGCTAAACGCGATGAACTTTTAGTTTGAAAAGTTAAGGAAAATCGTACCGCAAACATAAACGTATCGACTTCTTCTCTGATGCCATCATCGTCTATTTGATTATCGCGATGAGCAGCTAGGAGTAGATCCAACAGGGCAAGCCTCTTTCTGGGAACTAAATGCAGATGGAAACAAGTTCTTTCAGTACTGCGCCCTAAATACGATGATAAAATTAATGAGATACAAAGTTATACTAATAAGATACACACTCCCAACATCGGCATCGCCATCTTTTGTGCATGATGTATCGTCGAAGTTGTTTATATATCGATTATGCGTCTCATTGTGATATTCTTTTCGCTCCCGAATTATCTGGAATGCGTTAACGATTTATTGAATTGTTATCTAAATTTCATTTAGTACAATTTAAGGGCAATATTTTCAAGTAAATAGAAAATGATTTGTCGATTCATCAACAACGAGATTTTATAAACCAAGATATGACTGAAGGGAAGCCAGTTCAAATTTACCCGTCTAGTAAAGCCATGCAATATTTTAAGCAATTTAGCCTGTCGCCATCCCGTGGGTGAAATATTAAAAATGAAATCCGAGTGAAGCCATAGACTGAAATATCTGTAAAAAGCGACTTTCCATTAACAATGAATTTCTAATGTGTACAGTTGATCGATACCCAGATACTATCGGGTGCCCGCAAAGCTTTTCTCGTACATGCACACAGGACGTCCGTAAAACGCGCACAAGACGTCCACGGAACATCCAAATGCATGTACGTTCATCCACAAGACGTCCTGCTTTGTAACAGGCATGTTCCCAGGACATTTTCAGGATGTCACAGGGTGTTGCAGGTGTGTCCAAAACGCCCGCGACGGACGCCCTATGAATATGCTATCTCGGTAAAATATTCTTCACCTGTAAAATAATAGATTCCCCATAGCGTGAATGGCATCACGATACTTGTACTGAAACTCTCCCTCGTCCTTCAGTGATATTCCCATTGCAGTTTCTGAAAATAAGACATCAGCTTTTGTGCATAGGTATAACATATCACAATTTAAAAATCTTCAAGCTACTCTTTAAAAAGTGAGTCAACAATTGATAACAATTATTGTAAATAGTATAATATTTGAATAATATAATATAATATTTGATGAAATGATAATATATAGATCATCATTTACCACATATCACATTTAGAGCGTGGTCTTTCATAAGAGATTCCAAATCTTTGACAACGAGTCCTCCTTCGTTCTTTAATTTTTCAACCAGATGTTCCCCCTCCTGAACAAAAACTTGTGTGAATCGTTGCAGCACGCTCAAGTGAAACGCGGGTGTTAATAGTTTCCTGCGAAATTGCCACTTGTGACCTAAAAAACAGATACGTGATACCCGCACCTTTTCGTAATAACTCTTAAAGAAAGTACTCCGTTATCATAACAAAATTCTTCACACTGATTATACATATCGATGGACTTTTTTCCCGCAAGGATAGCAAAATTCGTAAAGCGCTAACGACGTTGAGAACAAGCAATAAACTGTACCTGCACTAATGCCAATACCAGTGCCAAGCCAAGGTTCCGCTAATTTGTAGAGGCTGCCCTTCTGTATCGACTTAGTGCTTCCAAGGATTGTCTGAATGATGAAAAATAAATGAGAAAATTGCGATTATTAGAATATATGTGATTTACTGCGGTTTGTATTGATTTACTTCGTAAACCTTACTTTCGGAGAAGAATGATTTACATCTACAACAAAATTCATAAATCATACGAATTGTCGTTCCAAATTTATTGAATTACCTCGATATCATCCGGGTGACGAATACCAATAACAGGTATGTGACATATCCACATTCTAAAAATTGGATAATAGTCCGAGTTTAGCCTTCTTGAGTAGCCCCAAAAATTGTCTACGAGAGTAAAGTAAGAAAAAAGCTGTTATTGGCAACTCTTTATTTGAGATATACTTATAGTAAGTATTAAATAAAAATTGTTATTTCTATCGACTGATTATGTAAAGCAGCCAGCTTCCTTACTTATTGAACTTAGGAAGTTCAGGGAGACTCCGAAAAGCGGGAATGCCCGAGGCCCTGGTATGAGATTAATTGTCCTACCCACTTTTCCATAATGCAAGTAAAAATGGTGTAGGATGATTGCGAAGAGGACAAAAAGCAATATCGCGGTAAACATTTGTCTAAAATATTCAAGCTCGTCAACCGTCCAATCTTTCTAAACTGGCCTTTTACGATTATCTACCGCTTCAGTGGCAAGTACCTACTCTGCTGAAATAAAACGTGTAATAAGTATTAAGAGATATTTCAATTTATCGTTTCGGATATTCTGCATACTTTTCAGTAATAGCATTTCACATAATATAATCACGTTATTTTCATTTAGCTTTAAATGCAGATAAATGGTAATTGTGCATTATGTCAACGTGTTTATACATATATAAGAGTGGTCATCCCGAAAAATTCTTGCGTACACTTACCTCCTTTACATTCTACAATTAGCTGAATTATTAACAGGGATCTTTATATGCATCTATCCTTAGGAGCAGCTTGCACTTACGACAACTAAGAAAAGTGCGATGCAATGAATCCTTAAATACAAGTACTCGGAGACGTAAAAACTTAGTATGTGGTTTACAATCTTGTTCCGGTCAGCCCGTATATATTGTAAACAATGTATGCTTTTATATAATTATATGTTGAATGTTAAGCATGACGATAAACTGTAAGGCCACGGTAGAGTGGATGCATGTTCGTCCGATCTGAGCCTAGGCGTAGGTATACAGCAATTTCTCTCACATTGTCCCTGCACAAGCCTTACAGTTCTAGGGGCACCCTATTTCTACTCCTATGTTATCTTTTTGCAGGTAGTCAATAGCTTGTAGTTGTCACCAAGCGCGAGAGGAATTTGTACGCTGAGGGTCGAGTCAATCATACCAGCATGACACGCAAAGAAAAACGCAATTAGATATGTTACAATCGTAAGGCGAGCGTAACTTATTTATTCTTAATTCTTTTGGCATGAAATATTTTCTAACATATTGGTGAAACCCCTCCGATTAAAATGATACCAAACGTGATCCAATTGTGGTCGCTTTTAACTACTTACGTTAATTAAAACGCAGATTGGTAGAAAGTAATAATAGTATAGTATTTTTTTTGGCTGTACTTCCGAATGGGACCTGCGTCCGATGGACATGAAATTTGGTGGGGTGGTGGGGGGCGTGGGGGAAACCCAAATCTAAAATTTTAGGTGCGGGTATTTAATAGTTTCCAAGATATTAATTAAAAACTTTCGGTACAACACATTGAATTCTTCGTATACAGACACAACTAACAACAACCATCTTCGCTGCAGCATTCGGAAGAATATCCTTTTTTTTTTGTTTATAACTACATTATTTTTATAGAAGATGATTGGTTCCTTACGAAATTTTCGCCATACTATTATTCTTAATTGGTGCACCTCTACATAAACCGTGTTGTGCCCGATATTCTAGGATAGCTTACAGTAGTGCATCAGCATAGAAGGTTCTGGAACGGAGATGTAGAATTCGCAGAATGGCAAGAGTTGTAGAATCAGCACAACGTGACTGACTGATCACGTTATAGTTGTTGCCGAGTGGACTTTCATGATACCGCGTGACTACACCTACTAATTTTGTCACCCCCAAAGCTGATAATAAAACCAATGTGTCTCACCCAAAAGGAGACTCTCGATCAAACCGTAATCGATCACACATCGTATCCAAGTCTCCTCTGTCAAGTTCAAGAAAAGCTGCAGTAAACTTGTACCGGCTTGCCGTAGCAATAAACGGACAGATTTTCGTGTAAACGCCTAGTTCGGTTTATGGTTTGCAGGCCGTCAAGCTATTTTTGAGAAAGTCGTTTTTATAATTTGCGCACAGCATGTTTATTAGTAGTTTCCTGGTACGACTTTAATAGCAATCTGCAGTATCATAAATGCGGGAACCTGATTGGCACGCACCCTTACCAATTAGCTGAGCAAAAAGTAGTTAGCCAGAAACTCGACAACAATTTTAGAAGAGTCATGATCGAAGCGTCACTGAGTAATCAGTTAAGCGCAGACATACACAGGGGTCAAAAAGTCTTTACAATAACCCAAAGATAAATAGTTACGTTAGTAAATTTCACTTATATAGTTTGAATAAATAATATTTATATTCACACATACACGCGATCCTAGTTAATACTTAATCACACCTCAAACTAAAAATGTTATTGAAGATCACCTGTTGGATTCCAATCCTATGTCCGCTCGCGAACCCAATTAAGCCAAAACCCCGCAACCGCTCCGAGTCGGACCTCACGGGACACAACAATATTCTTCCGTGGGGCATCTGTTGCCGATCGACATGAAATTTGGCGGTGTGGCGGAGGATCGCGGGGAGAAACCCAAATATAAAATTTTAAGAGCAGGTATTTAACAGTTTCCGAAATATTAATTAGAAACTTTCGGTATAATGCATTGAATTCTTCGTATACAGACACAACTAACACAGCCGTCTTCGCTGCAGTGGCCGTCGTCGGCAAATGTTCAGTATCTGTTGACACAATAAGGATACCGCTATAGGGTGACTCACACAAAATCGGTTACTATAACTTTTGACGCGCAAGGTATGTTTTCTACGTGCAATACGGCCTCAGTATTAACAGTTTGCGGCAAACAATTTCGACGAGGCGACCACTGTCCTACCGATGCCGGCCGCCTACCGGCGGCCGGAAAAAATATATCACCAAATCTAACTAATACGAATAATTTAAATTCTACAGTCAATCTGAATTGTTTATCCAGGGATCGAAAGCTGACGTGGTGCCATTATACAAAATTATAGTAAGTACGGTGTACTGCAATCCAATATTTTCCATCTGAAGTTAAAACGGAACATATTGTTGGATTGTTGCTATTGATAGCAATATTAGTTTGTAATACAAAAATGATTTTAGTTATAGATCAGGAATACGAGTATATGTAGTTAGAATAAGGTAATAGACTAAAACCTCAGACCCATAGGCCTGAGATAGTTTATACAAAGGGGCTTGGGTGGAGGACTGGATGAAGTCACGATCTCCTTTGTATCTTAAATATACAACCGACTCTCCGTCGTACCCTTACAGTCTTGCTACTCACTCTGTGCACGGTGTTCAAAGCATAAAGACATCCTTCAGAGCCGATTAATAAAAGATAATTAGTTAAAAGAATAGTATTAATCATTTCTTTTAATACCATAAGCCAATACATACTTTGAAAAAAGGTATACATATTGCAGATAGGAAACATCCCTTGGGTAACTGAAGCTACAGTAATCCATTTTGTGTGAGATACCCTATAGATTTTGAGGGCGGTATCCTTATTGTGTCAACGGCTACAAAAACACTTGACGACGATGGCCACTGCGGCGAAGACGGTTGTGTTAGTTGTGCCTGTATACGAAGAATTCAATGTGCTATACCAAAAGTTTTTAATTAATACTTCGCTGAAATAAGCAACTAGCTTGGGACCGGTCGGTTGCTTATATCGGACAGGTCTCCTATTTCGGCTTGGCTTTAATCTCCAAGGTGTCGAAAGCGAACACCGTCAACGAGCGAGGGGCTCGAGATAGCGGCAAACCATATAGGTTTCCGTCGACGTGAAATGTTATATTTTAGAGGATAGAATGCATGCTCTCTCATTTTAACATTAAGCGATTCAAGTCGCTTGCAGACTTCCTTCCGGAACAGGAAAACATGGTGTTCCGTCCGATGCGGAACAATACGTTGGGAATTTTTGGCAAGGTTTATGGCACGCATTTCAGGAACAGATTATTTTTGAGGAAAATTATTTGGTAGATTTGCTTGCCATCTGCGCGGTTATACGAATATATACATAACACGCCAGAAAGCGAGAGAGCATTACATTTTCTATACTTCTACTAGATAACGTCACTGTTCGCTCGACTGTAAAGATTTACGACTTTACGCCTCTCTCTCGTTCTCCGATCTTCCGCCCAGCTCGACTACTTCGAACAAAGAAGGGGGGGGGGGTAGCGTTTCTCCTATTTCGAAGTCAGCCAGTCGCGTATTACAGCGAAATACTCTATCTCGAAAACTAGTACATACCTGCATCTAAAATTTATATCTGGAGTTCTCCGTCCGCTTACCCTACCGCCCCAGCAAATTTTATGTCGATCGGTAATAGGTGCCCTTCGGAAATACAGCCAATTTTTAGTTTATAATTTCAAACAAAATACTTGTTTTGAAAGTTTTTGGAGGGACTGAATACATCTTTCACAAGCACATATGACTAATAAAAAACAACTATCTTTTTTAGTTTGTAACATCTGTTTGATCCGTGTTTTGCATTTGAATTTGTAATACATAAACATAATTTTTTGAGAAGATTTGTAAGTGAAATTAATAAAAACGAGCCATATTTTCTTATATATCGTTCAAACAAATGGATTTCTCCGCAATCGGTTTGCATGGTGCGATGGGACAGGAAGAAGAATCTCGAAAGGAAACAATACGAAGAAGACAATTCGAAAGACGAAACAAGGAACCATCGCGAAAGAGATAATTAAGCAAGGCCAAGCGATGAGGGCTGCCGAAAAACAAGGCGTCATCGACCAAAGGTATATAAACGGATCCGGTTACTACACGGATGATCTAACAATAAGACATAAGCCCTAAGATCAAAGACCTGAGCTTCAATAATCCGATCCAGGTTCAGTGTATTATACTTCCCGGTGTAAAATAAGGTGAATTTCTTTTTTAAACAAGTTTACTGAATTGTGCGGCGTCACAATGGTCAATTTGCCGTTCAAAAACAGAAATTTCGGCAACTGACACCATTCCTCTATACATATATACAGCAATAATTTTCAAGATATTTGACAAGAAGACCTCTTTTCAAGTGGCGAGAGCCTACCTAACCATAAACTACCACCACATAGTCTACATATACATGTATGTACTCTTAAATGTAGGGTTCATGCGACTGCTCTCAGAATCCAACTGTTCTGGCGAACTCGTGCGTTTTCCTGCGAACGATACGCATGCAATGTAATCACTCCCATAAAAATACATGTATTTGATTGTTTCGACGAATTCGTAAAAGCACCAGTTCCGGCGAACGTGCATCTATTCCAACCATAGCCTAGAATCTTAGAGCTTACAGCTCCGCTTCTGCTGGGGGAGCTGGAAACGCTGCTAGGGGAGTCAGAAACTCTGTGGGGGAAGTTGGAAACATTGGTGTGGGAAGCCGGGAATGTTTCTCAGGGGAGCCAGAAGCGCTGCTTACAGAAGCAACTGTGCAGACCTGCAATAAACAATAAAATTATTAATATAATATTTACAAATATACAATTTGAAATGAATGAACGAAGCCTTAACCAAGCAGCCGCGAACTGGCTCCAAATGGACACCTCATGTCACAGAAAGTTTTCTCAATATACCGACCTTCCACTTTAATAGTATATCACTTTTCACGATCGGGAATTCACAAAGAACAAGCTCATATAGATATCTTTAAAGGACAAGTATTAAATTATTATAAAAATATTTTAATTGTTACCAGAGAGGAAATGAGAGTGCTCACGCCATAGGAATTGGTTGGCTCGGGCGAGGTGCTGCCTTTAGCTTGTAAATTGCAGGGATCTGTCCTGTTTGGTTCCACGCTAGCATGTACAAAAGCCCATTTCGTTCCATCATAGGTGAACTCTGCCCTGTTTGGTTCCACGCTAGCACAAACAAGAATCCATTCGAATCCGTCCGTGTAGGAATCCGCCTTATTTGGTTCCACGCTAGCCATTTCACGATTCCTCATATATTGCGGTCGTGATTGTCGACTTATTTTGAACTCAGCAATTATTAATATTCTCGTCAAACTAAACTATGTAAAATTTTTGAGCGATAATTATTTCCAGTGGCTTTTAAGGTATTTAAACTAGTGGAACATCCGACGAAACGAGCTCACCCGTTAATATTGATTTTACCGTACTATTTTGACTGCGTTTGGTTTGATCTTGTGAGCACAAAGCTAAAGATAATTTTATTTACTATCAATAAATATAACAATAATTGATCTTAAAATATCAAATGCAGGTTTCACGCTATTCCCATCTCTAGACAAATTTGAAAAGAATATTATTTACCTTATAGATAATAAACTGATTTCAGGAAACTACAGACTTAAATATTTAAAAAACATGTTTAAATATTTATTAACAAATATTGATCATTTTTCATATAGTTATGAACAAAAAATAAATGTAATTTATGTAAAAGAAAAGAAATTAACGTCAGCCGGTCGTGTCGGCAGTGTTCCGGTATAAATGTAATTTGGCTTATCAGGGTAAAAAAATGTAAATCTGGCTTCTAAGGGTCTCTGACCGCGAAAATCCTATCGTCTCTCGCTTTCTCCGATCGCTTGAGGTTTCCCATCTGAGAGTTCATGGTGCGTCTATCACTATAGAAACTTGGAGGACTCTTGACCCAATTGACTAAGTGTCATGTCTGCACCATAAACTCATCTCATTTGTTTGGATCTTTCACCCTGCTTCGACTCTTCGACCCAAAAAATTGCCTACAATGCATTCTTTTTCCTTGCTAAAGAAATAAGGTTCCACTGACAATACATAATTTCATTCTCCGATATGTGCGAGACGTGGAATTATGGCAGAACGATGAATTCGTCAAGATTATCGCCGCACATCACGGAAGTCCATTTATAATCGAAAGCGTTCCAATCTATGAATGTGAAACGAGCATTTCAAGTTTTCGGAAGACGGTTTGCTGTGCCCATACAATTCGCGGGGCAGGATCCGAAGGGGTTAATGATGCGAAGTGCATCGTGGGAAAACGCAGTGGGATTTATTAAAAAAACAGACAGAGGAATAGATTACTGCAATTGTTACTATCTCAGTAACAGTTCGAAGAAGGAGCCATTATGTGCAGAAAATGGAAATGTATATGATACATTAAGTGGTTTTATGAAATGGACAAAAAAATGGAGTTTAAAACCATATGAATTAGAAAGTGGGCATTTGAAAGAAAAAAATGTTACGCGAGTACCTTGTTTTAAAGGCCTAGCAATGATGCTTCGCGCATTTTTGAATGTGTATGATTCAATTGTTAAAGAAGAATCCATACTCGATTTTCAATACGCAATTGGCTTGACAAGCCAAGATTCGGTGGAACAGCTGTTTTCAAAATTATGACGGCGAGGAGGATTTAATTTTAATCCAACGTTGCGTATGGTGCGGTTAAATTTACGGCATATTCTGTGCTCAAAATTAAGTAAACCTGGGAATAGGACCAACACACAGGAAGAAGATACAGACACACGTTCCTTAATAAGGGAAGAAAGCTGCATACCGATACAATTGAATGGGATGGCCACTCACGATGAAGAGGCCGAAGAGGACGACGGTGCACTAAATTGTGCAATACATTTAAATAATAATATTGAGGATACGAATATTAGTGCCGAGATGGACGAAGATACATCATTTTATGAAAGGACATCAATTGCATACTTTGCAGGTTACATTGTACATCATATAATGAAAAAATATGATTGTACTGAATGCCGTGATAAAATGATGAAAACTCCTATGGATTATGTTGAAGCTGTAAAAGAATATTTCGTAGATAGGGAATATTCAGATGACGATGAAGGTGCCCCATCCATTACTAAGTTAGCAAGAGCTACAGAAGAATTTCTTCGCGTTATTACGTTGCAGCTAAAAATATTTAAAGGATACTAGAAAAATGTGTGGAGTTCCCGAAATTTATTACAAAATTTATATATCAAGGGAATAGAGGAAACAAATGCCCAATACCCGGCATGGTTTAACAAAGAAGAAAGCTGCTACGATCACCGTGTAGCAGCTTTGAAACATTTATACAAAGTGAAAATACATGACCACGCACGGAAGAGAAATGAAGAAGAGAAATCCAGGAAGAAGTCATGCAAAAGGCAAAAATTAAAAAATATATTGCACCAGTAAAAACTGTATCATTTGCGACAAGTAAGAGGTATACGGCTCCTGCGGCTCATCTTGTCTCCTGCAAGCATTCCGGGTGGATCGAGTAGCTCGGTATCTGTTGGTGCCACGGGTGGATCGAGTTGTTCGGGGGGCGAGATGGGACCGCGGTGACAACCGAATACATAAGTCGCAGTTGCTTTTAATTTTGGTCAGCTACATGGATCAATTAGTAGACTACTGTGTAACGACGCGCCATTGCAGATAGTACTGCAAGAAATTACAACCTCATCCCTCCTCCTTTATTACGCAAAAACCGGGCCACCGTGGAGGTTTTAGTGGGTAGGAATCCCGCACTACCCCCGCAGTCCACCTTCAAAGCAAGCGGTGGTGCCTTTTGAAGGTTTCCTTCATGTAAAAAAAAAAACGCCGAATGTTGGTACGCACTAAGTCATTAACGTTTTGCGTTTATTTATATTTTTACGTTTTCTTTTGCGTACAGTGTAGTACTAAATTTATCGTTTTAACGCTTTTAATTATAGATTATACAAATCGCTACTACTTTAGTTTCGCGAAAATATTAATATTCGCTATGAGTTCGAAATAAGTCGACAATTACGACCGTAGCAACTGTGAAATCGTGAAATGCCTAGGGTGGAACCACACAGGGCAGATTGTACTCGGGCGGATTTGAATGGATTCTTGTCTGTTCTAGCGTGGAACCAAAGAGGGCAGATTCCTCCTACGATGGAACGAAATGGGTTTTTGTACGTGCTAGCGTGGAACTAAGGGCAGATCCCTGCAGTTTACAAGCTGAGAGCAGCACTTCGCCCGAGCCAACCGATTCCTATGGCGTGAGCACTCTCATTTCTTCTCTGTGTTTACTTTAGAGTCGCATTCCCGCATGGATAACAGCGCCGAAGGAGTACGGCCACCTTATACAGAACCTTGGGATAGTTACATAACTAGTTTAGTTTTATTTTACTCTTTTCACAAAAAACAATGTAATACATACCGAACAGATAACGTTTTGCAGACGCAAGTTACATAATTCTCTATAAATGTATTGTAAATGAATTTGTAAGAATAATCTATAAGTGATAGTTTTTAAGCTTGAACAATTATCATTTTTGTAATTTGTATATCATTGCAATTTTTCAGTAAATCTACACAAAAGGAATGCAATTGGTTTCATTAGTTTAACACCTGTCCAGTCTTAATAATTTAAGTTGGAGATAAGTGCTGGAAAATGATGTCCAATTTCAGGAATCCCCTATAGCATGGAAGTTCCCGGAATTTCCTGGAAAATGACGTCAAATTCCAGAAAGTAGTGAAATAGAATATTTGGCGATTTCGAGCAAGAGGAATTTTGTAGAATTATGTTTCGAGAAATACCTCCTCGCATATTATGTTATCCTGGTATATTTTGACGATTTCGAACACGAGAGATTTTGTTAAACCGGTTCTGAAAAATTTTTAGTTATGACGTCATCAACCATAAACTCCGGATACCTCCTTGCGCATCATGTTATCCTGATACATTCTTTTAGTCTTAGTAATTAGTCTTATAAATTAGTTTACAATACTTTGACTGAATACATTTTTACACAGTATGGATCTCCTCGGCGATGTACTAGCTCATTATAATATAGTACACATTACTATTACTTTACTTACTCCAAAACGAATCCAAACATTTTTTGTTTTCCGTATGTACTGTTTATTCACCAATGTTTAGGTTTTAAAACACCATAATTTCATAATGTATTTGGATATTCAAAATTGGAAAACTGAACAAATCATGGGAACGATTATATAACTACTACCTACGTATAATAACTGTAAAGAAAATACTCTATATGTATATACAAAAACTATAAATTTTGAATACATATATATTGAGAAAGAAGAACAATAATAAACTTAATTGTTCATTTGCGTATGGTAAATCTCAAAACAAGTACGAGCACACAATCCGATATCGCATTTTTTACATTCGTATGGTGTATCCCCTTTGTTTTGTGTTTGCTGCAGACAACACATTTTCTTCTTGTCAAGTTGCCTGCTGCATTTATTATTTTGGAAAGGAAATGTTTATCCGTCAGACAAAATGTAAGTTTTCTACGTTTCTTTTCCTACCACCCGCTTCTTTCCTATTTTGCGTATCTTTTTAAAGAATTTGTTTTATCAATGACAGTTGGAAATCGTTATATTTTAGCATTTTACCAGTAACATTTGGATATAGAACATAGACGTTATGTAATGAAATGTCTAATAAATGAAAAAAAAACTTTTTATACCACTTTAGACATTTTCTGGATCAATTAAATGTGCTTAAAACCATATCAACACGATCTACAGAACCCATCCTAGTGTTGTAATCTGCAACACATTCTCGTCTTAACTTCTGCGATCCGGTTCGATAATTTCTTCAACCAGATTCTATCAGTTTATGTTCGTGAGCGCTCGATAACATCCACGCATCCTTTTTATCCCGCCACCTCAATGCCAATAAATTATCTGTACACCGGTAGTCAAATTCTCCTTTTGCCATATTTCCCACGATATGGGGTATTTCTCTTCTATTTTTTCGTACTGTTCCAAACGTATTTGTTTTATGTTTATGTAGCAAATTATATAGACGTGGACTTGTGTACCAATTACCTGTTATCACTGCATGACCTTCCACAAGCTATGGACATAAAAGTGTCATGACAGCATTTGCAGATTGTCCAATGGTTGCAAAATTATGCACAATATCTGTATCTCTTCCGGTATATATTATAAAATCTATTGTATAGTTAGTTGTGCAATTGCAGAGTATAAATTATTTAATACCCAATCCGCTTCTTTTGGAAGGAATATGTTGTTTAAAGTAGCATCGGGCTTTGAACAACATAAGACTTTTGTCAATGCACAAATTTTTGTAGGGGTAAAATGATTGTAGGAAAGAGTTCTTGAGTGCATCAATTATGGGTCGTATTTTTATTAGTGGATCATCACTTCTTACGTTATTATTATTAAAATGTAGCATTTGCAATAATATCATGTACGTGTCTCGTCTCATAATTTTTCGAAAGATGTTAGTTTCTTTCATCTCAGCAGTCGACTAACACTCATCTAGAATCAATTTCTTCACCCATTATAATGGCCAAAAATCTATACATCTCACATATTGATGTGTCTTTCCAAGAATGAATGCGAGAATACATTTTAGGTGTAGTACTTTCGTTCACACATTTAAAATAATTGTTCGTCTTCTGTGTAATATGAGAAACTAACTCTTCTGAAAAGAAAAGTTGGAAAGCACAAAGGTGTGGAGTTCGGAGTTAAATTTCCTTTCGCTCCAGAATTTTGGTCTTTAAATGCATGTATTATGGGTTTGAAATTGCATTTGAATCGAAACTCTCTGAATTCAAATTTGGATTTAAACAATCCTCATCTGTAACAATACTAAGTATTCTCGGCTGTATATTTTTCCTTCTACACCTAAATATCCCATTATTGATGCTATTTTCTATATCTTCCGAATCAGATGACGGTGGAACATATTGGTGCGTTTCCTGTATTTCACCATTATAATCTTCACTCGGATGTGACGTTTCATCCAAGTCACTGTTGTTTCTCGTAACAAATTCTTTAAAACTGCTACACATTTTTCAGGTATTAACAGCAGCAAATAATAATATAAGAATCACATACACCACATGTGATTAATAGTTCGATGTAATATTACATCGTGTAATATTACGATATGCTAATGCAACAATCACAAAATAAAGAAGATTTCGTTTCTTCTCGTTGCTATGCAACGAGGTGTGTGGTTTCCGCGAGTGCTGGACCTATGCGATAGAAACAATTTCTGAACACACACATGAAACAAAGTAAACGACCAAAGCCTTCGCAGAGCGCGCTTTTGCGTTCCTAGTTTACCCGGATAGCTTTCGCTGGACGCATATCTGCGTCCATGGGCGACACTGATAGCCTTTGTTGGACGCATATGCACATGTATGCTCCCATTGCAGTCAAAGATTTAAATATGCTACAAAAATGTTTTAGTCACTAAAAACTATTACTTACTGACTATTCTTATAAATTCATTTATAATACATCTTAAAGTTAACATTTATACACATTCTTAAAACGAATATAAATATAATTAATATAAGTATAATTTAATATGACACTGCTATGCTGCTGTTACTCTACCATTGTGATACATTATTGATACATCATACACACAGTTGCCGCTGTTTGAGGAGGCACAGCTTAGAAATAGACTATATACCGTTATGAATTCGAACAGAGCCTAAACTTTTTAAAGCATCAAAAAGTATATGTATATTTAATAAATAAGAAGTAAATGAATATTATTTGTAATAGTATATTTGAAATGTCTTTGTATTGCAGTCTTGCGATTTCGTGATAAGCGTATCTACAAGGGAAATTTGTAGTTGTTGTTAAAATCAATCTCTCTTTTATGTCGCAGGCAGAAAGTGATGTGACATTTCAGTTGATGCTTGAATTATTCTTAAAAATATGTCGAGAGCCGAAAAACGATAACGATTAAATACTTAGCATTCTGCCGTGTGCGAGAAAAAAACAGTGCAAAGTGTAATTTACAACCTTGTGCTGAGAAAAAAGTGCAAAGTGTAATTACAACCTTGTGCTGGGAAAAAAGTGCAAAGTGTATTTATAGCAAAGATTGAACGTCAGCACACATCACATAATACAGCCAATTGGAACATCATTAGACACGCGTGGACACTAATATGTACCTTTTCTAGCTAAATACTCATAAAATTTAACTATTAAATTTTATGCTACTGAATTTGAAAGTACTAAAGTAGTAGGAGTAGCTGTTGCACCATAGACCACAGTACAGGAGACGGATCACTATGGGCATGTAACTCTTAGAATTCGGCAATCGACGAAATTTCGTCCTGGTCCTGGCGATTACTTTAGAGTTTAGAGTGCCGTTAGTATTACCGTGGAACGCTTCACAAACTCCAAGTTTATGCGACACGTACCCCACCATATTTATTACTAACTCAAGACACCAGTTTTCGCATAATCAGAATGAATTACAAAGTTACCAAAAAGAAGATAATAAATATTAGGGTAGCACAAGTTTCTTAAGGTCTCACGATTCAATATTAATATTTCTTTTGTATGCTATGAACGTTCGACTTATATTTTCTGAACATTTATTTTAGATTTTCTGTACATGTATACGATATTTGGAATTAATGTCTTTCCCATATTAAGAAGTGTGGCTTAACAAATATTTTGTTAACATTCGAAAAACCTTTGTGCTTATATTCAGGACATATTATTAGGCTGTAGATAGTCATAGTGCTACGCATCTTTGAAAATTATAGATTTTTCAACATACACTTTGTATTTCTGCAGTGGAAAGTAGAACTTAACTTGGATTAATAAATGATCATCATCGTTTTTCAAATTTGGTCCAGGTGCTGGCGAACGGTTAGTTATCTATTCATTTGGCAAAATTACCTTCTTTCATTCATTGCATTTAAACAAGTGTGTTACATACCCTGCTAGTCAAAAGTCGGTCCGAGCATGCAACTGTACCAATTATACTAACGAAAACTGTTGGATTGTTGCTATTGATTGCAACATTAGATTGTAATACAAAAATGAATTTGGTTATAGATCAGAAATACGAGTATAGTTAGAATAAGGTAACAGACTAAAACCTCAGACCCACAGCCCTTAGATAGTTTATACAAAGGAGCTTGGGTGGAGGACTGGGTGAAGTCACAATGTCCTTTGTATCTTAAATATACAAACGAAGAACGACATTTTGAACAACTCTTCTTCACACATGTTAGATAAACCGTAAAAAATATGTTATTTTTTACGTTTGTGACACATTTGTATCAGTTTTCGTTAGGATTGGGTTATGTACACGATACGGGGGAGGATCGACGCATCACCCTCCTCATTCCCATCTCCGTATACTCACTCCAAACTTTACAAAAGCTGTCAAAAATGTGATGCATAGTGCCGAATATAAAATATGTCTGAAACTAAAGCCGAGCAAAGGTAACATGTGTGAAGAAGAGTTGTTCAAAATGTCGTTAACGAAAACTGATACAAATGTGTCGTAAACGTAAAAAATAACATATTTTTTACGGTTGTGAGTAATTTATACAAAGGAGCTTGGGTGGAGGACTGGGTGAAGTCACGATCTCCTTTGTATCTTAAATATACAACCGACTGTCCGTCGTACCCTTATATTCTTTCTGTTCACTCCGTGTACGGTTTTCAAAGCAGAAAGACATCCTTAAGAGCCAATTAATAAAAGAGAGTTAGATAAAAGAATAGTATTAATTATTTCTTTTAGTACCATAATCTAATAAAAACTAATACAAATAATCCAATAAAAACTAATACAAGTGTGTCGTAAACGTAAAAAGTAACATATTTTTTACGGTTGTGACACATTTGTATTAGTTTTTATTGGATTATGGTATTAAAAGAAATAATTAATGCTATTCTTTTATCTAACTATCTTTTATTAATTGGCTCTGAAAGATATCTTTCTGCTTTGAAAACCGTACACGGAGTGAACAGGAAGAATATAAGGGTACGACGGACAGTTTGTTGTATACTTAAGATACAAAGGAGATCGTGACTTCACCCAGTCCTCCACCCAAGCTCCTTTGTATAAACTACTCACAACCGTAAAAAATATGTTATTTTTTACGTTTACGACACATTTGTATCAGTTTTCGTTAACGACATTTTGAACAACTCTTCTTCACACATGTTACCTTTGCTCGGCTTTAGTTTCCGACATATTTTATATTCGCTACTATGCATCACATTTTTGACAGCTTTTGTAAAGTTTGGAGTGAGTATACGGCGATGGGAATGCGGAGGGAGGTGCGTCGATCCTCCCCCGTTTCGTGTACATAACCCAATCCTAACGAAAACTGATACAAATGTGTCACAAACGTAAAAAATAACATATTTTTTACGGTTTATCTAACATGTGTGAAGAAGAGTTGTTCAAAATGTCGTTCTTGACAACATATTTCAAGGTCATTGAAATCGGTAGGATGCTTCTGTCCTTTTGTCAATAATTGCCACAAAATGTTATGTCAATTGCCAATAAGAACGTTAGTTTACTTTCTCTTGGAAAGCGTGCATTTCTCCAGTTCTTTACGCTGTGTCGAGAGGTACGAATTTTGTTCTGATTAGATGTGATGGACGCATTACCAAATCCAAAGCTATCGACATGTCTTTTAGGTAATCAACGGGTTCAAGCGAAAAGTTGTACAGCAGAAGTGCCAGTGTGGCTTTCAGTTCAAGCATGGCGAATCGTTTTCCTGGAAATTAAAAATCATTAATGCAAAGCATAGAAAAATAGGTTGGGAAGTAAGTTAAAATTATCAGTTTCTTAACATTCTTGAAATCAACTGACGGGGTGAAATATTTTTCACGTTTAAGGTGGGTAAAATAATCGAAGACAGATCAACAGTCAGAAAATTAAAAAAAAAAACTGTAGTTATCATTTCAGCATGCTTCCAACAAGAATCCTTGTGTCCCTAGAGTTGAAGGAGCAAACTCATCCTTATATCCCAGTTACTTATCGACAAAAAGTAAGTTCTTTTAAATAATTTTGTATAGAGTAATGAACTAAGCTTTGTCTTACCTATGCAGTTCCGGATGCCAGCACTGAATGGGATGTAACAGTAGGGGTGACGCTCTTTCGAGTTTTCAGGCAGGAATCTATCTGGATTGAAAACATCCGGATTCGGCCAGTACTTTGGATCTCTGTGAACATCGTATATCCATAGAACCAACGTGGTGTTAGCGGGGACAACATAATTACCTGAAAGCAGAACATTTTCCTTGATGTTTTCTTGAAATAAACAAAACAAGCAATATCTATGGCACAATAATATTGGAATGAAAAATGTTTCCAGTGGAGCAATTCCACTGTAATAGTTACTTAAGGTGGAAATTTGATAGTTACTCAATACCACATCCGCTTCAGAATCTCGAGCTATTGCAGGTGCACTTGGATAAAGACGAAGAGATTCCTTGATGCACCTTTCGAGATATGAGAGGTTTTGCAGAGCAGACATGGTCAGTTTGTGACCACATTCGCACATTACGGCTTTTACTTCGGCCCTAGCTCGATCCTGTACAGATCAGCCACCACGATTAGCACATGTAGATACTTCAAATTCAGATATCTTATAACCATTAATTTATTTTTCTAATAAAAAGAATCACCTGTATCTCTTTATGTTCAGCTAAGAGCATGATAGTAAAGCACAAGCTCATAGCTATAGTATCATGTCCCTGTTTGAACAAATGTTTACTTTATATGGATCTATTTATTATGCTAAACGCGATGAACTTTTAGTTTGAAAAGTTAAGGAAAATCGTACCGCAAACATAAACGTATCGACTTCTTCTCTGATGCCCTCATCGTCTATTTGATTATCGCGATGCGCAGCTAGGAGTACATCCAACAGGGCAAGCCTCTTTCTGGGAACTAAATGCAGATGGAAACAGACTTCGTAATACCGTTCAATAAGTCCTTTCAGTACTGCGCCTTAAATACAATGATAAAATTAATGAGATACAAAGTTATACTAATAAGATACACACTCCCAACATCGGCATCGCCATCTTTTGTGCATGATGTTTCGTCGAAGTTGCTTATTAATCGATAATGCGTCTCATTGTGATATTCTTTTCGCTCTCGAATTATCTGGAATGCGTTAAGGATTTATTGAATTGTTAACTAAATTTCATTTAGCACAATTTAAGGGCAATATTTCCAAGTAAATAGAAAATGATTTTTCGATTCATCAACAACGAGATTTTATAATCCAATATATGACTGAAGGGGAGCGAGTTCATATTTACCCGTCTAGTAAAGCCATGCAATATTTTAAGCAATTTAGCCTGTCGCCATCCCGTGGGTGAAATATTCAAAATGAAATCCGATTGAAGCCATGGCCTGAAATATCTGTAAAAAGCGACTTTCCATTAACAATGAATTTCTAATGTATACAGTTGATCGTTACCCAGATACCATCGTGTGCCCGCAAGGCTTTTCTCGTACATGCACACAGGACGTCCGTAAAACGCCCACAAGACGTCCACGGAACATCCAAATGCATGTACGTTCACCCACAAGACGTCCTGCTTTGTAACAGGCATGTTACCAGGACATTTTCAGGATGTCACAGGTTGTTGCAGGTGCGTCCAAAACGCTCGCGACGGACGCCCTACGAATATGCTATCTCGGTAAAATATTCTTCACCTGTAAAATAATAGATTCCCCATAGCGTGAATGGCATCACGATACTTGTACTGAAACTCTCCCTCGTCCTTCAGTGATATTCCCATTGCAGTTTCTGAAAATAAGACATCAGCTTTTGTGCATAGGTATAACATATCAGAATTTAAAAATCTTCAAGCTACTCTTTAAAAAGTGAGTCAACAATTGATAACAATTATTGTGAATAATATAATATTTGAACATGCGAAAAGTAATCATGGCATTATTTTATATCGTGATAATATATAGATCATCATTTACCACATATCACATTTAGAGCGTGGTCTTTCATAAGAGATTCCAAATCTTTTACAACGAGTCCTCCTTCGTTATTTAATTTTTCAACCAGATGTTCCCCCTCCTGAACAAAAACTTCTGTGAATCGTTGCAGCACGCTCAAGTGAAACGCGTGTGTTAATAGCTTCCTGCGAAATTGCCACTTGTGACCTAAAAAACAGATACGTGATACACGCACCATTTCGTAATAACTCTTAAAGAAAGTACTCCGTTATCGTAACAAAATTCTTCACATTGATGATACATATCAATTGACTTTTTTCCCGCAAGGATAGCAAAATTCATAAAGCGCTAACGACGTTGAGAACAAGCAATAAACTGTACCTGCACTAATGCCAACACCAGTGCCAAACCAAGGTTCTGCAAATTTGTAGTTGCTGCCCTTCTGTATCAACTTAGGGTTACCAAGAATTGTCTGAATGAGGAGAAATAAATGAGAAAATTTCGATTATTAGAATGTATGTGATTTACTGCGGTTTGTATTGATTTACTTCGAAAACCTTACTTTCGGAGAAGAATGATTTACATCTACAACAAAATTCATAAATCATATGAATTGTCATTTTAAATTTATTGAATTACCTCGATATCATCCGGGTGACGAATATTAACAACAGGTGTTTGACATATCCATATTCTAAATATTGGATAATAGTCCGAGCTTAGCCTTCTTATGTAGCCCCAAGCATTGTCTACGAGAGTAAAGTAAGAAAAAAGCTGTTATTGGCAGCTATTTATTTGATATATACTTATAGTAAGTATTAAATAAAAATTGTTATTTGTATCGACTGATCATGTAAAGCAGCTAGTTTTCTTACTTGTAGAACTTAGGAAGTTCAGCGTGACTCCGAAAAGCGGGAATACCCGAGGCCCTGGTATGAGATTAATTGTCCTACCCACTTTTCCATAATGCAAGTAAAAATGGTGTAGGATGATTGCGAAGAGGACAAAAAGCAATATCGCGGTAAACATTTGTCTAAAATATTCAAGCTCGTCAACCGTCCAATCTTTCTAAACTGGCCTTTTACGATTATCTACCGCTTCAGTGGCAAGTACCTACTCTGCTGAAATAAAACGTGTAATAAGTATTAAGAGATATTTCAATTTATCGTTTCGGATATTCTGCATACTTTTCAGTAATAGCATTTCACATAATATAATCACGTTATTTTCATTTAGCTTTAAATGCAGATAAATGGTAATTGTGCATTATGTCAACGTGTTTATACATATATAAGACTGGTCATCCCGAAAAATTCTTGCGTTCACTTACCTCCTTTACATTCTACGATTAGCTGAATTATTAACAGGGATCTTTATATGCATCTATCCTTAGGAGCAGCTTGCACTTACGACAACTAAGAAAATTGCGATGCAATGAATCCTTAAATACAAGTACTCGGAGACGTAAAAAAAAGTAGGTGATTTACAATCTTGTTCCGGTCAGCGCGCAGATATTGTAAACAATGTATGCTTTTATATAATTATATGCTGAATGTTAAGCATGACCATAAACTGTAAGGCCACGGTAGAGTGGATGCATGTTCGTCCAATCTGAGCCTAGGCGTAGGTATACAGCAATTTCGCTCACATTGTCCCTGTACAAGCCTTACATTTCTAGGGCGCCCTATTTCTACTCCTATGTTATCTTTTTGCAGGTAGTCAGTAGCTTGTAGTTGTCACCAGGCGCGAGAGGAATGTGTACGCTGAGGGTCGAGGCAATCATACCAGCATGACACTCAAAGAAAAACGCAATTAGATATGTTACAATCGTAAGGCGAGCGTAACTTATTTATTCTTAATTCTTTTGGCATGAAATATTTTCTAACATATTGGTAGAACCCCTCCGATTAAAATGATACCAAACGTGATACAATTGGGGTGGCTTTTAACTACTTACGTTAATTGAAACGCAGGTTGGTAGAAAGTAATAATAGTATAGTATTTTTTTTGGCTGTACTTCCGAATGGGACCTGTTGCCGATCGACATGAAATTTGGAGGGCTGGGGGGGGGGCTGGGGAGAAACCCAAATCTAAAATTTTAGGTGTGGGTATTTAATAGTTTCCGAGATATTAATTAAAAACTTTCGGTACAACACATTGAATTCTTCGCATACAGACACAACTAACAACAACCGTCTTCGCTGCAGCATTCGGAAGAATATCCTTTTTTTTTGTTTATAACTACATTATTTTTATAGAAGATGATTGGTTCCTTACGAAATTTTCGCCATACTATTATTCTTAATTGGTGCACCTCTACATAAACCGTGTTGTGCCCGATATTCTAGGATAGCTTACAGTAGTGCATCAGCATAGAAGGTTCTGGAACGGAGATGTAGAATTCGCAGAATGGCAAGAGTTGTAGAATCAGCACAACGTGACTGACTGATCACGTTATAGTTGTTGCCGAGTGGACTTTCATGATACCGCGTGACTACACCTACTAATTTTGTCACCCCCAAAGCTGATAATAAAACCAATGTGTCTCACCCAAAAGGAGACTCTCGATCAAACCGTAATCGATCACACATCGTATCCAAGTCTCCTCTGTCAAGTTCAAGAAAAGCTGCAGTAAACTTGTACCGGCTTGCCGTAGCAATAAACGGACAGATTTTCGTGTAAACGCCTAGTTCGGTTTATGGTTTGCAGGCCGTCAAGCTATTTTTGAGAAAGTCGTTTTTATAATTTGCGCACAGCATGTTTATTAGTAGTTTCCTGGTACGACTTTAATAGCAATCTGCAGTATCATAAATGCGGGAACCTGATTGGCACGCACCCTTACCAATTAGCTGAGCAAAAAGTAGTTAGCCAGAAACTCGACAACAATTTTAGAAGAGTCATGATCGAAGCGTCACTGAGTAATCAGTTAAGCGCAGACATACACAGGGGTCAAAAAGTCTTTACAATAACCCAAAGATAAATAGTTACGTTAGTAAATTTCACTTATATAGTTTGAATAAATAATATTTATATTCACACATACACGCGATCCTAGTTAATACTTAATCACACCTCAAATTAAAAATGTTATTGAAGATCACCTGGTGGATTCCAATCCTATGTCCGCTCGCGAACCCAATTAAGCCAAAACCCCGCAACCGCTCCGAGTCGGACCTCACGGAACACAACAATATTCTTCCGAGGGGCATCTGTTGCCGATCGACATGAAATTTGGAGGGGTGGCGGAGGATCGTGGGGAGAAACCCAAATATAAAATTTTAAGTGCAGGTATTTAACAGTTTCCGAAATATTAATTAGAAACTTTCGGTAGAATGCATTGAATTCTTCGTATACAGACACAACTAACACAGTCGTCTTCGCCGCAGTGGCCGTCGTCGGCAAATGTTCAGTATCTGTTGACACAATAAGGATACCGCTATAGGGTGACTCACACAAAAACGGTTACTATAACTTTTGACGCGCAAGGTACGTTTTCTACGTGCAATACGGCCTCAGTATTAATAGTTTGCGGCAAACAATTTCGACGAGGCGACCACTGTCCTACCGATGCCGGCCGCCTACCGGCGGCCGGAAAAAATGTGTTACCGAATCTAACTAATACGAATAATTTAAATTCTACAGTCAATCTGAATTGTTTATCCAGGGATCGAAAGCTGACGTGGTGCCATTATACAAAATTATAGTAAGTACGGTGTACTGCAATCCAATATTTTCCATCTGAAGTTAAAACGGAACATATTGTTGGATTGTTGCTATTGATAGCAATATTAGTTTGTAATACAAAAATGATTTTAGTTATAGATCAGGAATACGAGTATATGTAGTTAGAATAAGGTAATAGACTAAAACCTCAGACCCATAGGCCTGAGATAGTTTATACAAAGGGGCTTGGGTGGAGGACTGGATGAAGTCACGATCTCCTTTGTATCTTAAATATACAACCGACTCTCCGTCGTACCCTTACAGTCTTGCTACTCACTCTGTGCACGGTGTTCAAAGCATAAAGACATCCTTCAGAGCCGATTAATAAAAGATAATTAGTTAAAAGAATAGTATTAATCATTTCTTTTAATACCATAAGCCAATACATACTTTGAAAAAAGGTATACATATTGCAGATAGGAAACATCCCTTGGGTAACTGAAGCTACAGTAATCCATTTTGTGTGAGATACCCTATAGATTTTGAGGGCGGTATCCTTATTGTGTCAACGGCTACAAAAACACTTGACGACGATGGCCACTGCGGCGAAGACGGTTGTGTTAGTTGTGCCTGTATACGAAGAATTCAATGTGCTATACCAAAAGTTTTTAATTAATACTTCGCTGAAATAAGCAACTAGCTTGGGACCGGTCGGTTGCTTATATCGGACAGGTCTCCTATTTCGGCTTGGCTTTAATCTCCAAGGTGTCGAAAGCGAACACCGTCAACGAGCGAGGGGCTCGAGATAGCGGCAAACCATATAGGTTTCCGTCGACGTGAAATGTTATATTTTAGAGGATAGAATGCATGCTCTCTCATTTTAACATTAAGCGATTCAAGTCGCTTGCAGACTTCCTTCCGGAACAGGAAAACATGGTGTTCCGTCCGATGCGGAACAATACGTTGGGAATTTTTGGCAAGGTTTATGGCACGCATTTCAGGAACAGATTATTTTTGAGGAAAATTATTTGGTAGATTTGCTTGCCATCTGCGCGGTTATACGAATATATACATAACACGCCAGAAAGCGAGAGAGCATTACATTCTCTATCCTTCTACTAGATAACGTCACTGTTCGCTCGACTGAAGATTTACGCCTCTCTCTCGTTCTCCGATCTTCCGCTCAGCGCGGCTACTTCAAACAAAGAAGGGGGGGATAGCGATTCTGCTATTTCGAACAGTCAGCCAGTCGCGTATTTCAGCGAAATACTCTATCTCGAAAACTAGTACGTACCTGCATCTAAAATTTATATCTGGGGTTCTCCGCCCGCTTACCCTACCGCTCCAGAAAATTTTATGTCGATCGGTAATAGGTGCCCCTCGGAAATACAGCCAATTTTTAGTTTATAATTTCAAACAAAATACTTGTTTTGAAAGTTTTTGGAGGGACTGAATACATCTTTCACAAGCACATATGACTAATAAAAAACAACTATCTTTTTTAGTTTGTAACATCTGTTTGATCCGTGTTTTGCATTTGAATTTGTAATACATAAACATAATTTTTTGAGAAGATTTGTAAGTGAAATTAATAAAAACGAGCCATATTTTCTTATATATCGTTCAAACAAATGGATTTCTCCGCAATCGGTTTGCATGGTGCGATGGGACAGGAAGAAGAATCTCGAAAGGAAACAATACGAAGAAGACAATTCGAAAGACGAAACAAGGAACCATCGCGAAAGAGATAATTAAGCAAGGCCAAGCGATGAGGGCTGCCGAAAAACAAGGCGTCATCGACCAAAGGTATATAAACGGATCCGGTTACTACACGGATGATCTAACAATAAGACATAAGCCCTAAGATCAAAGACCTGAGCTTCAATAATCCGATCCAGGTTCAGTGTATTATACTTCCCGGTGTAAAATAAGGTGAATTTCTTTTTTAAACAAGTTTACTGAATTGTGCGGCGTCACAATGGTCAATTTGCCGTTCAAAAACAGAAATTTCGGCAACTGACACCATTCCTCTATACATATATACAGCAATAATTTTCAAGATATTTGACAAGAAGACCTCTTTTCAAGTGGCGAGAGCCTACCTAACCATAAACTACCACCACATAGTCTACATATACATGTATGTACTCTTAAATGTAGGGTTCATGCGACTGCTCTCAGAATCCAACTGTTCTGGCGAACTCGTGCGTTTTCCTGCGAACGATACGCATGCAATGTAATCACTCCCATAAAAATACATGTATTTGATTGTTTCGACGAATTCGTAAAAGCACCAGTTCCGGCGAACGTGCATCTATTCCAACCATAGCCTAGAATCTTAGAGCTTACAGCTCCGCTTCTGCTGGGGGAGCTGGAAACGCTGCTAGGGGAGTCAGAAACTCTGTGGGGGAAGTTGGAAACATTGGTGTGGGAAGCCGGGAATGTTTCTCAGGGGAGCCAGAAGCGCTGCTTACAGAAGCAACTGTGCAGACCTGCAATAAACAATAAAATTATTAATATAATATTTACAAATATACAATTTGAAATGAATGAACGAAGCCTTAACCAAGCAGCCGCGAACTGGCTCCAAATGGACACCTCATGTCAGAGAAAGTTTTCTAAATATACCGTCCTTCCACTTTAATAGTATATCACTTTTGACGATTGGGAATTCACAAAGAACAAGCTCATGTAGATGTCTTTAAAGGACAAGTATTAAATTATTATAAAAATATTTTAATTGTTACCAGAGAGGAAATGAGGGTGCTCACGCCATAGGAATTGGTTGGCTCGGGCGAGGTGTTGCCTTTAGCTTGTAAATTGCAGGGATCTGTCCTGTTTGGTTCCACGCTAGCATGTACAAAAGCCCATTTCGTTCCATCATAGGAGGACTCTGCCCTGTTTGGTTCCATGCTAGCACAAACAAGAATCCATTCGAATCCGTCCGTGTAGGAATCCGCCTTGTTTGGTTCCACGCTAGCCATTTCACGATTCCTCATATATTGCGGTCGTGATTGTCGACTTATTTTGAACTCAGCAATTATTAATATTCTCGTCAAATTAAACTATGTAAAATTTTTGAGCGATAATTATTTCCAGTGGCTTTTTAGGTATTTAAACTAGTGGAACATCCGACGAAATGAGCTCATCCGTTAATATTGATTTTACCGTAATATTTTGACTGCGTCTGGTTTGATCTTGCGAGCACAAAGCTAAAGATAATTTTATTTACTATGAATAAATATAACAATAATTGATTTTAAAACATCAAATGCAGGTTTCACGCCATTCCCATCTCTAGACAAATTTGAAGAGAATATTATTTGGCTTATAGATAATAAACTGATTTCAGGAAACTACAGACTTAAATATTTAAAAAACATGTTTAAATATTTATTAACAAATATTGATCATTTTTCATATAGTTATGAACAAAAAATAAATGTAATTTATGTAAAAGAAAAGAAATTAACGTCAGCCGGTCGTGTCGGTAGTGTTCTGGTAAAAATGTAATGTGGCTTATTAGTGTAAAAAAATGTAAATCTGGCTTCTAAGGGGCCCTGACCGCGAAAATCCTATCGTCCCTCGCTTTCTCCGGTCACTTGCGGTTTCCCATCTGAGAGTTTATGGTGCGTCTATCACTATAGAAACTTGGAGGACTCTTGACTCAATTGACTAAATGTCATGTCTGCACCATAAACTCATCTCATTTGTTTGGATCTTTCACCCTGCATCGACTCTTCGACCCAAAAAATTGCCTACAATGCATTCTTTTTCCTTGCTGAAGAAATAAGGTTCCACTGACAATAGATAATTTCCAATCTATGAATGTGAAACGAGCATTTCAAGTTTTCGGCAGACGGTTTGCTGCGGCCATACAAGCCGCGGGGCAGGATCCGAAAGAGTTAATGATGAGAAGTGCATCGTGCGAAAACACAGTGGAATTTGTTAAAAAAATAGACAAAGCAATAAATTACTGTAATTGTTACTATCTCAGTACTCGTTCGAAGAAGGAGCCATTATGTGCAGAAAATGGAAATGTATATGATACATTAAGTGATTTTATGAAATGAACAAAACAAATGGAGTTTAAAACCATATGAATTAGAAGAAAGTGGGCATTTAAAAGAAAAAAATGTTACGCGATTACCTTGCTTTAAAGGCCTAACAATGATGCTTCGCGCATTTTTGAATGTGTATGATTCAATTGTTAAAGAAGAATCCATACTCGATTTTCAATACGCAATTGGCTTGACAAGCCAAGATTCGGTGGAACAGCTGTTTTCAAAATTATGACGGCGAGGAGGATTTAATTTTAATCCAACGTTGCGTATGGTGCGGTTAAATTTACGGCATATTCTGTGGAAGGAAGACATAACACACAGGAAGAAGATACAGACACACGTTCCTTAATAAGAGAAGAAAGCTAGATACCGATACAATTGAATGGGATAGCCACTCACGATGAAGAGGCCGAAGAGGATGACGGTGCACTAAATTGTGCAATACATTTAAATAATAATATTGAGGATACGAATATTAGTGCCGAGATGGACGAAGATACATTATTTTATGAAAGGACATCAATTGCATACTTTGCAGGTTACATTGTACATCAAAGAATGAAAAAATATGATTGTACTGAATACCGTGATAAAATGATGAAAACTCCTATGGATTATGTTGAAGCTGTAGAAGAATATTTCGTAGATAGGGAATATTCAGATGACGATGAAGGTGCCCCATCCATTACGAAGTTAGCAAGAGCTACAGAAGAATTTCTTCGCGTTATTACGTTGCAGCTAAAAATATTTAAGGGATACTAGAAAAATTTGTGGAGTTCCCGAAATTTATTACAAAATTTATATATCAAGGGAATAGAGGAAACCTATGCCCAATACCCGGCATGGTTTAACAAAGAAAAAAGCTGCTAGGATCACCGTGTAACAGCTTTGAAACATTTACACAAAGTGAAAATACATGACCACGCACGGAAGAGAAATGAAGAAGAGAAATTCAGGAAGAAGTCATACAAAGGGCAAAAATTAAAAAATATATTGCTTCAGTAAAAACTGTATCATTTGCGACAAGTAAGAGGAATACGGCTCCTGCGGCTCATCTTGTCTCCTGCAAGCATTCCGGGTGGATCGAGTAGCTCGGTATGTGCCGGTGCCCCGGGTGGATCGAGTTGTTCGGGGGGCGAGATGTGACCGCGGTGACAACCGAATACATAAGTCGCAGGTGCTTTTAATTTTGGTCAGCTACATGGATCAATTAGTAGAGTACTGTGTAACGACGCGCCATTGCAGATAGTACTGCAAGAAATTACAACCTCATCCCTCCTCCTTTATTACGCAAAAACCGGGCCACCGTGGAGGTTTTAGTGGGTAGGAATCCCACACTACCCCCGCAGTCTTCCTTTCAAGCAAGCGGGGGTGCCTTTTGAAGGTTTCCTCCATGTAAAAAAAAAAAACGCCGAATGCAAGAATGCACTAAGTCATTAACGTTTTGCGTTTATTTATATTTTTACGTTTTCTTTTGCGTACAGTGTAGTACTAAATTTATCGTTTTAACGCTTTTAATTATAGATTATACAAATCGCTACTACTTTAGTTTCGCGAAAATATTAATATTCGCTATGAGTTCGAAATAAGTCGACAATTACGACCGTAGCAACTGTGAAATCGTGAAATGACTAGCGTGGAGCCACACAGGGCAGATTCTACTCGGACGGATTTGAATGGATTCTTGTCTGTTCTAGCGTGGAACCAAACAGGGCAGATTCCTCCTACGCTGGAACGAAATGGGTTTTTGTACATGCTAGCGTGGAACCAAACAGGGCAGATCCCTGTAATTCACTAACTGAGGGCAGCACTTCGCCCGAGCCAATCGATTCCAATGGCGTGAGCACTCTCATTTCCTCTCTGGTTGTAGCGTGCAAAACGCCGTCGCTCGAACTATAGGAAAATATCGATAGTGTCCTCTATCGATAGTGGCGGTCGTAGATAATCATCGATAGTACCATCGATCATTCTCCACCACACTCTGACACGAAGTATGAAGTAACAGCATCTTGATTGAGGCATTACGTGTTTACGCATCATATATGGTCACGAATACTATTGTACTTCTTGCGGTACACTGTCATATTGAGCATTCCGTGTTTTTACAATTAAATATACCGTTTATCGGTTTCAGCGTCTCATTCATAAAATAGCTTCGACAGAAATCACACTGTCAAAGTCAGTCTATGAAGTGTAACGAAGTAACGTCGTTTTTGTGTCAGTGTCGCTCGCGCGGAAATATGGTTATATTTAGTATATGACGACTTCAGTGTTTTGGAGAACGGAGCACTGCCACTCCCCCGCTAATAATATTTACACTGTTCCTTCATTTCATTTAATAATCAAGAAGAATGGAGGATATTTTTCAATGGTGTCGCGAGGGAAATGCCATGCAAGTTCGTGTTTGGTTGGATGACACTGAACATGACATGAATCAAGGGTAAGCATAAGAAAACTCCTTTTTTGGAGAAGCATCGCTCAATTGTGCCGTTTCCGAGTTCTTGTGACAATTATTCTGTTTCCACACTTTGTTAATAAACTCTTTACATTGTTTTATATTATTTGTTCCAATTGTCATTTTGTAAATGATCCTATAAATAGTGGAAAGTTAGAGATCGTTATTTTCATAGACATTTTAAATCATTTTTTATTATGTTTAATTTGTTAAATTTTTCATCATTTTTTGTTATGTTGTTTATTGTGTTTTACATATTTTATGCATAGTGATGATCATGGGTTCAGTCCGCTCCACTGGTGCTGCAAAGAGGGCCACTTAAAGCTGGCAGAGTTATTAGTTAGCAGAGGAGCACGCATAAACGCAACTAACAGAGGAGACGATACTCCTCTTCATCTAGCTTCTGCACATGGGCACAAGGAAATAGTTCAACTGGTAAACCAGAAATAATTAATTGTATGTTTAACTAATGAGACAAAAGTAATATAAGGATAACAGGAAGAAACGTTAGAAATTATCGTGCTTTACTATTCAAGAATTTAATGTAACCAATATGTGCAGTTGCTCAGGAATCGTGCAGATGTTAATGTCACCAATGAACACGGCAACACTGCCCTGCACTATGCTTGCTTCTGGGGTGACCAATCTGTTGCAGAGGAATTGGTCTCCGCTGGTGCTTTAGTGTCTATCGCAAACAAGGATGGCGATACTCCTTTGGATAAAGCGAGAGGCCTTTTGGCCAAGAGATTACATGGTATTTTATAATTAATAAAGATCCCCTTTTATAGTGAATTAAAAATATACTACTACGTTGGAAAACATAACTTTTGTAGATCTAGCTGTAGAATATGGGCAGGATTTAAAGAAAATTCAATTCAAGGATCAGAGTTGGTTGGGTCTGAAAACTAGAAGCCGTGAGTAACAGTGCATTACATTAATGGATAGAGTCTAATGAACACCATGGAACAGGCCTGCACAGCTGGGCCGTTTGGCGATCGCGAGCGCTCAATTTCGCTCGCTAGCAGAGCTGAGCACTGAGTAGGAGAACGGCGCTACGCTGCTGTTGTACTACTATATTGATAGATTGTCGATATGTACGTCATACATACATATAGTTACCTCTGCTGAAGGAGCGACTTAGAGCTCGTAACTCCGTTTTTGGTAGGGGGAGCCAGAAGAGCGCTCCTGGGAGCAGCTCGCTGTGCAGGCTTGCCATAGAGCTAGTATTCAATCTCTATTTTTCATTCAGGAGATGCAACATTGTCAAGACATAAAGGGATAAACATGGCCGACCTAGCCCTGCACACTCATTTAGCTAGTACACCGAGCGGTGAAACTTGGCGAGGTCGTTGGCAAAATAACGACATCGTGGCGAAGATCTTGAACATACGAGAGTGTACGGCTCGAATTTCGAGGGATTTCAACGAAGAGTTTCCGAAGCTGCGAATTTTCTCGCATCCGAATGTACTGCCCGTGCTCGGTTGTGTCAATCAGTTACCGCAATTGGCTACCGTCTCGCAGTATATGGCTCGCGGAAGTTTGCACAGGCTGTTACACGGCGGTACAGGCGTCGTGGTCGATACAGCGCGTGCACTAAGACTCGCCCTCGATGTTGCGAGAGCTATGGCATTTTTGCACGGTCTCGAACGGCAAAATAGATGTAGATTCCACTTGAATAGCAAACACATTATGGTACATATCGTCTGTTTTCTGCCAGAGGTATTAATGTGCAAATTCCCCTTCTTTTAGTTACTGAGTGCCTTTTTTTTACTCACAAATTTCTGTTGAGATGTCGTACGCATATATGTATCGCGCAATAACGATTGCCTACTCTATGCCATATTCGCGAATAATCAGAATTATTTTATTACATGGAAAATTGAATCGCGAATTTCCACAATTGGCAGAACTGCACATTCATGCCTCTTTACGTGTTACAATACCCCGAATATTAATGGCGAATGCGTTTGATATTTTTAGATCGACGAAGATTTGACTGCACGCGTGAACATGGCAGACTCGAAGTTTTCGTTCCAAGAAGTAGGTCGAATTTACGAGCCGGCATGGATGTCTCCGGAGGCTTTGAGCAAGCGACCGGCTGACATAAATCTCGAAGCGAGCGATATGTGGAGCTTCGCTGTTCTGCTATGGGAGCTTGCGACTAGAGAAGTTCCATTCGCCGATCTTTCTCCAATGGAGTGCGGCATGAAAGTTAGTTTAAAAGTATACTTTTTAATTAGGTGAAAATGTGGATAATTATAATAAATGTTTTGCTTGATATTTGCGTACAGATCGCACTGGAGGATTTACGCGTCAGCATACCGCCCGGAATCTCACCGCATCTTGCGAAGCTTATTAGAATCTGCATGAACGAAGATCCAGGGAAACGTCCATCTTTCGATATGGTCGTGCCTATACTTGATAAAATGAAACGTTAACTGTTTCTCTTTTTTAATACAATATTATATTTTTTTCTAAATCGACACAGCAGCGATAGAAGCATTTCATCCTCAGAGAAACATAGCGGACTTAATCAGACCGCACTTATTAAAACGTTACAAAAGTTCAACACAGTGCCTCTACTAAAATGACTGAATTATATTTTTTATACAACTGTATTTAATGAAACGATGTGCCTCCTAAAACTCTTCCAGGATTATTATATTTATATATAGCGAACAAGTTTGTTGCCTATTATTTATATAACTGGCATAATTGTTCATAATTATACTCACGTTTTCTAAATGAATATTAACATTCACTTTTAAGCATATTGCAATTGGTTTTATATATTTGTTGACTTTCGTTGTAATATCATGATTTATCGAATGTTAATTATACTTACCGCGTTACTACAACCTAATGTGACCAGCATGTGTTTTAGCAATATTGGAACCTGCATCTTGTACTCCCAATACGTACTGTTGTATTTTAAGAGTAAGGTGAATAAAAATATTAAACAGGGTCTCTGTTACTTATATCTTAATGTTCCTTCAACAACGTTCCCAATGATCATTCGATTAACTATTCCGTTGGATACGTACGAATTATTCATAACTCGTAAAATTAATACCACAAACTCAGTTCAAGTAAAGATATGCCATAGATCTCGAAATTTTAATAATTTTAATAGCGTCCTAAAACTGGGCTACTGCGTCACATCCGGAAATCTGGGCATGAAGGATTTAATCGCAGCGTAGAAACGAGTGAACGAAAACACTGCCAATTTCGGTGGAGATCCGAATAATAATGTACCAATTTTCGGTGACAGTACTGGGCAAACGTTTTGTCAGCAATTACAGGACACGTAAATTAACGTTATCACCAAGAGCAAAGGCAAATAGCGTTCTCCCATAAATTTAAGCGTTTATGCGCCTTGTGCAGGAAAGAACTATAGAAGCTATTGAACAATTTACGGAGGCCAACGGAACTATGCACATTTTGCTTGGTTTCTAATGTCGTCTTTGGGTATATTCCATGATACAATTCTGCAAAGTGGGGAAGCACTAAGTCCTTGGGCCGTGAATCAAGTAGACTTGAGCGCTGCTTTAAGTTCGCTGCGCTTATTAGGAAAGATTCCACAAATCCTGTGAAAGTTGTTCAATTTTTACTGACAGTTTTGCGGAGGATATCGTGGAGGCAACAGAATAACTTTTCTTCAGTTTACATCGCGATTATTAAGGAGCTTTCGTCATTGAAAATATAAGGCACTAAATTGCATATTTGATTTGCAAAAAGGACTTGCACAGTGTTTTGCTTACGGAGTGAATTATGTATTCTTCACAGGTGATAAATGTTTACGTAAATACTATCTTTTCTATTAATTTTTATTAGGACACGCAAATTGGTTTCCCCTCGGATAAGGTCGAGAAAGGTTTTAAATATTTAAATCGCTCTCCGCTTATTCGCATGAAAAACTTGGCGCCATTGAAGGAAGTTGGAGAACGGTGGAACGCGAAGAGTTCGTGGACGTCGCAAATAAATTTTATTTCGAGGAAAATCCGATTTCTGAAGGAATAATTTTAACCATGATAGAATTTTTTAAAGGACAGTTACTTTCGAATGCCTGCGATGTTACTGATGGAAAATCGATCGAAAAGGGGTGCAACGCCCACATACTTCTACAGATAGTAATATCTTGGATCTTAGAGTTAAGCGTCTTCTAAAGGTAAATGCATTTTTTAATTTGTTATCATTAGACTGCGGACCTTTATGCTAACTTGTATTTTGGATAATACAGTAAAAAAAAGCAGGACGTCGGTAGGAACTCATTTCACCTACCAGGAAATACAGAAACCGCTATAATTTGGATATTTCGTATATTTATTTCTATTAAATGCATTCTGTCCTGAATCATAAATGCATAAAAGTCCGCAGTCTAGTTATCATCTACTAATCACGATGTATGCACGAGTATTATGTACTTTATCGCTTTAAAAGCGTCTCGTGTAGACGATACTACTTGTGTCCTTGTATTACTCCTGTATTACTACATATTTTCAATATACTTATTGCGTATCTCCCATATTTTTACGCATGTTCACGTAAGAGCACCCGCAGGCTGCAAACTTTCTATCGGCCGATAATTTGGTCGGGGTTCTTAATCAGTATGAAGATGTATGCAAGTGCGCATGTTATAACGTTTCGGTATCGGCCGATAAATAAGTTGGATGGGCTGCACGATTGCATTCAAACTAAACTATCGGCGAACTATTGGCCAACTGCTAATCAATATGGCGGCTTGAGGCCGCGCGCACACTCGCCGGTTGTTGTTTTGCGAGTCGGCCGATACTTCAATTCGCTCCGAAGAGAGAGTATTCCCAATACTCTCGGCTTTTCTTCTTGATCCTTCTTCTCCGTTGTATAAAAGCAATAATAACATTTCTGAACAATATTCTATTAACATTCATTATGCGAGCGCTCTCTTCGAGAGCTGCCAACTAACAAATCGTTCGAGAGCAATCGGCCGACTGTCGGCTGGCCTCCGCACTCACCACCAACCCGACTATTTAGTTGGCCCAATGTGCGCGCTAACAGATCAACCCGACCAAACTATAGACTGATAGATAGTCTGCAGTCTTCGGGGACTGTAATACCCGTTCTCTCATATCTCACATACGTTATTTACAGGTTTCAACATATTTTAAAAGCACAGAAACGCGTAATCTACAGATCACACGTATGCACTTTGTTTTTTGGAACAGAATCACGAATTGCGATCGTGCAGTTTATGCGTGCTTTGGAAGGGCTTGCAACTAGTGATGCTTCGTACGCGGATCATTCGCCAATGGAGTGCGGCATGTTAGTTGGAAATTTCTATATTCTCAATTCGATATGGTAGAGTGTGTAGAATTGAATTATATCAAATATTGCGTTTCTAATTTATGTAAAGAATGCATCGGAGGATTTATGTGTTAGCACACCACCCGGAATCCTACGAAATCTGGCGGGGAAAAGTTCACATTTCTTGGGTGCATATTGACAATCTTTTTTTAAACATACTAAAATTGCTTCTACACAGTTTTCACATTTTATTATGATATCTCTATTTATCGAACATTGATAATGTTTAACAGCTACTTATCGCGTTACTTCACACCGGATCTGACCAGCGTGTGTTCTATTTATGTTAAAAGCTGCATCTTGTAATCTCGGTACATACTATTTTACTTTAAGAGCCAGAGATGAACAGAGATGTCAAGCATAGTGACTAAGCAGATCTGTATTATCCATATCTTGAATATTCTCGAGCTACGTCCCGCATAATCTGCTGTCAGAAAGACCCTATCGGATACACACGTCGGTATACATTATTTTATCGCTAAATTCGAATAAATTAATTACGGAATCACGGCCCAGGAAATGATATGTCACCTTTGGAACCGCTTGAATTCATTATCGTATCTCGACGTAGCATACTGATATCTTGCCAGTGAAGTGAAAGCAAACATATGATTATAGTACAGACCGGAGCTGTGACAAACGTACACATTTTATGTAGCATTCCGTGGCGTATCCTCACGTCGCAAAGAGCCTGGCTAACAATGTGCGAACCGATCGTTACGGTGAAGCAGGGTAAACTACGAGGGACTGCCGTGAAAAGTCTTCTATGTTCCTCGTACATTGCGTTCAAAGGCATTCCCTTTGCTGCCCCTCCAATCGGCGATCTTAGATTCAAGGTAAGTACAACTTCTGCGATTCGCCGGATACACCTTGTGACTTCTACTGCCTTATATGTAGACCGCGGATTTTTATGCGAAATCATATTCTTCAGAATATGATAAACGAAATGGAATATTTTTAATGGTAAAAAGCCCTGTATTTTGGATACTTTGCATTCTATGCAATTCCGCATTAGCGAATTTCTTATAAATGCATAAAAATCGCAAGCCATTTATGTTACATACGAACTTATTAAACTCTAAGAAAAACATACAGAACTTAATTGTTTTTGTTACTTTACATTATTTTTATATTCCCCGATAAAAACGTCTTGAATCCTTATGTAACATGTCTGAAATGTTATCAACATTACGTTGCTCTTCATTGATCTTATTTACTCATTCCGCGTATTATCCTACGGGTTTCCGGGAAATTGTAGGATCCTCAACCGCCTGCACCATGGACCGGAATAAAGGACACCTCGGATGTTGCAGTACGTTCGTGTCCACAATTGGAAGAAGTTCAACCCTTTCGTGCAGTCGGCGACGAGGATTGCCTCTATCTAAATGTTTACACGAATTCGCTCGATCAATCGAAGCCGGTTATGTTCTGGATTCACGGCGGCGCATTTATAGTAGGCAATTCGACTTTCGAGACCACCAGGCCGGATTACTTGCTCGCTAAGGATGTGGTCCTCGTCACCGCTCATTACAGATTGGGCGCATTCGGTCCGTCTCGCCACTACCTTTTCGTGTAAATTAACTTCCCAAAAATTGGGACTAATGTAGACCTTAAAATCTGGATAATTTAAAGGATTCTTAAATCTGGGTCACCGTGTCGCACCCGGAAACCAAGGCCTGAAGGACTTAGTCGCCGCATTGGAATGGGTCAAGGAAAACATTGCCAACTTCGGGGGCGACCCCAAGAATGTGACAATCTTTGGTGCCAGCGCCGGTGGGGCGTTGACTCAGCATTTAATGTTAACGCCAACAGCGAAAGGTGATTCACGCTCTCCGATTTTAATGGGGCTATCGAAACTTTTACGAAGGACAACAGAATTATACAAGATTAAAGAATCACTGAATTTTCGATGAAAATTTGGCGATGTTGAAACTGTTATAACTTCGTGAAGAAAAATCGTACAACAATCTGTCTGAGCTCATTTTAAAGCGTGAAATCACGACTTTTTCAGTCCTAAATTCATTGTTTTCCGTAAACGTTTTTGCATCATGTAACAGGTGGAAAAGTGACGGCAGTTTTTCTATTTGAAAATTTAGAAAATTCAAACGTCTCTGCGGACATTAAGACAATTTTATTCCTGGCTCAAATCATCATAGATTTGAAGCTCGAAGTCTCCTGTTTACAACGACCACCTCATACCTGTGCACGATTTTTTGCCGTTGTTTTATCGAATTTTCAACGAGAAATGTGCCGTCGAGCGCAAAGCTTTACTTTCCCACTTATTACATGATGTAAAAATGTATGCGAAAGACAAATAAATTCAGCATTGAAAAAGTAGAGGCTTTAGGATTCAAAATGAGCTGAGGTAAATTGCTGTACGATTTTTTTTCACGAAGCTATAATAGTTTGAATATCGAGAGTTTTCCATTTAAAATTTAGTGGTTTCATAATTTTATAGCCCAACTGTATTTTACTTGATTTTTAACGTCAACACCTTAGGTTTGTTCCACAAAGCAATTATGCAAAGTGGAACAGCAGTGTGCTCTTGGGCCATGGACCAAAGTAAACCTGAGCGTGGTTTTAAGCTCGCTTCGCTTCTTGGGAAGGATTCCACCGATCCTGCGGAAGTCGTCAAGTTTTTACGAACAGTGCCCGCTCAAGATATCGTGAAGGCTCAAAATTCTATTCTATCAAAGCAGGTGAGAATAATTTTTCATCAATTCATTTTAACACATTGTTGACCGGCAATTTGCACTCAGAAACTATCTCATGTCACCGGCTATTATTTCGTAATCGGATGTCAAGGTAAAACAATCTAAATAAACTTCAATAAACTTTATTCATACATAATAAATTAAGATGGAACTTTGGACATATCTTTTATACAGGGTGTTTTGCTACTGCATGTCAATATTTTAAGGAGCGATTGCTGAGGCAATTTTAAACAACTTTTCCCTTTGACGAAACGGTGGTTAAAGCTTCGTTTTTGAATGATTAGCGAAAAATGCTGACCAATCAGAGCGCTTGTAGAGCGCGCGCTCAGCCGAGAGAAGATCGTGATACGCTCAACTGCAACCTTGAACGCCTTTTCCGTTAAACGCACGTTCTACACGCACTCTGATTGGTCAGCGTTGTTCGTTAATCATTCAAAAACGAAGCTTCAACCACCGTTTTGGCAAAGGAAAAAGTTGTTTAGAATTGCTTCAACAATCATCCCTTAAAATATTGACATGCATCAGCCGAACACTCTGTATAACTTTTATTATGTTTGGTTTAGTATGGTCAACTGTACAGCAATCACCCATGTGTAGTGGTACACAATAGGTAATATTTTCCACTAAGAAAAGTATTTTCTTTATAAAATAGAGTGGGCACGACTAAACGAAAATGAAGAAAGTTTTTGAAATATTCTATTATGATATTCTATTGTGTGATCGGTCAACAACGTTCGGGCATGAAAACACGAGTTAACTCGTGACCGGTCAACAATGCGTTAAGATTATTGAGAAACGCTTGCCACGAAAATGCAAGGAACATTTCTGCTTCCTTTCACCAGGAAGCATCGGAAGGCAAGCTGCCGTTCGGAGTGAATTGCGACGGTGCTGCGGAAAATCCTGTTCTTCCGCGGCCTCTTGACGAACTACAGGAGGCGGATGTTCCTGTGATGATCGGTTACACGTCGGAAGAATACATTATGCTTTTCAAAGGTGATTCGCGCTTAAGGAAATCCCTCTATTATTCATTTTTATTACGATGCGTAATTGAAATCCCTCTCCAGATAAAAGCCCGAAAGCTTTGGATGATTACAACAAGAATCTACCTGTCTACGTGAGAAACATGGCTTCGTCAAAGAAATTAGGGGACACGGAAAACAAGAAATTATTGAACACCGTAAAGAAATTGTATTTCGATAACAAACCCGTTTCCGAAGAAACCATTCCAGGCTTGATTAAATTTATGACCGATGCTTACTTCGGTATTCCTGCGATGATAGTGGCAGAGAATCGAGTGAAAAAGATGAGGGCGCCTACATATTTCTACAGATATTCGTACGTTGGCAATGAGAAAACAAAGACGGATCTTCTAGTGGAACGTATTGTCAATGGTAATTATTGCGCTTTCGAGATTGTTATCACGAGCCAATTATGATCTATGTATTAATACTGAGTATTTTATCGTTTTAGGAGCGTCTCATGTAGACGAGCTGTCTTACCTTTTCTACTTGCCACGTTGTAAGGTTACAAGCCCAGATGTGCCGGCGGTTGGTTCGAAAGACAGAATTACGATAGAACGAATGACTACGTTGTGGACCAACTTTGCTAAGACAGGGTACATTTTAGAAATCGTTCACTAATCAAAAATTGAACTCGATTTTTCCTAAATTGCGTATTTTTATCGTAGGGATCCTACTGCGTGTAAGAACGAATTTGTCGAGACCACTTGGAAACCTGTAACGAAAAGTGAATTCAGTTATTTGGAAATTGGCGACAAGCTAGAATCGTTGACGATGCCACCTCACGTTTTGAGCTGCGAATAGATTTTCTATTTTTTATCGTCGACTATTAATATGGGGAAACGCGGGCAAATGTAAATACTTTTATTCCTCCTTTATTCACATGTAACTTTCTATAATAATACATGTAGTCACTTCCTTATGTTACGAAGAAAACTTAAAGGGTGCAAAGAAGATAATAAATAGATTATGTATTATGTTCCTACGTTTGTAAAATGTCACAGACAACTATTTACACGCATCGACCAGGCGAACGAAATTTTTACGTTTGCCATCGGTTTATGAACATTTCATACGAAAAATCTCAAAATGATCGAACGGTATCTACACAAAGATCTTTAACAATCGTATAAAAGCGAGCTTCGACCGCTTCCGAATTACGTTGCTCTAGGAAAAATTCTGCAGCGCAATTTTGGCTAAAACGTAAAAAAAAAAGAAGAGAGAAACTAATAATGGCAACGAAATAAATACGATAATTATACCGAGACTAAAATGGTTATCTTTGACATCCGTTTTAAGCTACGCGGGGCTGATAAGAAACGTTGTTAAATAAATATGTTTCGGATAATGAAAAATTGTTTACGCTATAATTTCACTCCTCCTTGTCCCGTGCGATGAGTTTTTCGCTTTCACTCTTTTTTCTTCATGTTTGCTCGTTCTCTTCAATGACTTATTTCATTAAGTTATAACGCTTGCGCGTTTTGTTGTTTATAAAAGGATTACGTATTACGATTCTCCGGTTTAACCGTGCCTTTGGAAGAGCACGGGGATAACGCTTTCACGTTTAATACCGTGTTTCCGGTTTCAGTCAGTCGTGCCGATTTCAAATTGTCCTCAAATTTTATACGAAGAATGCTCGATCAATTCCTTTCCTTACACCTGTTTGCACTAGTGCACGCTTTATTTGTTCCAAAAGGCGAAGGCTTTCTGCACCCTTTCGTTCTGAGGCTTCCCCGCGGCCACAGGGACCGCGGGGTACGCGCGTTCCGACACTTGCGGAACGTTTGTGGGTGACTTCGATGCTGCTGCCGCTGCTGCTGCCTCCTTCTCGAACAATTTGGCGGTACGACTCACGTTTCCGGTCGGAACGAATTTACTACGTACCCGTCCGATTAACAGCCTTGGGTCCTCGATTTCGTTGGGTACTAGAAAGAGAAAAAGAAATCACAGGTAGTGGAGGGGATATACATATGGGACGCCCGTTGTACATATTTTTTTGCTGTATTGAGTCTAAGACTAGTCATAATAAAAGAAGTCAAACGAAGAAATTTGGGGAATTTCATATGGCAAGTGCTGCATAAACCTGAATATTGTGGGCCTTGCAAAACTTCTGATTTTCTTAGGTTTTCTAAGTGGAGGCAAAATTGGATTAGTAGAAATTCGTGTAGTAATATGAGACAGTGTTACTTTCGAGATAGAAAGGTTTTATTAATTTGCAAGCATAACAGATCGTCCAATGTAATAAAGCAATCACAATTAGACAAATAATGATAAACTAATAATTGTTAGCCCTAATCCTTCTTCCCTACACCCTCCTTTTCTTCATTTAACGTTGCTTGTGGCATCTGAAGGACTAGTTGAATTTCATTTTATTATTTAGTAATTAATGTTGAACCGTCTTAGTAATATGAGAATGTTTTGTTGCTATCAATCAAGTATCTCATATTCCTACCAATTCGTCTTTTTACTTTCCCCTATTGTACCGCAATTAAAAACACGAACACTTCAAATCGGCATTAACATACTAAAGCTACGGTTATCACAGTATAACTTGCTATTTTGGCTTCTCTAGAGATCGCAAGATAAAGCAAAGCAGACTTCACTTCACTAATCAGCACGCGTAGAAACTTTCTGTTATGACCGAAACGTAAAGCATCCATTAAACAACAGAAAATGATGTTAGGGAACAACGTCTGCTATGGGAGAGTGTTTTAGTTATCATAACATTTAACGCTTAATTCACAATATGTACAATTATTGTCGAAATAGTCAGTGCTGTATTCAAGCCAAGACCTTGGTGTCTCATATTTCTACCCTATCTCATATTCGTACCTTCTCATCTATTTTATTAGAATACTACCTTTAGAAGTAAATTAAACGGTTAAGAAAAATGTCGTGCGAGGGTGCATTCAGATCGAACATACGAATTCGTTCGTTCGTCCCCACTCCCCAAAATTCGTACTCATTTCAATCTAGCAATAAAAGAAAATGTAATCAGTACGAATTTTTGGGAGTGGGGACGAACGAACGAATTCGTAGGTTCGGCCTAAATGCACCCTGATAGGAATAAACTTTATTTTTAATTCAAGTAGGATATTAACACACCTTCATGCTGGCGATTAATTTCACGCGAAGCTTTAGTCATACCACTCTGCTCAGCTACCTCGTAACTTCCTTTGGTATGTTTCGTTTGATCGGGAATATCCGTACGTTCCGTGTTGGTCGTTTCAGAGACTTCATCGATTGGCGTGCCGCGACTTTCAAACTGCTCCACTCTTTCCAACACGCTTTTAATATCACCATTATTGTTCTCGATGTCCGCGTCTTCCTCTTTGATCGACGAAATTTCCAACTCGTTCACCTGCTGCAGAGACGCGGACAGGTTTGTTTGAACGCAGTCGCCTATGCCGGAGTCTCGTGAATCTCCTCTGAAAACTCGACGCAGCCTCTGCGAATTCGCGCTCGTTTCTTGATCAGTCCTATCCTTCAGTTCCTTCTCAATTTCCGCGAGCATCCCCTCTCTCGCTCCCTTCTCCTCGACGGTCAACGTCGAGTCTTCCGCATAACGCGCAAAAGAACCGATCTCGCCGTCACTCGTTGATTTCGATGGGATATCAACCGAAGAAAGATTTGCGGAGTTACGCGAATCACTGATAAATCTTGTTTCTTCGACGTCCACGCTTCTTACGATCGACGTCTCCTCCCTAATGAGAAAATAAGATTCCTCTTCGATCCTCTCCATGGGAAGCAGTGTCTCGGAATGAACGCCGCTCTGGAGCGCAGCCTCCTCGGTCGTATCAGTTTCTCGTGTCCCTCCGGATTCATTTCCCTGCGAACACGATCCAGCCTGATCCGTCGTCAGTTCGTTTTTCAGCGACGACACGTCAAGGTCCGATGGCGAGCGCGTTTCCTCTTTGCAAGCCGAGTCTAGCGTTTCCTCCGCCAAGATGTTCACCTCTGTCTTGTAACAGAAGGAATATACGTTTCGACCTCGAGCAGACGGACTCCTCCCGTTCTTCCCCATTATACTCTCAATGTCACAGTTTTTCTGCTCGTCCGGCGAAGACGCGGGATCGTTTGCTCGTGGAGATTCGATGGGATTCGAGGGTTCTGTGGTGGGCGAAGACTCCGCCGTAGCTGTTGGACTTCGTCTGCTGTTTGCCGAAAGGATTGCCATCCTACCCAGTGCACGAATGGCGTTTCCTGTTTTCTGTTGCAACAAACGAAAGCGCAAGCGCACGCGAAACTATCAAACCATGCTTGGATTAATGCAAACAAGGTGTCAAAAGTTTCTATCCTTTCTTTTTCTATTATTGGTTATAAAGAACAACGTACAGTGCGTAACAGAAAGATAGGTCCACGTGGATTTTCGGTGATAACTTTGGAACTAATTAAGCGATTCGATCGAACTTTATTTCAACATTTAGCCTAAGCACTAGGGAGTGCTCGTGTAAAATTACATTTTAATACTGTGGCCAATTTTTGTACAGTAAGAGTCTATTTGATTTTTGTCAATTTTTACCGTAACAAAATGATGGGTCCACTTGCAGGGAAACGAAAACTTTCACAAACTAAAATATTGTAACTCAAAGAAACAAATATTTTCAGGAATTTATACGTTTTCCACCACTTTTTATTAATAAACTCAGCTTCTTCGTCATTCATTTAGTTAGATATTGCGGTTATTTCGGAGTAATGCTAATTCCAGGCCTCTAATCGGTACTCTTTGGCCAGTGAGATCTCCTGATATTAGCCCTATCGAGAATCTTTGGGATCAACTTGTACGTGACATAAATGACAATTGTCGGCAGTTTAATAGCGTTACCGAATTTGAAACTACGATTTTGGAAGGCTGGAATCGAAACAACTTCAAGATCTAGTTGAATCAGCGACGAGCAGGGTGAATTTATTAATAAAAAGTGGTGGAAAACTTACAAATTACTGAAGACGTTTGTTTTTTCAAGTTAAAATGTTTTAGTTTGTTAAAGTCTCTGTTTCTCTGCAAGTAGACGTATCATTTTGTTGCGGTCAAAAATTGATAAAACTAAAATATACGTTCACTATGCAAGAATGGGGCACTCTGTATTAAAATGAAATTTTACGTCAATACTCCCTAGTGCTTAGGCTGAATGCTGATTTAAAGGTCAGCCGAATCGGTTAAGATTTATTATTAAAATTCTAAGCGGATTCATCTTTTTGTTACGCACTAGAAAGTTGTGATGGATGAATATTAATTACTGGTGTAGGCATGTTTTGTACGGAGAAATCGGTACTTTTCGTTTTTTTTTGTCGAAGAAAATTTTTAAATTTTTTAAAAATTTTGTTCACCAGTTCATAAATTGTGATCTTGAATTCATATGAATATTTTAGCTTTTCTTTACGTATGTAAGTAAAGAATCTTCAAATTTCAAAGCCTCTCCTCCTGTACTACATGTACATAAACATAAATCACAGCAGTCTAACACAACATAAACACTGAAGCACTAAATAAAATACAGTATTAATTAATTCTTACCTGCCACTTTCTTCGTACAATGAATTTTTTCAACTTCTCCGTCGGCAAGGCTATCCTGCTCATAGCTTCCGCGTGTTGAGCCATCCAAGGATGTTCCAAACACTGTCTTGTCGACATTCGCATTCTATGAACCCCATTCAAATAACAATTACATACACTATTTCAACACAGAGTGTCCCGTAACTGATGGTGCAACCGGACAAGGGGTAATTGTACGTAAAAAAAAGTCGAAAATGTAGAATAACATTTTATCATTTGCCGCGTTGTTTCCAAGAAAAGCGATTTTAAACATTTGCATAGTCCGCATGCGTTAGCAACTAAAGCAGAAAATTGTTCTGCCGTTTAATGACGCAAGGCACCAAAATGCAATAGAAAATACAGCAGAATCATGTTCCCAACACGATGACAAACATTTTGAACAATTTCTGAAATAATGAAGTCTATCATACACGAACTGTCTTCTTCAGCTTTGTACAACGTGTATAATAAAGGAATAAAAATTATCCAAAGTTATTATCTATAGACTGAATGATATTATCGTGGTTATCGATAGTTATGGAATGGTCTAACGCAAGCACCAGTAAAAATACAGTAAGCTCCGCGAAGACCGGCTCGGGACCGGCCAGTTCCTTGTAACGAGGGAGTCGAGTATTCGGCATGACTGATCTCGAAGGGGCCGTGAGCGAACATGGTTCATGAGCGAGGAGCTCGAGATAGCGGCCAAATGTTATGAGGTGAAATGTTATACTTTAGAGCATAAAATATGACATGCATAAAATGAGAGATTTTAACACTAAGCGATTCCGGAGCAAGTAGAATCGTATGAATTCCGGAAAGATTTACGACTTCAAGCCTCTATCTCGTTCTCCGATCTCGCGCTCAGCGCGGTGACTTCGGACAAAGAAGTGGGGATTGCGATTTCCTTCTTTTGAAGGCGAAACCAGTTCCTTCTTTGCGGGGCTGACTGTGCATCTTATCTAATATGCATGCGGACCAAACAAATGTTTATAGCCGATTTTCTCGGAAACGAAGCTTCAAACGAAGAAATGTTATTCTACATTTCCGACTTACTTCTTCACACAGAATCACCCCCTGTTCGGTTGTACCACCAGTTACGGGGCAACCTGTATAAAACAGCGCGTAAACGATGCTAAACAGTATCTTTGAAAACGTACTCCTTTCGCTTGACAAGAAGCTTATTGATGAAGTCCTTAGCGTCGTTCGAGATTGCATCGAACGCCTCATCTTCCAGGTCGTAGTCCGCTCGAGTGATATTGGCGAACGTTTCGGCGTCATTGTCCCCCATGAACGGCGACAAACCGGTTAATCTGGATTTCATAATCGTACACGTGATTTCGATGATTATGAAAAATAACATCGAAACGTTTCGGTTACTTACAAAACGTAGCAGATTACACCGACGCTCCACATGTCGGATTCCGTACCGATTGGCTCGTAGCTGATAATTTCCGGTGGAATGAATTCCGGAGTGCCGAAGAGCACTCTGATCGGCGTGTCTGGTTTCAGAGTTTGAGCTAGACCAAAGTCGATTAGCTTGATCTGGTGAGAAGTTCGCGTTCTACACATTATGTTCTCTGGCTATTAGAAACAATGAAACATTCATTACAAGCGAGTAATGAAAATGTGTTGTTTTTTATAATTGTTTATGTAATGTTGCATCGGCCAGCAAACTGGGTTATAGTAGCTTATAATTGGGTTATATTAGCCACACCACGATGGGGAACGGGTTACAGTTTTTGTAGATTGGTTCGTATTGGTTAGTAGTTTATTACAATTGAGAATTTCATAACATTTGATTACCTTCAAGTCTAAGTGAACCACATTGTTCTGGTGCATGTACTCGACACCCTCGCAGATTTGTCTCATGAATAATATACTGTCCCTTTCGGTCAGGGTGAAATCGTCGGCGACAACCCTTTCGAAAAGTTCTCCACCAGAAATACTACACGACAATATCATCATATATCATCGGCAAAACTTTTTAACGTCAATCCAGCAAACATTTTCATAATTTCTTTATTAGAGCTTACTATTCTGTGACCATGACGATCTCTTTAGGACTCTCGAAAGCCGCGGCCAAAAGTAAAAGCTTCGGATGTCGTAGCATGTTCATAATCCTAATTTCCTCTCGAACTTGTTGCCGATCCTTCGTCTTGATAGCCCTCACAAATTTCGCCGCGAAACTTGTGCCCGTAGAATTCTCGACGACCCTCCTCACGATACCGTATCGACCTTTACCCAATTCCTCCAATACTTCGTATCGATCGTTGAACAACTGCCCACCCTCCATCTCCACGATACGAGCTTGGAACGGTGGCTCGAATTCTTTTGATACAGTATTTTTTTTTTATTTAATTTTACTCTCACAGTGCTTTGCGTAGGGATCAATAAAGGGGAAAAGATTTTCCTTTTGCAGTATTTACCTTCCTCGTCGTCGTTTAGACAAGTCTCCCCCTCCTTTGGGATTCTAACAAAGTCAGATTCGACTCCTGGCTCGCTGACTCCATGGATATTCTCGGCTCTCACACGGAAACGATATCTTTCGCCGGGTATCACGGTGCCTGTTCCGGAAGCTGGCAGCGTGAGACTCAGCGACAGACAGGATTCCGCGATTGCCACCCATGTGTTACCACCGGCGCGGTTCATTTCCACGGTGTAACCGGTCACCGTGCAGCCTCCGTCATACGGAGACGATCGCCAATTAATGGTAGCTGTGCCTGGGGAACAGCTCACGTTGGGAATTCCCGCTGGTGGATCGGGCGGACCTGCGAAATTGTACCGAATTATACTACCTATACCTAAGCTCCTAAACGAAATAATTCAAGAATCAGCTGTCATTAAAATTTGTTGAATTTTCAAATAACATTTGAAATATTTTCATTCATTATTTTTCGTCAGATATGTTTTGTTCTAGCTCTACAAATCGGAACGCGATTTTTTAATTTTGCAGAATGAAAATTATTTTTTTTTTAATAGCAATTGTGGATAAGTAGAATTGTTTGCATATGTTTTATTTTATTGGATTATGACGTGGTTTTTTAATTTTCTAAATTCCAGCTGAACTGTTTATTGCACGTTTGTTTCTGAAGGGGACCGTTGGTAAACCGTTCTGGCAGGAGCAGTAAGAACACATGTCGCCTCGGTGCTAGATTTATTTGTAAGACCCCAAGTTTTTCTAAACGCACTTGTCGACGAGGAATGTCTCAAGGGCGTCACGTTTAACGGTCCGTTTAAAATTATAAGCAAGAATTGTTTTAAAGAACAGGATCTCCTTTCAGCTGGACTTCACGTAAAATCACTTAAATTACGTAAAAACTGAAACCGGCGAACCGGTGTACGTCACATGTGCGACAAATTGAAATTATTCGAAAATCTGGCACTATTTACACAAGCGGCCAAGTTTTACAAACAAACTAATAACATAGAAGTCTCACTTGTGTACCGTATACTTCAACAACTATTTATACCAACAATTTCATACAACATTTGAGAAATCACTTCACTTGTCGCATATTAACAATTTATATTTCTTTATTACCCATGTCTTTTTTTTTTTTTAATTTGAATTTACTTCCTCCTCCCGATCGGTTGTACAAAGTCCCAAAAAAACTTTGGAGAAATCACAGGTAACTAATTAAAGGTATAACTTGTGTAATTCTTCAACGTTTCAACGCGACGAATCATTCTAAGCGAAATATCGACTTGCACGACACGAGAGTCCACGGCGCAAGCACTTCTTCGTCACTGCCTCGTACTATCGTGATCCGGAGGAAAGTGGAAGAACAGACGGAGCAGAGTTGGTGGGAGAGTACATGAAGAAGAAACAAGGGAAGGAGAAGAATTATTATACGATACGTCACGTGAGACTGTCGTCTGCCTTGTACATAAGAAGAGGAACTGGACCGTGTGACACGCGTTTACGCACGTGGAACAATACATGTCTCGTACTGAATTACGTTCGCAGACGTCCAGCGACGTGACAAGCGCAGAATCGACGCAAATTGATGGTCTAATTCGGTGAAGAATTAATACAATTACTTATCCCCTTTCACTTTCAGATATATCGTAGGTTTACTACGAAATACGCGTTTCACGGAGAGTCCCGACACTTTCGTGTAATTAACAATCTTTTGCACTGCCATGCGTGCACTGCCGTGCGGCCAGTCCAAATATTTTTACATCGTACACCGACGTCGAATGATCAATTAAATTAATAAATCATTTTGCTCGGGGTGTTGGACTTTTTCCTGGTCGAAACTGTTTTACTGATTTTTGGTTACTACAGTGGGTGATCGAATTGTTATATTATATTATTATTGTGATATTAGGGCCTCAATAAGAGTGCAATATATCTTTCCTTTAAATATACTATGCTATAAAGCAAAAGATGTAAAAACTTATCTAAATAATAAAAAAATTCAAGGTTTATTCTAGCTTGGAAATTCGACAAATAATAACTAATAAACAACAATTGATCGAGAAAATTATATCTATATGGCATAACACCCCAGAAATACAAGAAAATCGTCGAAAAAATCTGAAAGGTATGCCAAGGCGTATTCAAATGATTATACACTGAGGTGCAAAATTCAAGGATTACTAAATTTTCGATGAAAAAATGCTGATATTGAAACTTTTTAACAACGTGAAAAGAAAAGTCGGCAGCACACTTGCTATTGAAAATTCGATAAAATGGCAACAAGAAAATTGTATATCAAATGTTAAATGATCTTTATAAAGGGGAGGCTCTGGGCTTCAAATTCATGATGATTTGGGTCATGAAAAAAATTTCTTAATGCACGTAAAAACGTTTGAATTTGTAAAATTTTCAAAGAGAAAAAGTGCCTTGAATGTCCTACCCGTTACATGATGTAAAAACGTTTCTAAAAAAATAAATTCAGAACTCAGAAAGTAGAGACTTCGAGCTTTAAAATAAGGCCTGGTAGATTGTCGGACGGTTGTTTTTCACGAAGTTATAACAGTTTAAATATTGACAATTTTTCATTGAAAATTTAGTACCTCTTTAATTTTGTACACCTGTGTAGATGATGTGACCGCAGAAAGCTGTGGCCAAGCTTTAATATGTATATACTTTTTTAATTGTAGAAGCTTTAAAATCGTTGCTATATGTCGTTAAAAGCATAACAATATATTTCGTGATAAAAAGGATATCGTTTCAAGTGTTCTTTCAACTCCATTATTGATCAAACTCCGAATAAGTGGTACTTTCGAAGTGTTCATATTAATTTGACCACTACATATCACAGGTCAACATTAATCTCTGTGGAGCATGACAAGGAGGCAAATATTCAGATCACATTCTGAATTTTGAGCTGCACTAAATTTTTCATTTAAAATTAATTTGAATCGCTGTTGCTTTGAAAATTGTGTTCAAATTCATAAAGTCCTCTCTTAGAGGCACAGATGCGTGCTTCAAGTTACAAGTAGCAAGAGTCTAATATAGTTCATGATATCGAACTAAGAAAATAAAAACATAACGATATATTTTGTGACAAAAAGGATATCATGTTAAGTGTACTTCCAACTCTCAAGAATAAGTGGTACTTTCGAAGTGTTCATATTAATTTGATTATGCACCGCATATATTTTACCCACTGCATATCTCAGGTCAATGTTTATCTCTTTGGAGCATGACGAGAACGCAAATATTCAGATCGCACTTCGAATTTTAGGCTGTACTAAATTTTTCTTTTTAAATAATTTGACTTTTTCTTTCTAAATTAATTTGAATTGCTGTTACATTGAAAATTGTGTTTAAATTCATAGAGTTTGCTTTCAGAGACACAGATGTGTGTTTCAAGCGCCATACTATAGCGAGCACTTAATATAGTTCACGGTATCGTGAGTTTAAACGAGTGATGTAAGATCGCTTGTTACCAAGCTTTGTACACATTAATCGCTTCCTAGTGTTCGTGGCTCGTATCTATGCAGATTGTTTGAACAAGTATTTAATTTCTACTTGAACCACTTGCGCAATGTCGATGCCATAGAATGTTGTCGTTCGGCTATGACTAGACTGCGGATTTTTATGCGAGTTCATATTTTTGAGAATGTAGTAAAACAAAGTGGAAGTTATTTCACCTATTAGGTATTATCAAAAGGATTATAATTCAGATATGTTGTATACTTCTGCATATGACGTGCATTCTGTGCAACTTTGCATCTTTAAATTTCTTGTAAATGCATAAAGATCTAGCTACCTACTAAAGACGTATCGCATATTGTTTGTTCAACATTTTTCACGTACCTTCGACTGCAACGCTGAAGTATCGTCGATCCTTTCCTAAGTCGTTCTCTACAGACACTTCGTATTTTCCAGCATTGTCGGCGGTGACGTCGTCCGACACCAAACAAGACACACCGCCACCGTATGTTATAGCAGTCTTCTGGTTCGATGTCAACTCTCGACCCTTTAAGAATATTCTTTACTTTGAAAATTCCGATGATTATATTAATGTTAGAACGTTATGGGTAACCAGACAGCTCGATTGTAGATTTTAGTACCATTAAAAGTTCATTATTCTCTACGATATTACTATCACGAATTCGTGACTGACATCGTCGTTATCTTTCGGAATATTTACCGCTTTCATTCATGCAGGACACGAACAGAGAATTCATTGTATAATACAGTAATGTCTTTTAACCGAGTCAAGAACAAAATGCTTCGTGTTTTAATCTGAATTACATAAAATAAACATTGTTGTTTAATCATAAATCGTACGTACCGCTCGAAGCCACTTGACTCGCGGTTCCGGGTGGCCTCGATACGTGGCCCTGAGGATCACTCTGTTTCCTCTGAAAACAGTGACGTCGGCTGGTACCTTTACGATACTCGCTGCCACGAGTTCCTCCGGAACTGCATTAACTTTCTCCTCCTTCGTCACGATTTCTTCGCCCTTCCTTGAACTTGGGGGACTTCCTGGCGGGCATTCCGTGCACATTATGGGCGTGCTATCGTGCTTATTGTAATTATCTAATATTCCCTCCGTGTCCTTATCAGTCTTGGATGAAGCGGTGTCCACCATTAACGAATTCTTCGCACTTTCTCCTTTGCCATTAATTTCCAGTTTCTTGTTGAGTTCGTTCGATGTCTTCAGGATCGATTCTTCCGCAGAAACAGCCTTTATTTCTTCTTCGTCCGATGACAAAGAGATTTCCCGATCATCCGATTTCCTGTACACCCGTTGAGTGACTTTGCGCTCCACCTTTTTCGGTCTGGCGACTTTTCTGTCACCCTTGTCCCCGGTTGTTTTTCTCGAGTCGAATAATGGACTCGGCGGAATATTTCTCCTCGCGGGCAGGGGTGACGAATTTTTGGAGCTTGGCACGGATTTCAGAGGTAACGACGACGATCTGTGTCTCATAGCAGATTCGTATCGCTGATTTCGAGGCGACAACGGGGGAACGTCTTTTCTCGTTCTTCGCAAAGAATTGTTACGGGAGCAGTTGGCACTTTTCGCTGGTGGTGCCCTTCGAATTTCTGTTGCCGCGTTATTCTTCGGCTGCTCGAACTTTTCAATGGTTCGATTGATTCGCAGTTCCGCTGTGCAACTGATGGACGGTCCTCTTCCCATTACGGTTGCTGTGCATCGAACTACGCCGACGTCTCGCGGTTGCACATCGTGTATCCTTAGAATGCTAACGTTGCCGTCTTTCTCGACCTGATTGCAAGGAAAAATGCTAATTACGCGACGCGGGGGATATTTTTATTGTTTAAGCAACTGGTCCGATGAATTATTGGTAGTCTCTTACGTACCTTGCACCTTGAATTCTCTTTAACATTTTTTCCATTGACTGTCCACGTGATTTCCATAGGTTTCCCGCATTGCACACGGGCACAGAAGCAGGCAGTCTCGCCTTTTGAGGTAATAACTGATACTGGGGTCTTCGTGAACTGTGGTGCCAATTTCGGGACGCCTTTGTAATCTATTTATGAGATAATTGAGTCATATTTTAAAGTAGCAGCGCTCATAGAATAACGTTCTGCTGTTATTTCATCGCACATTAGCAAATTTTATTGACATAATATTTATACTAATTAAGAGAAGAATAGCAATATATATTTTTTTATTATTGATTTGTTGAATTGTTTTCGGTACTGCTGTGCACACATGTAGGTATTTTAAAAAATCTACCTTGTACAGCGAACAGCCCGTTGCAACACGTTTCTCCGAAATTATTGCGAACGCGACAAGTGTACTCGCCAGCGTCTTGTGGACAGACATTGTACAATCTTAGACCGATTCCACCGTCGCCGTATATCACGTATTTGTAGTAATCGTTGTCAGGTATTTCACGTCCGTCCTTTAACCATACAACTGTAAATGGCGGTGTGCCTGTAAAGCATAAACGAACATTCAACAAAATCTAAATTCATTGTTCACGATAATTCGTGTAATAATTATATGTAGGTACTACTAGCGGTCTGTCCATATATGTATACATCCTTAAAATTTCCTCCAAACCAGTTAACGTTACTATGAGATATGCAGTAGGTGATTAAATTAAAATGAACACTTAGGAACAGCCACTGATTCGGAGTTTGATCGAGAATGAAGTTGAAAGTGCACTCAAAATGATATCCTTTTTGTCCTAGAATATATTGTTATGCTTTTGTTCTCTTAGTTCGACGTCATGAACTATATTAAACGCTTCCTACTTGTAACTTGAAACACACATCTGTGCCTCTAAGAGGGAACTCTATGAATTTGAACACAATTTTCAATGCAACAGTGATTGAAATTAATTTTAAATTAAAAATTTAGTGCAGCTTAAAATTCAGGATGTGATCTGAATATTTGCCTTCTTGTCACGCTCCAAACAGATTAACGTTGACCTGTGATATGTAATCGTCAAATTAATATGAACACTTCGTATTTGTTGAGTTTCCTTGGCCACGATAAAACTTGATTCTTTGTATTAGCTAGGTATACTGCTACAATTTCTGCTTTATGGCATAATATATTTCACTTTTATTGAAATCCCAATGCCACCAGAAATGTAGGACGTGGAATTTTTCCATCTGTTCATAATAATTTGATCAGCCACTATGAACGTTTACAGATCATAGTATAAGAGAGATCGTTTACGAGATCAGTTTATGCATCGGTCTTTAAATGTTTACATTTCACAGGAACGTTCACCAGTTCCAATGAAATTTTCAAAGGAGGATAGGGATACTTTTGGCCAATAGTGTATAGAGATTTAAATAGGTCAATGTACCAGTGATTCTAGTCTGAAGCTCATAGCAGTGTCCTTCCATAACGATGGATTCTTCCGGAAGAGATTGCACAAATCTCGGCGCATCCTTGTCGCACGTAGACGGGTCGTGGGGATCGAGAACGTTCACCTGCGAAGACAAGATAATGCCACATTGAAATGACTTGCAGATATAATAAATTGCTGCATGTGAAATGTCATTTTTCCGGAGTTTGGTGATCATCCGATTCACTATCATCTTCTACCATCTTGCTCAAAATTACTGTACAGATATTTTTTAAATAACTAGAAGAAACGTGTGTGAAATTAATGAAAAACAATCCGCGTTGGTAAATAGAGGGAGACCAATCTTGTTGCGCGACAACGCAAGACCTCGTGTATCAAAAATAACGATTCAAAAGCTTCAAGAATTAAAATACGAGATCTTGCCGCATGCTCCCTATTCACTGCACTTTGTCTCTACAAATTTCCATATTTTTCCTTTAAACATATGGCTCCATTTTTGATGGGCAAATTATAACACTCTGCGACGGAGAAAGTACAAATACAAGATTTCGAAAAGCGCTAAACTTTAAAAGTGATTATTATTTTATTAATCTAGGATGTTCAAAAACAGTTAATCGGTGGAAACAAATGTGTAGAATCATGTAATTGGAGATTACTTTGATTAACTGCATGATGTTTTGACAATGCCGCGCGTGGTTAAATTTTCATTTGTGAAGAGGACACTTTATATGCAGCAATCTAACATCATTAGAAGATTGCGAGGCTTTTACCTGACAGGTATTCTTTGTGGAGCCAAGGACGTTCGTTGCCACGCAGGTATATTCACCTGCATCGCTCGCTTTCATTTTCGAAATTTCGATTCTCGCGATCTTGCCGTCGAAGTACCTTTTTATTCGGCCCGATCGTTCCAACGGTCGTCCATTTCTAAAAATGTGAGTATGTTTAATTTAATTAGTGTGATATGCAGTTGAAGCAAATTTCAGAGGGAATTTTTTATTGCATTTCACCTGAACCACGTTGGCGTTGGACTAGGCGTGCCTCTGATACTACAATCGAGTTGCAGTTTTCCGTTTATTCTGCTAGTTGTGTCTAGAAGACTTCGACCAAAGGATGGGTAGGTTCTCGGGGATGCACTTCTGGTTCTGATCGTTCTGGTAGCTGGAGTAAGCAGCTGTCGATCTTTTTTAAGAGAAAAGCAAAATAAAATACCAAACAATTTTGTCACTTCAACATAATTAATAATTTCCATTGGTATTTATTAATTAGAGAAAATGGTACGAATGTGAGATAAGGTAGAGATACGTGACACCAAGGTTTTGACCTGAATACAATATTTACAATTTTGACAATGGTGGTAGATCATGTATTACGATGACTAAAACAGTTTCTTATAGAGAACGTTGTTCATAGCTATCGTTATTTTGTTCAATGAAACAAAAAAAGGTAAGTTATACTATAATAATCGTAGGTTTAGTATATTAATGCAGATTTTGGGCGTTTGTGTTTTTAATTATGGTATAATAAGAGAAAGTTAAAATGCGAATTTGTAGAAATATGAGATGGACTGGTAGCAATATAAAATGGGCTCACGTTACTATCATGTTTTAAAGTTGATTACTAAATAGTAGAGTGAATTTCAATAATTCCTTCAGACGCCACGGACAAAGCTAAATGAAGAAAAGAAGGGCTTAAAAAGGAAATATTAAACCTATCAATTATTAGCTTATTATTATTATTTGCCTAATTGTGATTATTTTATCATATTTGACGTTCTGTGATGCTTGCACATTAATAAAACCGTTCTATTAATGCCTTTGACACAGGCTCATGATTTATCTCTCTAAAAATAACACTGTCCCATATTACTATCCGAATTTCCACTGGACCAGTTTTGCCTCTATTTAGAAACAGTAAAAAAGATCAAAACTTCTGTAAGATCCACAATATTCAGGTTTTTGCAACATATACCTTCTCCGAATTTCTTCGTTTGACTGTTTCATCGATCACTATTCTAAGCTTCGCTATACCAAAAAATAAAATTAGTATCCCACATTCGTACCCTCTCCTCTATGCGTTAAACATTGTTAGCGATGTGATCAATTAGAACTAAATACATACTAATCACTTCCAAGCGTGCGCTTGCTTCGATGCGACCATAATCGTTCTCCACGGTCACCCTGTACAGTCCAGCATCCTCTTGCGTAACCTCGACGATTTCCAGTAACTTCACGTCGTCCCTTTCTTTGATGGACACTCTCGTGGCGGGCGTAACTATCGTGCCGTTCTTATCCCATTTCACCCAAGGTGTTGGGTGACCGACAACGGCGCATTGGAATCGCACAGTCTCGCCCTCCTCCACCACTCGATTGTGCGGGACTGCGTAAAATTTCGGTGGGCTGACTTTTGGACGCCTCGACATCGATCGGCCTCGCGGGAGAAGCTGAGGAGATCTCAATTCTCGACCGTCTGCAAAGATATTAGATCTTTATAGTTTAAATTTCTTCTTTAACAACGTGTATTCCCTTTAACAATGTTCATTTTCTTTAACAATGTATATTTTTTATCATTACCAATTGCTTCATTCATAATTGGAGGATTTAGACGCTAATCAGTGTAAGTCCAACTTTCCCTGAACACTTTTGAGAAACCACGACGACTGTCTTTTGTACGTTATCTTATATTAAACATACGCATTTTTGCATTTTTACTAGCATTGCCACTTTATTATAATTAGTTGCAAAAACCTTATTTATCTCTGAGCCCTCTAATTGGTCTTATTGTCCGATGACAGTTCATAATATTATTTTATTATTATTCTGCTTTTAATTTTCACTATTTTATCATATTATAATACTTACGCGAAACTGCTGGAGATAGGCTTCGAATGGGCGTGGAACGTGGCGTCGATCTTGGTGTCGATCCCGCGGACAGTAGTCCTACAGGTCTCGTCAATTTCTGACTCAGGACATTTTCCTTTCCCTCGGGCACTAAAACGAATTCGATCGCAACAGTTTATAGACAAGCCCCGTGTACTTGTTTTTCATTTATCCGTTACGCACTCGTTAGAGCGTGGGCAGCAATCGTGTTGCTTATCGCAGAAATGTCAATAAAACCAGACTTTGCATAAATACGATTTATGCACGTTAAAGATGCATTAGTGATCGAGAAACATTCAAAACGAAGGATTTATATGTTTATGTTGCTGGTCTTACTGCACTGGTATTTTTTTTTATTAAACAGCTATAAATTATCGTCGGAATTACCATCCACTACTAGGCACGCCGACGTGAATGCTTTGCCGAGGTCGTTGTAAGCCACGCAGGTATACTCGCCCTCGTCTTCCGGATAGATATGTTGGATACTCAAGCGGGCTGTTTCTCCGTCGAATTCCGCTGAGAAGTCGCCACCCATCTGTAGAATCTGTGAGAAATCGAATTTTTAAACGAAAAGTTCCAACGGAGAAATTGTAAATGATCAATAAGGTGAATAATTCTTAATTGATTATCTACCTTCCCTCCACGTTCCCAACGCACCAACGGAGCCTCTGGCGTGGCATGGACTTTGCATTCAAGAGTAACAGCATCACCGTCGCAACATCTGAGATCACGTAGCTCTCTCGTAATTACCGGCAGACTCAGCACCTTTCTGTCGATCAAGATTTATCGATACTATTTTGATTAATTGCCACCATGCTGCGCTAGGCAAAAGCGAACAGTTGTTTCGCAAAACACTTTACCATGTGTCATGCACAAAGATCTGCAACAAGTATTTTTGGAATAATATTACTTACCCGTGCGTAACCCCAGATTTCTTCATCTTCTCCTCTTTGCCTTGACCTGAAAGCATAATCGACGCTTCTTATAAACGAATTGCCAGCCTTAGGTGTACTAGTATCCTTTGCATACTAAGCATTACCTTTCGCGTAGATCTGCAAAGATATCACGGCTTTGGCCTCCCCATGGCAGTTCCGCGCTATTACAGAGTATGTCCCGGTAAAGTCGAGTTTCGCGTACGGTATTTCCAGGCGGTACTGAGGTCCTTCGCCGACCAACCGGAAGTGGGCTGCGTCCCTGTAGTAATCAGGCTGTAAACGAAAAGTATTGCATTATAAACGAGAAAGAATAAGAGGGCACAATAGCTATTATTTCATAACGATTATATAATGAAAAGTGAATACTATCGGGTTGAGAATGTAAAATTCTCAAAGAATTCTCTATTTATATATTTGTACAGTGACACTCCCGATGCAGAAAGACGATTAAAATTGTAAAACAAATCTGCGTATTCTAATAACTAGACTGCGGATTTTTACGCATTTGTAGAAAATTTAAAGATGTAAAATTAAACAGAATGTTCGTATTATGAAAAATTGTGCAAAATATCCAAATTACAATGCATTTTATAATACTTAGTAGATGAAATACATAGGTGGACAAAATTAGGACACCATAAAAAATGCAGTGATGAGGAATTATTCTTGTAATTATCTTAAAGTGCGTTGCATATAAATCAAATTCATTATTTATAGCAAATGTAAAGATGCAAAATTGTACAGAATGTACGTAATATGAAAAAGTATACAAAATATCCAAATTATAATGCATTTTATAATACCTAGTAGGTGAGTTACTATGGCGGACAAAATTATAATATAATTAAACAAATATTGGAACAAACTTTCGATTTAAACAAAGATAACCCAAATTGACATTGATAGAATTAGAATACACTAACATTGAAAATAAAAAGATCTATATAGTGGGCCGGAATTATTAAATCTTTTTAACATTAATAATGGACCGATCCTCCTTTGTTTCGAACTACCTCGATCGTTCGATTCGACAGAGTTTTCTATAACTTTGTACATAATTTTGATTTAGGGTTCTCCACGCGCAGAAAACCGTTTGTTTTAGTTCTGTACTATTATTTTATTTTTTGTCTCCTTCATATAGTATTCTACTAACTTTTCCACATACATTTTTTTATAATATTAAGGGCTGGAGATCGAACGATCCAATCTAAAGGCGATGTATTTTCATTACGAAAATAGTTTTGTATAATTTTAGCTGTATGGATTGCTGACTTATGCTCGAAAATGAAATTTTCAGCAGCTATAGTGATAGCACAATTTTGAATTTGATTTTCAATCAATTTCAAGTAACCAGTACTCTTCATACGATCGTCAACAACCTTGATTTCCGCCTTTCCGTTTTAATTAACACCTGCCAATAGCATTAGGGAATGTCATAAACTTAAATTGCGTCATCTTTGTCTAAATTGAAAGTTTGTTGGAATATTTATTTAATTTAGTAAGATATTAATTAAAGATAAATGCTTCTAATTAATATGGGTATAATTTAGGGTATCTTATAATTAGACTGCGAATTTTTATACAAATATATTTTTGATAACATAGTAAAAAAGGGGAAACGTTGGTAGGAGAACTCATTTCACCTACCAGGAGTTATAAAAAACACTATAATTTGGATATTTTGTATATTTATTCATAGTAAATGCATTTTGTGCAATTTCGCACGTTTGCTTCCTATAAATGCATAAAAGCCTGCAGTCTACTTATAATTATGTCACCAAAGTACCTACTTCTCTATCGAATTTCTACATTTTTTTTACTACATTCTAAAAAATATGAGTCTGCATAAAAATTCGCAGTCTACTAATAACAAAATGGCACGTACTAAAAAACAGATTTCTATAATATCCTGACAGAAACCCGTCCACTCGATTCTGCTTGAATGGCACTAACTAGCAGCCCTGCGCAGTATCTCTTTACTCTTATCAAAACGCATTCTGAAATTCTGCGTTACTAAACGCAATTTTTATCGCTGACAGAAGAACACGTGAGCCGTGTGCGTGTGCAAACCGACCAACGCGAACTCGTTCTTCACCAGAGCAAACAAAGAACAGTGGAGAAACTTTGCGAAGTTTAAAGTCCGAAACCCTGCTAACGGGAGGTAATCGCAAAGTACGACCTCGACCTGAAAACCGGTATTTCCGTGACTCTTACGCCCGCACTGAGGCCATGCTGGATGATTCAGCGATCCGCCTGGTTGTTTTGCAAAATCCTTCGATACATATATTTTTATTGCGACAACTTGGATGCTTTTACTATACGCAACAAAATTAAAGGATCACTAAATTTTGACCGAAAGATTGTCGACATTAGAATTATCGTAACTCTGTAAAAGAAAAAATCGCACAACAATCTGCCTGGGCTCAGTTTAAATTGTGAATTCTCTACGTTAATAAACTTGAAGCCAATTTTCTTGGAGACCGCTTTTTCTTCTAGAACAGGGTGGAAAACTAAAGTAACTTCTTCTGTTTGCAAATTTCACAAATCCAAACGGCTGTACGGAGTTCAAGAAGCTTTTCTTCGAATGCATGTTCAGATGACTTTGTGAAGGGAAGTCTGTTTCTTAAAATGAGCACTCGATCATTGATGCACGATTTTTTCTCACCGTTTTGTCACACGTTAAATGATAAGTACGCCGTCGGTATTAGAGTAATTCGAGGTACACCACGAGGAGGTTGCTCGGTCGAACATGTACCCCTTCGAGGCTGTTAAAGTAGAGGCTTCACGCTTTAAAATGAGTCTGGGCAGATTGTTGTACGATTGTTTTTGACTGAGTTAAACAGTTCAAATATCGACAATCTTTTGGTATAAATTTATTGATCCTTTAATTTTGTTGTGTAGCGTATTTCGTCCTATCACGTATCTCCAATTTCTTTCTCTCGTCTTATAAAGATTCCTGATTACGTATGCTCGAAGAATACGGGGTTACAGTCGAGCTTGAAGTTTTAGAGACAGACAGAGAGACGAAATAAAAAGGAATGGAGGAAGGGCAGTGATGAAAGCGAGATGGAAAACGTCTTCGTCGGGGCTCTAGCCCATATAGGGAGCGAAAGTTGAACAGATCGGCCGCGACTGATCTCGTTGCTCGTATGACACGAGTGCCAACGCATATTACCGTTTTCCATTACTAATTGCGCGCCACTCTGCCAGACACGCCTTCTTTAAACCCTTGAAAATTAAGGCCGCCATGGATGAAAGGGCCCGACTGTTCGTTCGTTTCAATGTGCGAGTTGTAAACGTCGAGAGCGCAGCCTTATTTAATTGCTCGTTGTACAGTATTAATAATTAATCCAATGTTCATTGACTGCGTAAAATTTCGTTGGGCCAATTGTTGGACGCCTCGAAATCCAAAGGGTCCACTGTTCCTTCATTTTGATTCGCCAGTTCTGATTGTCGAGCATGAAATTTTATCCAATTGTTCGTTGTGCAATTTTAATAATTAATTCAATTTTTCTCGCGCCAACAGGAATATCGCTAACACGATTTTTATAGGAATATTATTTACAGATAACACATAGAGCAAGATCGAAACCGACTTTGACTCTCTGTTACACAACCGTCATCGTAAAATGAAGTTCTCAGGAACTCTAATGCTTGGGATCGCGTCTTGACATAATGGACCTTCTGGGACTCATCTGTCTTTCACCTGTCTCGGTTCGCCTACGATGAAATTTATGCGGGCGACACTTCCCGTTACGGAAGAGTGGCGCCATAAACTGAAGCAAAGCCGGCTACAGCGAGGCCTCCTTGCAATGTCACTTTATGTAGATCTATATTTGCGCGTGTTGAACAGATTGTTAACATAAAAAAACCAGCTCACTTGAGCACGGATACCCACTTACTTTCCTTGCTGATTCGTACTACGTTTACAGACTCGGATACAATTATTTTCAATATTTTTTTACAATTAAGAATTAAATTCTGCGCTTATAATTTGCACTTCATAGAATAATTTTTAATTGACGCACCGAGAAGGAGTATACACTCTAGTGAATCTAGCATATTGTTGTACACACAGGAAGAAAATTTAAAAAATTAAGGAAACTGTTTGTATTAAATATGTAGCAATGGCGAAATTCCTGATAAACAAAAATTGAAGGAATAAAAATAAAACCGCGACACCGGCGCTAATTTCTTCTCATTTAGCGGCCGCAGCTGCACTGAAAACAAACTTCGACGTATTTGGCGGTGAATATTTGCAGTCGCGACGCGTCCCTCTGATGGGCAGTAAAGAACGAGAGAAGAAACTTGGACTCGGCCAACTTTGCGGTGAACAAGCGCTGACATTAGTGCTTAAACATTGACTGGTTCGATGAGTGTCCTAACGAGCTCCTTAGAAATCGACGGGTGACTCATATCGCGGAGATCACAGCATCCAGATCTTGTACACCGATTAGAACCGCGATGATATATCAATATACATATAGAGTCGAACGTCAGATAGATCGATTAAAATTAGGGGTGGTGTTATTATGCATGTGAAAAATGTCTTTCGATTCATTAGAAATTTCTAACACTTTTGCGATAATTATGTAGTTGGAGTTGATAAAACTAATGAATTAGTATTATTTTAAAAAACCTATGAAAAATACTGAATGGGTGTAACAAATACTTTTCGTTACAGATATGTTTAGTTATTTCGTTCATTGCTTATTCTTTCGTCGAAAATATGAGAGAATTGGTGCTGCAGCTATCTGATGTTTTACAGCGGAGAAACGCGATAGTGGGACTGATAAACGTGAAACGAATCTTGGTAAGACAAGCTAATTGTTACTGTGCGCTATATTGAGAACAATGGGCAAACCCGTTGATGAACGCAAATATCTATGGTAATTTCTTGAAAAAGATTAGTGAGAATTGCATGGGACTTCTGAGTCGCAATCATGACAGAATAAATTGTAGACTTAAATAATTAATTCAAAAAGAGACACAAGAAGCAGCACTTAATATCAACTTAAATTTTGTCAAATAGCCGCTCCTTCTTCGAACTTTGGTGAATTTATATGTAGATACCGTAAAAATTAATATTTGCTTACGATTCGAATCCCCACATCGAATATATCCAAATCCAAAGGTGAACGACCGGTAACACTATAATTAGAGATCAAATCACTTCCTTGATCAGGAGATTTTCAGCGAATATCCAGAACAAGAGGAACAAGAGACATCCATGACACTTGCCGATCGCGGGGGATCGATGGTGAATCGTGCGGCTGTTCGTTGGCCAAAGACACACAACGACTGTTTTGCCACCAGTGCTTTTGCACTACCGATCCATCGGCGAGGAAAGCCGACTTCGTCAAGAAAAGTGGGGACCCTCTTCTGTGTACTCTTTGCGATAATGCAGATTACCCCTCGGTGACGCGGATACCATATACGAATGTTTTTCCGGTCACCGGACACTTCCGTTTCCCTTGCCGACTTTGCGTCAACATGCGTACATTTATTGGTAGCCAAACATTTTCTTTTAGTACTAATAATGCTTGTATTCGCTGGTCTATGCAATTTAAAAAGTTCACAATTTTATTGCATGTATAGTATCATATTTTTAAATAGCGATTTTACGTCCAAAAATTAGTACATTTAGTAAAGCAACTCTTTTTATGTTTTTTTTTTAATAATGCAGTGATTGTATATTTTGTTTTATATCAGGTATACTTCCGAATGCCAGGCTGGAGTAATTACAGTCCGCCATTAGAATGACGTCAATGTATTTAATGTGATTATCAATCAGTATTCATTCCTCGTAGATTCGCACGTGGCATCGTAGGAATAAATTGGGAAAATTTTATACGACCAACGTGGGATTTTACTAATTCATATCCTTCGCATGCAGTTATTGTAAGCTTAGTTTGATTATCTTCAGTCTCCCAGCAAGCGTATGATATACTCCAAGAACTTGGTCCCAGGTAACAAAGGCAAGTAGTTGCGCCTGTGCAGTGATCAGACTGCACAGTGCGATCCTTGCTGAACGTCCCCGTTGACGCTGGAACCTTCCGCTCGATTGAGCAATAAATTTCTTTCTTTCTCCGCCGATTGTCGGCTGTCTAACGTTCACGTAACTTACCGCTACCATTTAAAGCATCGGCCGATATCAATGCTGTTTCCCCAATATAATGATTTGCCCATTTATAGATGTAACGCGGTATGTTACGCTGTCATTTCTTTTTCGCAATCACCTTGACCCACATCGTGGATCACCACAGCATTAGGGACACGTCATTTCACCAATTGCATAACGCTTCTCTCCCTTTCCCACTTCTCCGTTCCTCGTTCGTGCGATCAGTCGCACCCACCGATTCGCAATCGTGTTTTCGATTTTGCGCGAGACGACCCGACGGGTCGGTTTACTTTGAGAATTAATGATTAACGCGCCGATTCGTTTCATCGCCTACGTTCGTTATATGCAGCTCACGGTGGAGAATGTAGACCATGATCAATTTTAGCATTGTTTCTCAGGAATTGAAATGCGAATTCAGCTTTGAATTTGTTACAGTTAGTTTGTGTAAAGAAAATGAATTAGTTTAAATGAAGGAATAATTATCAAATTTCGGGATTGAAACTGTAGGTATCTTATCTACCTTGAGAAAATCACGTAGCCACATCACTTCCGGTTTGGGATCACCGACCACCTCGCAGGATATGATAACGCTGTCGCCTTCGATCGCTTCGGTAGAAAGGGGTTTAGTAACAAAAAGAGGCTCCCTTGAATACCTGAAACGAGCCAGTCATTTTCACAATTGCACAAATCAAAGGGATTATTGTATTCCTAACAATAAAATAAATAATTGTCATTGAATTGATTATTATGTGAGACTCACGGTATGTCTGGGGTTGACGCGACTGTCACTGTTGGCACCCCCTCGGTAGACGGCTCATTGTCTTGCTCTTCAATGCTAACAATGACCACCCTCGTTGAAGTCTCGGCATAACCGACCTCGTTCGTAGCTGTACAACAATATGTGCCAGCATCCCTTGAGGTGACCTTGGCTAAGGATAACTCAATGGTGCCGTCGTGGTTCAATGTCATGATTGCTCTTCTGCTTGGACGAAGACGAATTCCGTCTCGATGCCTAAGGAAATTATATTCGTTCAATGTTGCAAATATTGATTTTAATTAAATTGATATCTTCTACTGAAAATATTTATTATACTACTCAAGTATCTAACACATTATCACTTCTGACTTAATTAACACTACCTAGTTAAAGTTGCAGAAGTCACAAACATTATTTTTAAGCAACTATTATTAACTATGATTTATATAATAATAACCACACACATCCTATTTTATACCCCCTTGGATTTTGTAATCTCAAACATTCCAGTATGATATACCTGCTTTTTTTTAACGTGAACAGATGGACAAAAAGGTCCGTAAATCTAATGTTAGCATTAGGACAATATTATGGCACGCTCTTTAAAAATAAGAATTCAATGCAACTATGTAATTCTTAATTTGTTCATATTTACCATACGATCCCAACACTCGGATACGCCTCTATTTGAGCTGTCATCCGCAAATCTCCACCCAATTTCGCGGCGTAAGTGGATTCAAGACCACATAGGAATTCCGGTGCTAAGTAAGCCCGAATTCCTTTGTCCACTACCAGGATGCAGCGACAGGACACCGAACCGTTCACATTCTTCGCTGTTACCATGTAACAGCCGGTGTCTTCCAGCATGGAGTGAACGATTTCCAGGGTGTGGAAGTTGGTGTCATCGTTGGAAAATGTGTGACGCTCTGGAAGTTTCAAAAATGTTTAGATATATTTCAATTATAGTTATCTTTCTTATCATTATATTTATCTATATTTATTATACTTTCTGCACCACATAGCTTGTTCATAACTTTGTATATTATTAAACGAAAAGTGATATGTTTACCATCTTGACGAATTTCCTTGCCATCCTTGTACCATGTGATTTCCGGAACTGGATTTCCTGTGACCTGACAGGTGAGTCTTACTGGATACGATGCTTGAACTCTTCTGTCTCGAATCCTCATTGTGAATTGCGGAGGTCTTTCTTCTGTTTCATATCCCGAAGCTCTGAAATGGTATAAATATTATATTTGGGATAAGTATTTTGTGTTAACGTTTGAAATATGATTTTAGAGTTTCTTAGAATGTAGAATTGAATTCAATTTCAGTCTTTTACCTTGACTTAAGTTTCTCATCAGCTTCGATGATTTTCGGGTCAGAGACCACGAGGACTCTGGCGAACGACGACACCTTCCCAATCGAATTGCCAGCCTCGCAAACGTATCTACCACTGTCCGTTTCTTGAACTTTCTCGATCGTTAGACAGCACCTGGATCCATTACGAAGGATCGAACGCCTTCGATCCTCATTGAGATCAATTTCCATCGATTCGTAGTACCATTTTATATCCACTTTGGAATCAGCTCGAATCTGCGATATTTTATATAAGAATTTATCAAACGTCAGAACATCTTAATTTGTTGTTAATAATGGCACAGTTTAAATGTCTTTACTTTACATCTGTTTAACGACTTCAATAATAAATAGACCGGAACAAATGTACGTAAATAAGGTGGAATAATAATAGCTCACTCGCACTTACCTCGCATTCCAACTTGACTGTAGCACCCTCGAGGACCTTGAGCTGACCTGGCAAGATTCTTGTGAACTCCGGAAGATCGTCGGTGTCGCTGAGTTTGACGGAATTTGTCATGGTGACGGATTCGCCCCATCCGTAGCGATTTCTTGGTGTCACTTGGAATTTGTACTCGCCGCCGGGCTTTAGATTGAACGCGTCGAAGGTGTTTAAAGGTGTCATACCCAACTAATAGAATGAAAAGAAATAAAGAATGGAAAAATTGTATTCCAAAAAAAGGTGGAGAGTAATAATAGAGAATGAGGCGACGCTTGTTATTTAACTTATACGAAATTAAGACCGAGCACATTGACATTTTATGAATAGAAATGATAATATTTAATTTTTATTATACCTCGACCCATCGTGCACCACCGTCGCTTCCCAGTAACCAAGCATCGACTCTGTAAGCGATAACAGGTGCTGGCCCTCTTCTTTCCGCTTTTCCCCAACTTAGGGAAAGCCAGTTCTTTCCTCCATCAACCATCATTGGCTCACTGGTAATTGGTCCTGGAACATCTATACAGAAACAATCACTCACTCTTTAGCTCACATGCAGGCACTATTTTTCATGGATATTTAATTTAAAATTATACATTACTCGAAGTCCAATATCAATTTTTTATAACACGAGCCTCTCATTCTAGTTTCTAATGAATAAAATTTTCTATACCTTTAACTCTTGAAATTTCAATTTCCTGAAAATCTAAGCTCTTACTTTTTTTTTAATTAAAAATCTTGCCCACCTCTGTGTCTATATAAATATTCCAAGAAGTCTACAATAAGGCAATCCTTTTCAGACCACGATCTTCTCAAACGGGATATCGTCATGTGTTCACCATCATTCACGACAATTTCATGATCGCGAGGCTTCATTATCATAGCAATTTTTCGAAAATTTTTAGTCACTTATACATTATGCACATTGTAGCGCAATGCCGTTTCGTCTAGGTTTACAAAACGCGTTTCAAGGAAAAGGTAAAGAAATGTCAAGATATTTTTCGTTTCCTGCGATTTCGCTCAAGGCCCGCAAAAAAGTAGGGCATGCGAAACGGTTCGCGTCCCGACGCCGACTGAATTTTGAATTTACAGACGCACAGGGAGGCGAACAAGCAAGGCAAACAAAAATAACCCGATGGGAGAAGTGTTTCCGCCAGCAGCGGACATGGGTGGTGCCGCGCGTTGATTTATCGTCATACAAGATCCATCTTGTGCAAAACTGCCATTGAAGCCGATTTTTTTGTTAATCAATTGATTATTATTACTATTAGGAATTATAAATCTATGGGACGGTATTCGTGATGGCTAAAACAGTACGTACGTATTTCTTCCTCTTTTCCTTGTGGGCAAATTCTACTGGCGAATAATATTATCAAATTGTTTTATTTATTAAAATCATACTGTTCCTGTTATAGTTTTATTACGAATTTTAAGAGAACAGGTTTGCCTTTTTATGCATCCCCTTTTTATTTCTTCTGACTTTTCTACAGTACTTTCGGTAATGTCAAGCTTTGAATATTTCAGGAAGAAATATTGGTTCATGAAACGTGTTTCCTCTAGCATTGCAAGTTCCGTAATACGAGCAGAGCTGTTTATTTATTGAATGGCCTACTTTCAAGGAATCACACGTTCGCATAGTTTGCTGTATTTATTTCTGCATACTTTTTCGTGATCGGGGAACGAGATATGTTAAATAATGTGTTATTACAATTTCTATTAAATAATTGTGATGTCTCTATTTTACATTTTGTGTAACTTAACATTAAATAAGAATTTAATTTAAAACAATCGGTAACAGAATCGCATGACCCTTGATGCTAATTTTAGAATCGCGATTTGCTTCCAACGACAGTAGTACACCTTTCTGTATTTACAGTACACATATTTAATCATGTCATCTGGCATTCTTGTCGTTTTGTGTGAGTGTAAATACACTACATTTGTTTCGTTTGCATATGGCATTCTGTACCGTGTTATATTTTAATGGCTCGGCCAAGGAACTGTAACACTTGGCTCTGTTCCAGCACTGATTTCAGCTGTTTCTGAATTGCACATGTTTATAATTTCATTTAAAGTGCCACGACATTCCGCCTGCCAGTTGATTTATTACTATCATTCATAAAATTCTAAAAATTCTACTGAAAATAAGATCAGCCGGCTGGCATCTTTTATTTGCGATCTTTTTGGGAAAGGAGTGCACACTACGACAGACGATCGGTTCAAATATTGACGTCATTACGAGTGAAACTGTAGTCCCGTAAACGTTTGGACCACGTCCATTAAAGCGTGGGCCAAGTGTGCGAGTGAAACTACAGCCACTGTCACCAGACTTCTAATTATAATCGTTTTATTGTTCACGTTTAATTAATTAGCGATGCTCGACACTTGCTGTGCATCCCGGATGCATCGCAAGGGCGCCACTTTGATACCAAAATCAGACGAGCATTCGAAACACTCTGACAGAGTTAACGATGCCATTTTTATTCCAGGTTAGTCAATAATTTTCTGAAAAGCGAATGTACTCACTTTTTACGTAGGACATTTCGTCATTACGACTCTCGTTGGAGAGACTAAGAAGACTTCCGGTATCAATGCGGCTGCTCAAAGAATTCCAGTCAGGTGTCAATGATCTAGCACGCTGTTTCACCTTAGGGATATTTATTGCAAACAGATAGAATAATTATTTTGATATTAGAAGGCAAATTGAACAGTGCTCAGAATTCTATGCTTACTTTTATAGAGAAGAAACTCCTATCACAGCCGTATCTGTTCTTGACGAGAATGCAGTAAGTGCCTTCGTCGGAAGGCGCCAACCTTTTCAGAGTCAGCCTGACATAATCGTCGATCGTTTCTTTGTGAGATCGAGGGCCATCCGTTATATCTGTTAATCCTTTCATCCATGTAACTGCGAAATAAAGAAGAAATACGAGCATGAATATCAAATAATTCCTGCCATGAATAAATAATAAATTAATAAATAAACGTAATGGTTAATTGCTAACCTCGAGGCTTAGGAACTCCAGATACTCGAAACGAAACGCTAACATCCTCCCCAGCATTGGCAGTAATCGATTTTTCTGCGGGCCTAGAAACGAACATCGCTGGCCTTCCACCATCGATCGCACTCGGCGATATCACTTCGACGGTGGCCATGCTATCAACGTGGCCATAAGCATTAATTGCCCTGCAAATGTACGTTCCCTTCTCGGATTCAGTAGCTTCCGGCAGGACCAAAGTATGCACGTCAGATTCCTTGAAGGTCCTCGCCTTTGGAATAGAGACCAGTTCCCGTCTTCCTCCGCGGAACCATCTGACTTCTGGCGCGGGCACACCTGTGTCAATCATTTATCATAATTTTTATTCGTCCAATAGTGCGAAACTATAATTTCATGAAGTGATAAGCACCTTTAACTTCAACTTGCAAAGCAATGGTGCCACCAGTTGGAACACTGTAGTCGCTTAAATAATTGGAGAAGCGTGGTTTCCTAGATGATTCAGTGTTGAAATGATCGTCGAAGAGTTTGTCGCGTTTGCCCGTCATCCGCCGGTCTCGTTCTTAAAAAAGTATATTTTCAATGTGAGCATCGATTATGATAGTACGATTTAGTTATTTAGTAATAAGGACTTTCTGATCGAAATTCACCGTTACCATTGAATTGAACTACGTGAGATATCTCTTCGGTTTTAAGATCGTTCATTGCTCTACATGTATATCGACCACTGTCCGATGAATTCGGGGCAGAAACTTCCAATCGATAGATATCATCGTCCAGGTAGCATTGCTTGTAACGATCGCCTTGGAGTATGCATCCGTCTTTTAGCCAAGATATGTTCGGAATGGGATGACCACGTACTCGACATTCCAAGATCAACTCGTTGTCAGAATGTCGATATGTGTCTGTGCGAATGTTAATGAATAATACCATTAGGGTACAATGATGCCGAGTAATAAATCAAATTTCTGTCGATTACATAATTTACAAGTACTTAATAAAAACACTTGAAACTTAATTGTTATATTCACATGGTGGGTCACGTTCTTAAAAATTCTCACAATATTTCAAACGGTGGGCGTTCGACAATTTGCAGTTCTGAAGTTACATGCAACTACATTTATAATACCTATAGTTTAGGTTCACCACTTTTAGCACAACAGATGATTTTATAATATCGCATTACGGAGAACAATGTACTGTCACTTACCTTTAATCGACCTGGTGAAGGTAGGGGGTGACAATGCTGGTTGGAAATCGGGGAAAACTTTTAACGTGGATTCGGTGGTCGCGGTTCCATGAACATTCTCGGCAACACAGGCGTACAATCCGGAATCTTCGGGGTGTGCTTCATGCAATTCGAAATAAGCCATACCGTTATCGAATCGAGTTTTATATTTCGTTGAAGTTACGTCGAGCTTCGCCCCGTTCTTGGTCCAGTAAACTCGTGGCTCCGGATGTCCAAGTACGGTGCAGGTTAATCTTGTTCTCATGCCATCTCCTACTGTTCGATTTGTTAATCTCGTACAAAATGAAGGCTTCTTTCCTTTATACCGCGATGTAATCTGTAGAGGACAATTATAACGTTTTAGGAGTTAAAACAATTTGTCTGTTGAAAAGCAAGTGGCAAAGGAGTTTCATTTCATTTCAGTATGGTTAAGTACTGTAAAACTAATTTTTAGTTGATCTTTTTAAAGAGTGGATATACTTTTACCTCGTCTCTCGTAGATGGAAGGCATAACGGCAGATTGGATCCACGATCATCCAAGTCAAATCGAGAAGTCTTTGGTCTGCTATATCTTGGCGGTCGACTGACACTGGTAATAGATATATCACTATCCCCAATCGAATAATCATCGTATTTCAATAAACTGATAGATCTAGCTCGTGTAATTTGATCGTCCCTCTTTCTTCGTCTCCTATAATAGGAGCCATTGTCGAAGTAGTATCGATCGATAGAAGTGTCCCTTAATTTATAATCAAGGAAATCGTCGACCCTTGTTCTAGTTAACGAGGTCAGAGAATCCCTCCAACTATAAGATCTGGAAGAACTGGAGAGCGCGGATTCAAAGCCGGAATCGCATCGATAAGATTTCTCTCGTCTGTCTCGCCAAAATTCCACGTCAGACGAAACAGCCTTGGTTTTCCCAATTCTAATTGAGTCGTCCGCCATTTTTCTGAATAACTGATCGGACTCACTTTGTCGCATCTTAGACCAAGTGTCGTCCCATAATTGCTCCTGTCTCCGTTTTCGAAGCGCCGACGCCTCTTCCTCGTGTCGTCTCCTCAAATGTTCCTCCTCCTCTTTCAATACTCTCGCGGCTTCCTCCTTTCTTAATTGTCTTTCAGCATCTCTCCTAAGCCTTCTCTCTTCATCTTCTCTTCTTGAACGTTCCACTTCTTTCCTGTGCTGACGGTCTTCAGCCCTTCTCCGCTCTAAACGTTCAGTTTCCTTTTTCCTGAAGGCTTCCTCGTCTTCCTTTCGTTGCCTCTCAGCATCCTGTCTTTTCCTTTTGCGTTCTTCTTCTCTCTTTGCCCTTTCTTCCTCTTCCCTGCGCAATTTCTCTTCTGCTTCCTGTCGCCTTTGATCACGCTCCTTCCTCCTACGTTCTAGAGTTTCGTCTTCTCTTCGTAATCGTTCCTCTTCAGCTTTCCGTATCTTTTCGGTTTCCTGTCTGATTTGTTTCTCTTGTTCCTCCCTTCGGCGTTTCGCTTCTGCGCGTCTCTGTTCTTCCCTTTCCTGTTCTTTTCTTAGTCTTTCCGCTTCCTCAGCATTTCTACGTTCTTCTTCTACCTTTTTTAATTTGGCCTTTTCTTCTTTCTTCCTACGTTCTTCCTCCTCGCGTTTGAGCCTCCCCTCTTCCTCTTTCTTCGCGCGCTCTTCTCTTTCGCGCTTTCTTTCCTCTTGTTCCTTCTTTCGCCTTTCAGCCTCTTCCCGTTCTTTCCGCTCATCTTGCTCTTGCTGTAACTTTCGCTCTACCTTTCTCTTTCGTAATTCTTCTTCCTTTTGCTTTAGAGTGTCTGATTCAGCTATTTTTGATTCCTCTATCTCCTCTTGCTTTAATTTTACTTTTTCTATCTGTTTCGCACGATTCTCCTCATCTAGCTTTTCCTTCTCAGCTTTCTCTTTTAGTTTCTTAGCCTCCTCTTCCCGCTTACGTTTTGCCTCCTCACCTTTCTTTTTATTTTCTTCTTCCTCCAATCTCAATTTTTCTGCATTTTCCCTCGCCTTGTGCTCTTCTTTTTGCTTCGATTTCTCAGCTTCCTCTTTTTTCTGACGCTCTTCTTCTTGTTTTAGTTTCTGCTCTTGCTCCTTTTTCTTGCGGTCCTCCTCTTGTTGCTTCAACTGCTCTTCCTCTTTTTTCTTACGTTCTATTTCTTCTTGCCTCAGCTTCTGTCCCTCCTCCTTTTTCTTACGTTCTTCTTCCTCGATTCGCAATCTTTCAGTTTCTTGTTTTTTACGCTCTTCCGCTTTCTTCAATGTTTCCTTCTCCTCTTTTTTCTTGCGTTCTTCCTCATCACGCTGCGTCCTATCAGATTCCTCTTGTTTGTTGCGTTCTTCCTGAAGTTTCAATTTCTCTTCCTCCTCATTTTTCTTGTGCTCTTGTTCCTGTTTTAATCTTCCAGCTTCTTCTTTCTTTTTATGTTCTTCTTCCTCTTTAACTAATTTTTCAGCTTCTTTCTTCTTACGTTCTTCTTCCTCCTTCTTCAATTTTTCAGCTTCTTCTTTCTTCTTACGTTCGTCTTCCTCTTTTTTCAATTTTTCTGCTTCTTCTTTCTTGTTACGTTCTTCTTCCTCTTTCTTTAGGTTTTCAGCTTCTTCTTTCTTCTTACGTTCTTCTTCCTTCTTCAATTTTTCAGCCTCTTCTTTCTTCATACGTTCGTCTTCCTCCTTCTTCAATTTTTCAGCTTCTTTCTTTTTACGTTCCTCTTCCTCTTTTCTGAATTTTTCAGCTTCTTCTTTCTTCTCGCGTTCTTCTTCCTCTTGCTTTGACTTCTCAGCCTTTTCCCTTTTACGTTCTTCTTCCTCCTGTTTTAACTTTTCAGCTTCCTTCTTTCTACGTTCTTCTTCCTCTTGTTTTAATTTTTCAGCTTCTTTCTGTTTACGTTCTTCTTCGTCTTGCTTTAATTTTTCAGCTTCCTTCTTTTTACGTTCTTCGTCCTCTTTCTTTAATTTTTCAGCTTCTTCTTGCTTCTTACGTTCTTGTTCCTCTTTTTTCAATTTTTCAGCTTCTTTCTTTTTACGTTCTTCTTCTTCTTGCTTTAACCTGTCAGCTTCCTGCTTTTTACGTTCTTCTTCCTGCTTCTTTAATTTTTCAGTATTTTCTTTCTTCTTGCGTTCTTCTTCCTCTTGCTTTAACTTCTCAGCTTCCTCCATTTTACGTTCTTCTTCCTCCTGTTTTAACTTTTCAGCTTCCTTCTTTTTACGTTCTTCGTCTTGCTTTAATTTCTCAGATTCTTTCTTTGTACGTTCCTCTTCCTCTTTTCTTAATTTTCCAGCTTCTTTCTTCTTGCGTTCTTCTTCCTCTTGCTTTAACTTCTCAGCTTCCTCTTTTTTACGTTCTTCTTCCTCCTGTTTTAACTTTTCAGCTTCCTCTTTTTTACGTTCTTCTTCCTCTTGTTTTAATTTTTCAGCTTCTTTCTGTTTACGTTCTTCTTCCTCTTGCTTTAATTTTTCAGCTTCCTTCTTTTTATGTTCTTCGTCTTGCTTTAATTTCTCAGATTCTTTCTTTTTACGTTCCTCTTCCTCTTTTCTTAATTTTTCAGCTTCTTCTTTCTTCTTGAGTTCTTCTTCCTCTTGCTTTAACTTCTCAGCTTCCTCTTTTTTACGTTCTTCTTCCTCCTGTTTTAACTTCTCAGCTTCCTTCTTTATACGTTCTTCTTCGTCTTGCTTTAATTTTTCAGCTTCCTTCTTTTTACGTTCTTCTTCCTCTTGCTTTAATTTCTCAGCTTCTTTACTCTTTTTACGCTCCACTTCGTCTTGCTTTAACTTTTCAGCTTCTTCTCTCTTGTTACGTTCCTCTTCCTCTTCCTGTAATTTTTCAGCCTCTTGCTTTTTGTGTTCTTCCTCCTCCTGTTTAAGATGTTCAATCTCTGTGTCACCCATTTCCTTTCCTTTTACCTCTTTCTTTTCTTTCTTCTTCCTCTCATCCTTTTCCCACACTATTTCTATGTTCAACAATTTGTCTCGAAGAATATTTATTGTGTCCATCAAATTTGAGATAGGTCTTTCTAATTGTACAAGCCCTTCCCCACACAAATTCTCTTTCCATAACAATTCCACCTGTTCAGTCGAAATTTCTAACTCATGCAAGCTAGGTTTTAAGGTTCTCAACACACCGACAATATCAGCCACCTCTGAATGTGATGGTTCAGCCATAGGCTTGTCAGCAGATTGCTGACATACAACAGCAATCGCCTTTCGAACTTTCTCCAGAGAATTCACCATTAACCCTGCAATCTCTTGACTTTCCATTGTACTTTCAATTCCCTGTTTTAGTTCTGCAAGGGGTCCAGCTAATGTCTTCAAAGCTTCATTTTCAATTTGTATCTCTATACCCAACAATCCTTTGTAACTTTCTATTTTATTATCAATCGACTCGATGGAATCATTTATCTCTCTAATTGAGATACCCAATTGTGTCGACACTCTCGTTGCTTCCTCCACAGATACAGCAGTCTGCTTTCTTTGTTTTTGTACATTCTGACGTTGAGTAGCCACAATCGTCTCCAATACAGACTGCAATTGCTTCAATGGTTTCTCCAAATTTTCAAGATAAACTGTTGACGATTCCTCGACGGTCATGATCGACTCTTTCAATTGCATCAGAGGTCCAGCCAAAGTTCCAATTATCGTCTCCTTTTCACTTTCAACCTTCTGCATCTTCTCAGCAGTCTGTTCTTCGATAAACGTTATACTCTTCTCAAGATTGGACAAAGAATCCACAATTGCATCGATACTAGCTTCCTCCTCAGCAATACTTAAATCACTCTTATCCTTCAGCGCCATGAAACTCTCATGTACATCAGCCAATGGTTGCAGCAGCATTTTCACAGCCTCATATTCAGCTTCTTCCTTCTCCCTCTTATTTTCAATGATACCTTCTTCCATTTCAACGATCGTCGATTTTATAGCTAACACTGGCTGTACCAACTTCTCAATAACTGACCAGTCAGGAGTATCGATCCCAGTCTCCTCTTCAGTGATTTCGCCAGGTTCAAGAATCACACACTCTCGAATTTCAGCAATAGACCTCTCTATTTCCTGTAGCGGTACTGCCAAACATTCCGTGATCCAATTAGCTTCCTCAGGGATTGGCTCCACCTCAGGCGACATTACTCTTTCTTCAAGTATAGAAATACTTCTTTGTAAAGTCATCAAGGGTTCAGCCAAAGCTGTTAAAAGGGAAACTTCGTCCACAGGTCGATCTTCCGTGGATTCGATTAGCATACGATCTTCGATCAACGCAATCGAATTACAAAGCTCTTCTAAAGGCTCGATTAACGGATTCAAAGTAGTTGCCTGTTCTCCGTCGACGTCGAAAGATTTTTCTTTAGCTGATTCGATGGCGGTCTGTTCATGAATAACGGACACAGCCGCATTTTTCAATTCCATTAAAGATCGCGCCATGGTTTTCAGCAATGAAAGATCCTCCTTCTCCGACAACGAAATCGCGACATCGTTCGCGTCCATCGACTTCCGCTCTTCGACAACTATTGCCAGGCACTCTCTCAATTCGCTCAGAGGCTTGGCCAAGCTCTTCAATGCCTGGACTTCGTCCTCGGAGATCGACAAAGCCATTTCTGATGGCGATTCTATCGTGCCTTGATCTATGATCATCGGTCCAGTAATACGAACATTCGGTTCTTCGACTATATCCGCCCAAGTTTTCAAAGAAGACGCGTCCTCTGATATGGTGTCCGCCGCTGGTTCGATGATCATTTGCTGGTGATCCATAGCGGCCACGCGTTGCACCAAATCGTGAAGAGATTTAGCGAAAGTTTCGAATGCGGTAATGCTTTTAGTTATAGATAATTCGCCTAGGTGCTCCGGAGCAGTTTCTGTTGCTTGTTGAATAGCAGCCACCGAGGTCTTTAAATCTATCAACGTTTCAGCTATCGTCTTCAGCTGAGAAGCGTCCTCAGCTTCTGACAAACTTTGGAAGCCTTCTTCGATCATCATATGCTCCTGAATCGCGGCGATAGATTTTTGGAAATCCTCCAGCATAGGTTTCAGGTCCGCTCTTTCGAAAACCACTCGATCGGTTTCGAAACTCTCCGCGGTTTGTTCCACAACGTGCTCTCCTTGGATAGCAGCAACGAAAGATTGTTCTAATTGTTGCAACGGTGGTATAAGCTCGCTTAGAATAGTGACAGATCTTTTCATCTCAGAAGCTTCCAATATTCCAGCTTCTTGAAGCTTTATCTCTTCTATCGTGGAAATTGATTCTTCTAATATTTTAGTTGGAACCAGGATACTTTCTGGCTTTATTGCTTGTTCTACTTGCACTGTTCCAAGTATCGTGGCCATCACTCTCGGCCTAGAAGTAACAATGGAACACTGTTTCCTGAGTTCCTCTACTGCTTTCCCGAAAGCTTGTAAAGCAGACACATTCTCAACATCCAAAATTTGTTGACCAGGCTCTTTTATAGTTGTCAACTGTTGAACCACTGCTACAGATGTTCTTAAATTGCTCAGGGATCGTTCCAAATTTTTTATTACAATAAAATCTTCCGTGTCTCCTGTTAAAGTTAACGTCTCCCTGGCAAGAACTAATTGTTGTTGAATTTCTGCTATATCGTTATTCAGCTCATCCAACGTGGAGCTGACAGGCAAGTTTTGTAGAACTGGAATCTTCTCAGCAATGTGCTCTGCACTTTCACGCTTGTCACTTGTTCCTTTTTGCACTGCTGCTGAAAATGACTCTTCTAGTTTGTGAAATGATTGTAGCATACTCAAGAGAATTATAGCTTCTTTTTTCTTTTTCAATAGTTCGCATTCTTTGTCCATGTTCAAGATAGTAGTTTGTAATTCAGTAATTGGTTCAATCACAATTTTCACAAAGTCCTCAGTCACATCTTGCTTCTTCGAAATTTCTTCTGCGACCTTCTTGATTTCCTGCTGCTTGGCTACTGCTAACAATTTCTCTCCAGCTTCTTCCACCGAACGTGCAAAAACTTCCAGAACCGAGTTTTCCTCAGCTGTCTTCGCCTCTTTTACTTCGTCCTGCATAGTACTCGAAGTTTCCTGAATTTCTTGAACAGCTGCCACAGATAACTTTATCTCTTCCAAAGACTTCTCCGCGGCTTTCATTAAACCGATCTCGTCAACTTCGAAGGGGGCTTCAGCTTCGCTGGTTTGCTGTTGAATAACAGCGATGGATTTTTGCAGCTCCTCTAATACAGGTTGCAAATTCAGTTTTTCTACAGGGACTTCTGCTCTTTCCATCTCTTCTGTCGCTTCTGCGGCTATAATTCTCCCTTCTTGCACTGCAGCCAGCAAAGCTTGTTCCAAAACATTCAACGGTTCTATAAGGACGTTTAATTTTAGTCCAGTCTCTTCTTTCGTTGGTACCTTCAATTCTTCAACATCCTGCATCCTGTCTTCCTCCACCTGTGAAAGCGATTCGCGCAAGACATGAACGATCTTGCTAATCCTTTGAAGAACTTCAACATCCATCATTTTGCCCTTCTGCACCTCAGTCCCTTTCACTGTCATTTCCATCTTCTGCTGGCTGATTACCGCCGAGCACCTTTCCTCCAATTGTTCTACCGATTTTGCGAAAGCTTGCAAGATATTTAACTGCTCAGTTTCCATTTCCTCTGTTTGCCCAGAGGTAATTGCAAGTACCTGTTGAACAGCACTAGCGGAAGTCTTCAATTCTTCAATTGCCTCAGTTATGTTCTTAGCAGTCACTAATTTTGAAGCTGACTCTGAAGCAATGTCCACTTGTTCTTGAATAGTAATTATGCTTTCCTTCAGTTCTTCCAAGATTGGCTGAAGAATTATTACTTGTGGAACTTCTCCTTTTAGTTCTTCTGCAGTTTCGACTTGCTGAGTACTTGCTTGCTGAACGGCATTCGCTAAAGACGCTTCCAGTTTTTCCAGAGGATGCATCAATGGAGTCAACGTCTGTGCATTAACCTTTTCCGTTTCAAGCGTACCAACTTCTTCGACACACTCTTCCTGCATCTTCATAATGGTCTCAAGAAGCATGCGAACCGGTGTGACAATCGTCTCGAGAACTCGTGCATCCAGTTTTTCAGCTTCTTTCATCCCCGTCACAGTCTCCTTCGCTTCGGCCTGCTGTTGACTTGCCACTACCAAACGCTCCTCAAGTTCTTGCACTGATTTCGCAAAATGCTCCAGCGTTTCCACTTTCTCCATTTCGGTCAGTTTTTCTTCTTCGCTTGATTCAGTGGCAACGCTTTGAATAATTGCGAGCGATGAATTCAGGTCTTCCAGTGACTTTTCTGCGGCTTGCATGAGAGCAGTTTCAGTGATAGAGTCTGCTGTTGCTTGCAGACATATTTGCTCCTGAACCGTGGCAACACATTTTTGAAGTTCTTCTACAGCTTGCGAAATATCAACTTTTTCTAATAATGGTGCTTCTTGAGACGTTTCTCCAGGTTTTTCGAGCGTTGTTAATATAGCTTGTTGCACAGTCGACGCCAAAGATGTTTCCAGCTTCTGCAACGGTTCCACTAGAATTTTCAATGATTTTTCTCTTTCTACACGTTTCGCAGTGTCCAGAGGTTCAGCTTGCTGCAATTTCTCTTCAATTTTTACTACAGCCTCCTTTAACTGTTGAAGAGGAGGAATTGTCTTCTTCAAAATTTCTAGTTTGGGCTCTCCCAATTTCTCAGGAATCAACTGCACCCCAGCTTGCTGTTTAGAAATCACTGCCAAGCATTTCTCACCGATTTCTTCCACAGACTTTGCGAACGGTTCCAAAATCGATGCCGTTTCTAAATCAACCGTCTCTTCAGTTTCTGCAGAGATTATTTCTCGAACAGACGCCACTGACGATTTCAAGCTTTCTAATGGCTCCTTTATAGCCCTGGCGATTGAAGTATCCAATTCTTTACTTGTTTTTTCCTCAGAAGCCTCAAAGGAAATCTGTTCTTGAATTACTGCAATTGATTTCTGTAACTCTTCCAAAACAGGCTGGACGTTTAGTTTCATAGAAGATTGCGCTTCTTTCATCTCAGCAGCGGACTCTTCAGTAATTACAGCCGCCTCTTCAATGGCCAGAGATAAAGACTTTTCCAATTGTTCCAAAGGTTCAACCAATCTGTGCAATACAGCTGCATTTTGCTGCGCTTCAGCCGAGCCCAGATTTTCAACCTCTTGCGTCTGTTGCTCGTCAATTTTGGAGACAGTCTCTCGTAATACTTGAAGTGGATTGGAAATCGTTTCAAGAATTTGCTGGCCAAATTCTTGCATGTCTATTCTCGCCACTTGTGGCTGCTGCAGAAGACTCACTTCAACTTTCTGTTGACTGGAAGCAGCTGAACACACTTTTCCTATCTCTTCCACACATTTGGCGAAAGCTTTCAGTGCAGCTGTTTTCTCCTCACCCGTCGATTCCTTTGCCTCCTCTGTCTCGAGGCTTTGAATAGCTGCCACGGAGGATTTCAAATTTTCTAGCGGACCATTCATCAGTTCAGCAACGGAAGCTTCAACTTTCGCGCTATGTACATGAACTTTCTTTGGTTGCTGAATTATTTGTTCTTCTATCACGGCGATAGATTTTTGCAGCTCATTCAAAACTGGAGCAAGCTTCAATTTTTCGGCAGGCAGAGCAGTTTCTTTTATTTCTTCAGTTACCTCAATTTTTGCTGCACTGACTTCTTGAATTATTAGTTTTTCTAGTTCTTCTAAGGGCTGCACGAGTGGTTTTATAACTTCCGCCATGTTTGTTGTCGTTTCGCCCAATACTCCGATTTCTTCGGTTTTCTGCTCTTCAACTTCAGAGGTTTGTTCGCGCAGCATTTGAATAGGCTGAACTATTAATTCTAGCACTTCCCCTAATTCTTCTTTTTTAATTCTGTCATCCGCTTCAACTTTTACTTTCGGCTGGCTGACAATCGCCATGCATTTCTCACCCAGTTCTTCCACAGCTTTAACAAACGTCTCGATAGCCAGCGTTTTGTCCACAGTGGAAATTGCTTCACCACTTCCAGCTGCAGTAGTTGCAATTCTCTGAACCGCACCAACAGAGATCCTCAGGTTTTCCAAAGACTTTTCTATTTCCCTTACGACCGAAGCTTTCCTTTTCGTTGTTGACATTTTTGAGCTCGATTCGAGCACCACTTCCTCCTGCACCGTAGCTATAGATTTTTCTAGCTCTTCTAGGCTAATTGTAATTTGCGAAGTACTTGATATTATTTCTTCTGCAGCTTCCTGCGACTCCACAGTTTGTTGCTGAGCAGAAATATTCAAAGATTGCTCCAGTTCTTCCAGAGGATGGATTATGGTCTTTAGTATAACAGCCGCAGTTTTCTTCGTCGGCAGATCGACAGTTTCACTTTCTTCCGGTTGTTCTTCCTGAATTTTCGCTATTACTTCTCGCAGGTTTTGTATTGGGCTGACTATTTTTTCCATTAGTTCCTTTTCCAATTTCATTTCACCGATCGGTTTTTCTTCTTCGCTCAACTCAGCTGATTCCAACGATGGCGGAACCGATTCGAACGGGGAAGCATCATGGATTTTCACTCGTTCTTCCGATACCATGAGTGCTTCTATGAGCTCTTCCAGTGGTTTAGCTGTAGTCTCTTCAATACCCTGACCTTCTTCCTTAGATTTTGCTGCGATTTCCTGGATTTCCTCGACAACTTTCATTCGCTTCAATTCTGCAGTTCTTCTTATCATCGCAACGAGCTCGGAAATCGCTTCATTAACGCTTCGTGCATTTGTAGATAATGAACAGTATTCTATGGAAGACTGCGTTATCTCTTGAATGGAAGAGAGCTCACGTTGAAGAGACTCTAGAGGTTCTAAAAGAAATTGCAATGATATCATTACGTTCTCCTTTAATGCTGGTAACAGTTCTTTTTGAGTCAGGCAAAGCACTTTTTCTGTAGCTTCTTCTGTATTTATCAAAATGTTCGATAAATGAAGCAATTCTGTTTCTAATTCTGGAATAGAAGAAGCAAATATCGTGCTTCGGATCGAGGCACTGGTAGCTTTTAGATCGTGAAGAATTTGTATCAGAGCAGTTAGTTCTCGGATCTTTCGCTTTTCTTCTTCGGATTTTGAAGAAAGTGGTTCTTCCAAAGCTACTGATACCAGATTTTTTAATTCTTTGAAAGGTTGTTGTATAACGATGATTGAAGATGCTGTTCGTTGTATGAGATGAATGTTATCTTCTTTGCCTTCTTCTTTTGACTCTTCTGTTTTCGCAAATCCTTCTCCCTTTTGGGATTCAATTTCTATTGCTTCTTCTTTTCTCACTCTTTCCTTCACTTCTTCGGACGTCGTGCTTGTGACTTTTTCTTCTGTCTTGTCGGGAGATTCTTCTGTCATTTTTCCTGTGCTCGCTTCTTCCTCTACTCTTTCATCCACCTTTTCTATAGCTTTTCGTTTTTCTGTCAGTTGTTCTGTCCTCATAGGCTCCTCCACTTTTGCTTCTAAACTTGCGACTTCTCCCTTTTCTACTTTCTCCTCGTTGATCATGTGTTCTTCTACGTTTTCAATTACACTCTCCACTTTTTCCCCCTCTGTTTCCGATTCAACCACTTGCTTCGTTATTTCTTCTGTACCTTCCTCGACTTCAAAAGCTTCGTCGCCTTTGTGTAGTTGCATTTCAACTACTCCCTCTCTACCTTCTGATTCTTCTTTGTGTCTGCTTACTTCCTCTCCAGTCTTTTCGATTTCAGACATTTCCTCTGCTTTTTCTATTGTGGCTTCTATTTTCTCTTCTTTTATTTCCATCTTTGGTACCTCTGCCTCTTTTGCCAGTAGTTCACCTTTTATTTCCTTTTCTCCCGCCTCTACTACTTCATTAACTGCTTCTTCTGCAGCCCTTTCGATTTTTGGGAGTTCATCTGTTTTTATTGTTACAACTTTCTCTTCTTTCCCTTCTAATTCTTTCTCCTGCTTGATCGCTTCTTCAAAAGTTTGTTCGATTGCAGCTGCTTCTTCTGGCCTAATTATTAATGCTTGAACATTTTCTTGTTTCCCTGTTAATTCTTCCGTCGTTTCTGGTGATTTGGTTTCACCACTGTCTTTCGCAGCTGTTTTATCGACATCGTGTGGTGATATTTCTCCTTTTTCTTCTTTTATTCCCAACTTCTCAGCTTCCTCAGGCAATTCTTGTACCTTTTCTTCTGCTTTCGTTAACTCTTCTATCATTTCAGGTAATGCTACCACTTTTTCTTCCGTTATCACTACATCTTCAATCTTTTCAGCTACTATTTGCATAGGTTCTTCAGATTTTTCAGTTATTAGTGCTGCAACTTCGAATTTATCGGCAGACATTTTAACAATCTCTTCCTGTACTTCTTTTTCTTTTTTAACTTCTGTATTTTCAACATCTTCTTTTCCCTCAGCCTCTTTTAATTCTTTAGTTTCTGGTACCACTGCGTCGATCTTTTCTGGTTTCTCTGATATTTCTTCTGCTTTTCCGGATTTCACTTCTGTACCTTGTTTTGTTATTGCTTCCTGCTCTACAACTTCTTCACATTGTTTTTCACTCGCTTCTGCTTTTATTTCTGTTTTAACTAACCCTTCGGATTCTAACTCTTCCGCTCCTTTTTCTGTCCGTTCTTGCTCCTTTGTTCCATCTTTAATTTTCTCTAATATCTCTTCCTTTTCATCTTTCCTCACAGCTTCAACTTTTTTCTCAGATAATACATCGACGATTTCTGCCTCCTCTGCCATTTTTTCCGTTTCATCCGATTTTTCTATCCTTTCTTGCGTTTGCGTGGTAAGTCCTGTCTTTTCAGCTAACATCTCGTACTTTCCCTCCAACTGTGGTTGGTCCACCAGCTTCGACTTTTCCTCTGCTTTTGCCAGTTCTGGTGTTCCAATTTCTTCGACACCCTTAATCTCAGTTTTCTCCATCGCATCACTTTTACCATCTACTGCAAGTCCCTGCATTTCATCTGCCTCTCTCTCACCTTTCACATTTTCCGTTTCCTCGATTCTTCTTGCGGATGACACTTTTTCAACAGTCAGCACACTCTCCACTTCTTCCTTCGACACTTCAATAATCTCATCAACGACAGTCTGAATTTCGGTGATGGTAATCGGTACACCAGGCGGAATATTCTCCTCTACAATATTCTGCTTCTCCTTTCCACCTCCTTCCTCCTCGTTGACTACCTTTTCAATCGCGATTATGCAATCCCTCACGCTCTGCAGAACATCCACCACAGCAGACAAAGTTTCCACCAGCGAGGATCCCTCTGATGCTCCTTCGCGAATTAACTGCGCGCGATGAAGGGACAAAGAGGAAGCCAATTCGGACGTGGAATCGGCCAAAGCACGAAGAAGCGTCACAGTCTGAATCGAAACGTGCGATATCGTCCTTCGATCGATCTTCTCCTTCAGCGTGTCCAAAGATGATCGAAGTTGATTGGTCGGATAAAGAAATCCCTCCACGATTGCCTCATCATCAAAGGGCTGGTCGTTGTGCGTCTCCATGAAATATGTCTGCGACAGCGTTATTTGTTTGTGCAATGCTTGCAACGATTTCGAAATCACTTCATGAACGGGCATGTCTTCGTTCGCTTCCAACGATCCAATAATATGTTTTAAACGATCGAAAGAGGACGCGAGGTTGTATTGAAGAGCCAGTTCTACGCTGCTAGGCCTTCGCGAGTAGTCCGCCTTGCCGATTTGCTTCTGGACACAGGCGGTAGCGTTTTTCAACGAACTCAAAGCTTCCTCGAAAGTCGTCGCGCCTTCTAGATTAGAAATCTTTTCTACGATAGTAGAAGTTCGCCTTTGGAGACCTTCTACAGCCTTTAAAATCACGTTTCTTCTTTCGTCTAGCAGCGCTGCTTCCGGAACCAAGCTTTTCCGGCTGCTTTGGACCACCGAAAGGCTGCTTAAAAATTCGACCAACGGCTCAGCCAGATTTCGAAGCTCGACGATGATGGCTCTTCGTTGATCCAACAGATGAGGCTCCTGCGACGCAACGTTGATTGTATTCAATAAATAATCCAAAGGCTTCACTAGAATTCTGGCCACGTCCGTTTCCAGAGTATCTCCGGATTGACATTCAAGCATCTTCATTCGTTCTTCAATATTCTCCAAGGGCTTCGTAATGTCGCGGAGAGACCCAAGAAGCTCCTGCCTCGAATGTATATCCTTTACCACGATCGGAATCGCGTCTTTGATGTCTCTGAGCAGATTCGATATAAGCTCGCACTTTTGCCTCGCATCGGAAGTCTGATCCAACTTCTGAATTACCTGGTTGATCACCTTCGTTTCGATCACGTTTAAGGGCTGAATTAAATGATTTAAAATAAACAGTTCGTGGGCGCCATGTTGGTGCGACTGCTGGAGAACTCTCTGAAAGTCGTTTAAAGGTTGCAGAAGATTTTGCAGGGTAGAAACGGTCTGATTAATAGTTTCCTCGTAGGTATCAATTGATTTGTCACAATTACTAGTCGCCACGCGCACGGAAGTGATCGCTTTCCTAAGTTCCTCCAAGGAATTGGCTAATAGGGAGACAGGAACGGTCGAGGTGCCAGTCGTGGGTTCTTCGAAGTCTTCTAAAATACCTGTCACGTCCAATTCAACGTTCTCCAATACCTTGGACAGAGTGTCGACCAAACTCGTTGCTTCCTCTTTCCTTCTCGCTCGATCGTCATCCTCCTTGCCTTTCGGCAACTCTTCAATCGTTGTTATTAATTGCTCCGTTCTCTGAGAGCTAATTTCCTCAGCAGTGGTTTGCTCGTTTATAGAGTCGGTGAACTGAGTTTTGGGCAGTATCGTCGTCGTTTCCACTAGAGTGCCCTCAGGAACAGTCTCTTGGGAAGTGTATACCGTAATCTCCTCCTTGTGCTGGTGAATCGTTTCCTGAGCAATCGTTTCTTCCCCCTGCATGGTTCCTTGCGAAGTGGTGGCTTCCTCTTTCTCCTCTTGGGACATAGATCTGATCATTTCCTTAAGCTCCTTCTTGTACAGAGCCATTTTAATCGAGATTGGTATCTGATTTTCAATTTCCTCCACGATCTCCACGATAGGCCTGAGGGACTGGTCCTCAGCGTGATCGCGAAGCACATCCATTACCGTTTGCAAAAGGTATTTCATCGGTCTGCTCAGACCTTCCAAGGTAGTAAGATCCGCTGGATCGCGGTACATCGAAATGGCATCTCGAAGTCTCGTCAGAGGCTCCCGAAGATCGATGAGGGCTTCGATAACGTTCTCATCGCTTGGAGGCTCAGAATAAGACGTTTCAATGGCAATTTTATTTACGTCCCTTTTTAACTCCTCCACAGTTGAACTTAAGCCGGATTCCTCTTCCTCCTTGACACTGTCTTCGGATGTCGTGGACAGCCAGTGTTTCATGGGATCTAACGATCGACTGATCCTATCCGCCAAAACGTATGACTGAGCTTTCCGTATCTTCTCCTCCTCCGCTTTCTTCAAATTAGAGCGCTCAGTCTCTCTTTGATCTCTCTTCTTGGATGCCTCTTTCGCAATCAGCGGAACGTCCTTTTCAATCTCTTCTAACAGTTCTAGAACCGGAAGGGTCGCGTCTGTATTTGCTTCGGTATCTTCAATACCTTGAACGAGACGTTTCAGCTTCTCAATGGGGCTTAGCAGATCCTTCAAAAGCTGCTCCTCTTCCGGTTCGTGCTCCTGAGTCAGCAACGACCTCTGCAAGCTCAACAGAGCTTCCTTCAACAGACACACTTGTTCCACAATTTCATCATCGACTGGCTTCGTCAATGTGGAAATGGCCACTGCACATGATCCAACGCTTTGTCGCAGATCCTCTATGCAAATAGTCAAACTGGAAGTGTACGAAGGAAAACTATTCTGCTGTCTTTCCATAACCGAGGACAATGCAAAATGAACGTTGCTCAGATTCCTGTCCACGCTCAGACCTTGCAAGAAATGTTTCCCCGCCTCTTCGGCTTCCACCAATTGATTAACAACCTTCGGCAACGCGATCCCTATGTCGTCCAACAATTGTCTCATATCGTTTATCAACTTGATCGTTTCCTGAGAATCGCAGTGATGTAACGCTTTAGACAACACGACCTTCAACTTTTCTACGGGAACCGGTATTGCGCGTATCACCGGAAGTTCCTGAACAGTCCTACCTTCGGATGCAAGCGCCACTCGCAGCTCCAACAGTGGTTCCCTTATATCCATTAAACTGTCCAATGTTTCGTCCTCCCTCAAGGTCATCGCTGTGTGTGCAACGTCAGACACGCATTGCCTCAGTTCTACCAGGCAGGCAGCAATTTCCGAGGAAGCTAATAACTTTCGAGGACCCGTTGCTCCGTTCGTGACAGAATCGACATCCTCCACACTTTGAAGAGCCGTGCTCAATGCTGTCTGAACGTCGATCAAAGGATCCAGGATCCTGTCAGTTAAATTCTGAGGCTCGTCCTGTGCTGATCTCGAAGATGTTGTTTCTTCCTGTTCCCGTTCAGTTTCGCGAACGGTACTCTCGATAGTTTGCACCAGCTCCAAGACAGACCGCAGAGAACTCTCTCGCAGACCCGCGACCGTCGTTCTCAATTCAGAGAAAGCGGGCGCCAAAAGTTTGAACGCAGTTTCCGAATTTTCCGCGATCGAAGTAGAGTTAAGGGCGCATTGGAGGGAATACAGAGGACCCTCCAAGTGCATCAACGATTCCACGCTGATTTCTCGATTCTGGGGCGTCCTAAGTCTTCTATGTATTTCGTCGACTCGATCGAAAATGGTGGAGAGTCGAGGGTCGAGCGTACCGGCCACGACTTCGTAGGACTGCAAAGCTTCTTGAAGCTTCGCCCTAACATTTTTCAGGATATCCTGTTTACTATCCGCGACCATTACATTCTGATCCTCTACCGGCTTTTTGTCTTTCACACTCTGAATTTCCACAATGGTCTGCCCCACGGAATCCTGAAGCGATTCAATTAACTTCGTTCGATGCTCGGACAAAATGCCCCTCGTTTCATAGGTCTCTAACGCAGACTTCAGGGTGTCCAATTTCGCTTTCAGTTCTCTTGCTGGAAGCATTAGGCCATCCAACACTTTGGCAGCCTCTTCGGCTTTAGTTTCGGCAGGGGAGAACTGGCTAAGAGCTCGAGCCATGTCCTCCACGGATTTCGACAAAGACTCGACCACCACAGTGTCCACAGTCTCGATCGTTCCTTTAGTCGGATCCACCGAAACGTCGTTCAGGAAGAAGTCTAAAGTATTCAGAACGTCCTCCAAGCTGGCTACCAACCTTGTAGCCTTCTTATCCACAGTCAACACGTTCCCGATGTTTTCCTCTAGCCTCGAGACTGCGGATACCATTCGTATCAGAGCGATAGGTCTCTCGCTCTTTGCCCGCCCGGTCAATTCGTGCTCGATCTTCGTAATCCCCATTAGAATCTCATCGACGGGGTCCGTAAGACTTTCTAAGATTGCAATCACGTCCGTTTTACGGCTCCTCACGTTCTCCTGGCGTTCTATTAATTCCATGCCACGGAGAAGCTCCTCCGTTGGGCCGCCGATGGATTCCAGCAAAGAAATTCGAACGGTCTGATTCAACGACCTATCCCCGGCGTTCTTCAGAGCTTTCGACTCGACGGAGGACACCTCCTCGCATAGCTTCTGAATCGGTTTAATAATATTCTCGGTTACAATTAACTTGCACTCTTCCTCACTTCCGGAGTTCAATTTACTTTCCAAATTATCCAGGTTCACCAAAGTATTTCTAACGATAAGAACAGGCCCTTTCATTCGCTGCATATTATCCAGGAGCCGTTCCTTGTTACTCCTCGTCAAGGATTTCTCCGAATCAGTGGTCGTCTGTTTCTTTTCGCTGGACTTGTCAGCTATGTCCTCCAGGTACGGTTCCTCGGTCTTGTTTATAGACTCTACGCGTTGATGCAGTTCCGACTTGGCGCTGTCTGACCTGCTCCTTCGTCGCTTTCCATCGAGTTCACTCCCCATGGAGGATTCCTCGGAGCTACCCTTGTCCCTTTTGTGCTTCTTCTTCCGGTGCCTCTTCTTCTTCGGAACGCCGGTGACAGAATCGAAGGATGAATCGCCGCCTATTCCATCGTCTATACTCGAACCAGCCGTCTTCTCGCCACTGAGGCTACGTTTCCTCTCCTGTACGCCTTCGTACAATCTCTGGGCTTGATTTTCCGAGATCGACAATCTTGCTGACGATAGGGCGTCAGCGAACGTGTCGCTGTCGTCTTGTTTCAGAGAAGATACCGGCGACATCGGAGAGACCGGAGAGAACGGCTCGTCCCTTTGGGCGCTGTGGAAACTTTCCGACTCCATTCTCTGACTTTTCTCGCTTTTCTCGCTCTTCGTAGAGGAGCTCGACTTTTTCCTTGGAGGCCTCGTCGGTGCTTTGTCATCCTCCTCCAAGCTGTACCTCGCCGATCTCTTTAGGGAACTTCGAGAATCCCGTTCCGGTGACGAAAGCACCCGAGTTATGTCATCTAGGATGGAAACGTCTTCGAAATCGGCTTCGGTGCGAAGGTCGTCGCCGTCCTCCGCGCTGACGAAGTAATCAGGGGAAACATCGATCACTACCGCTTCCATCAGAAGGTTGCCAGAATTGGAGGACTCCTTGACGAATCGCATCGGCGGTAATTCGATCACGTTGTGCTCTACAAAAGGTAGCGGAAAAGATCTTGAAGCTCGCTATGCATTCTGTTTTAATCTCACGCTTTATCTGTGGTTTTAAAACTAAATCTATGTGGCTCGTCAATTTGATGGATTTCAGATTTCATGTGTAAAGTTGCAGAGATCATAAATATTATATTTAAGCATCTTATATTAGCTTTAATTGATGGACTTAATTATTTCAAACTCTTGTACATGGTGTACCTACCTTTCTAAGAGGAGCTTACAAATACACTGCTGTGCAGAATACACTGCTGTGCGAATTGACACTTTTCATTCAAAATTCGATAAAACCGAGACAAAAAAAAATCGTACATCAAAAGCGCGATGGTTGTTGCACAGGGCAGACTCCAGGCTACGAATTCGTGGTGACTTGAATCATGAATGAAATTGTCAACGACTGTACAGACATTGGAATTGGTAAAATTTTCGAAGAAAAAAGGTGTTTCCACTTTTCAACTTAATATAAGATGTTAACACATTTAAAAAAAATTAATTCTGTACTCTGAAAGTAGAGGCTTCGCGCTTTGGAATCAGCTCAGGTGGGCTGCTGTGCGACATTTTTTTAACGAAGTTATAGTAGTTCAAATATCGACAATTTTTCATTGAAAATTTAATGATCCTTTAATTTTGCACGTAAGTGTAGACACACAATTAAGGTCCGTAAAGCTAGTTTAACGGAAAAAACTCTATCAAGAAGTTCTGAAGAAACGTCGTCCTTTGAAAAGTGAAATTAAATAGCTGACATGTATTTTCAGTGTGTATAATAAATATAAATTTAGAGAAAGAAAGGAGGATGTTAAAAAAAGGGCAATTTTTGGACCTCCTTGCGAAAGAATAATTCTCGTTGGACATTTAAGGGCATCTTTTGAGGAACCAAAAATATAAGTACCATTTATCTGAAATGTGATGGATAAATTGAGAAAAATGAGTGCAAAGATGAAAAAGTGGCTGTAGTCGAATTGATTCTGGATGCCTATTTCTCAATCTCAATTACACGTCATTCGAAGAGAGATAGATTCTTATCCATTGGACTAGTGCAAAGAAAAGTAAACCGATCTCGAGGAAAGGGAATGTATCTTATTATTAGAGTGCGGTTTTTTTTTTATGGAAATTCATATTTTTCCGAGTACAGTAAAAATAGTAGAACTTCAGTAGAAAATTATTTCACCTATCAGCTATTTTAGAAAGCACTATAATTTGAATATTTTGTATAGTTTTTCATATTACGTGCATTTCATGCAATTTAGCACCTTCAGATTTCTTATAAATGCATAAAAATCCGGAATGTACTTATTATAACTAACATTGGAGCTGATAGCAAGTTAATATCGTACGATCTCAAACTTCAATTGATTTACCAGTAGGATTTTTGAATAATTATTATATCGAGACAGATGAATACTTATTCTGTAGCTGGATAAGTACGACCACAGCCACCTTTTCCTTTTTGAACTCATTTTTCTCAACTTTTCCATCACATTTGGGATAAATGGTCCAGCTATTTTTTGTTTCTCCAAAGATGCCCTTAAATGACCAATAAGAATTTTTCAAAGAAGTCCACAAATTGCCGTTTTTTAACATCCTCCTTTACTTGTGATTAATTTCGAGATTCAATGTACCATTTATACTACGATTCAAAATAGCCGTCATCAAGCAGAAATATCCTAAAAAGCTTCTATTATTTTCCTTTTCCCTCGGATCATTAGTCACGTTCATCGAAAATTGCAAATCATACAGCACTTACCTGTTACGTGCTCAGACAATTGATCAGCATACATCTCCACGATCTGAAGAGCTTCCTCCTCTGTGAGATCCGGTGTCTCATACAGGCTGACAGATACCTCTTTACCGTCGAAGCTGAAAGAGACTTCTCCCCGATCGTCCAACGTGACGGAATGATCGGTTTGCGGGGTGTCGTACAATTGGGAAGTTCTTTCCTCGTGAATCGTTGAGAGGGACAAATTTCTAGCCAATTCATGTCCGTTCGGCGATTGTGGCTCTTTAGTTTCCTTTCGAACTGGCAATTTATCTATAAATAACGACAAGTTGCATCAACGCTGAAATTGACAACGGAGGATAATTAATGGACTGCGGATTTTTCTGCAAATTCATATTTATGAGAATGAGGTAAACAAAATTATTTATTTATTTCACCTGCTACGTACTATAAAAAGCATTACAAGTCGGATATCTGATATAACTTTTGTCATATTGCTTGCATTCTGTGCAATGTTGCATCTGAAAATTTTCTACAAATGCATACAAATTCGCAGTCCAATAGTAATTGATACTATTTAAAATACCTTCGAAGCCGAGAAGGGACGCGGAACTGCTGACGGTCCCCATGCAATTGGTGGCTTCGCAGGTGTAGGTTCCCAAGCAGCAGGTTCCGTCTTGTCCGGAAATAATTCTGTGAATATCTCCGGGCTTTAATTCGACACCGTCTTTGTACCATTTGAGAATCGGCTGAGGGACGCCGATCACTTTGCACTCCAAGTTCACCGCGCCCTCGTCGGACAATATGGCGCGCAAACTCTCGAGAAACTTCGGTTTCTTGTAGTGCTTGGGAATGATTAGTTTCAGGAAACAGGATGTGACGCTTTCGCCGTGGTCGTTGGAGGCTACACACTTCCATTCGGCCTGAAAGGAATGCAATTTGCCATTAAGGCCATCCTCCATTTTCTTTCGTTCTTTCTCCTTTCTTTGTTAATGTTCGAAATAGTTGCTTACTTGATCCGCGAATTCTAGCTTTCGTACATCGAGATGGCACGTCCCAAGATTCTCCTTGGCGATCTGATACTTTTCGTTCTCTTCCACTGGCGCGTCCTCCCTGTACCAAGAAAGGGTTGGCTCGGGGGATATGCTGACTGAAACAATTATTAAGACGAGTTTAATAATTGGTTTCATTAGAAAGAGTTTATTCTCTTTGGTCATCAGTAAAATAATATTAATATTAATTAATTAATCGACTTTGAACAAGGCAGTATTGATAGATTTGAAACTATTTATTACGCTTTTAAACATACCTTGTATCGTAAATCGAAAATCTTCGTTGATCCTTGCCTCGCAACTTCTAAGACCCTTGACGAAGATAGGTGGCTGATTCGTGCTCAAAAGTTGCAGACGTTCTTCATCGTTTAGTTGATTTTGAATATCTTCGATCGTTAATTCGGCCGTGCTTTTTGCTTCTCCCATACAATTCCTCGCGATACAACAGTATGAACCTGTGGAAAACGGTTGTACAGACAATTAAGACAAGAAGAAGTATAGAAATAATAGGTCCTGAAGAAAATCAGAGGTAAGGATTAAAGTAACATCATTAATACCCAAGGAGTTGGTCCCAGTTAATTGATAAACATCTCCCGGTTTCAATTCCTGGCCGTCTTTGAACCACCTCAGCAACGGCGTGGGGAATCCTACGACCTTGCACTCGAAGGACACCAAGCCTTCCTCCGTTAGGACAGCTTTCAAGCTTTCCATGAAGCGAGGTTTCCTGTAGTTCTTTGGAACTTGGGGGAATAAGATAATTAATTATCATCGAATTCTGGCAAGCAAATTGATAACCACGTCGATTTACAAAATATTGGAAATGTTACAAAAAAGTTTGACAATTATTAACCAATGTTAAAACGAGTTTTCTCTTGTACAATTTGTTATGAAGACAGAGAAGTATGTGCAAATAAAAATTAACTGTTTTCCTTTCCACCTACTGGACATTGCAACATAGCAAGTAGTAAACTGTTTCATATCTTCGGCACTGGTGGCGACACATTTCCATTCGCCCTCGTCCATGGCTTCCACGGGGTTCACCTCTACGGTGTAGCTCCCGAGGCCATCTTCCATCACATGGTACTTCTCGCTGGGCTCGATTCGGCCTTCTTTGTTGTACCACGTAATCGCCTTTGGCCACGGTGGCACTTGGACTATGACAATATCAAAATGAAGTTTAAAAAATTAAACATTGTTAAGATAAAATAAGCATCCCTTTAAAAGATATTTATCAGAAGAAAATCAATTAATGTATACCCTGACAGGAAAGCCGGAGAGTGTCACCAATTCTGCAACATTCGTCCTGCAAGATCCTCGTGAAGGCAGGAAGCGGACCGGAAGGTGTCAAAGAATCTGCTGGCTTCAAGGATCCCTCCCTGCTACCTTTTCCAACAACATGTACCTGCAGAATGAAATGAATTTTTTATTTTCAATGCAGCAAATATTCGAATAATAGTTTCTAAAACTTACTCTGGTAATTATTTGCAGCATTAATAAATTGTTAAAATTTGATTAGCCCTACATATTTCTATTACTATTGTTGGTAATTTTTTAAGCGTTTCTTCTTAAAAAAAACTTACCTTCGAAGAAGAATAAGCCACTCCCATACAGTTCACCGCCTCGCAAGTATAAATGCCAAGGGAGGTTGGATCATCGGGGTTCGCAGTCAAAGCAAAGACATCACCAGCCTTAATTTCCTTATCGTCCTTGAACCATCTTAACGCTGGGGTAGGTACACCAACCACTTTGCACTCCAAAGACACGGTACCGGTCTCTGTGAGGAGAGCACGAAGTTCCTCCACGAACTCTGGCATTTTGTAAGCTTTAGGAACTACAATTATAAAAATAAAATTAATTATAGTCAATAGTAGGTACATTAATGTAACTTCCTCAATGCGCACTTGTAAATGCAAATATTTGTATATAATTAAAATGATGACACAAATTGCGACACTGCTCTAGTTAATTCGCGTGTGCACATTAAGGGGTTAAAGCTTGAGCATATCAGACCGCTTGCGAGGTTCGCGGTAGGAAATTTAATAAAGACTTATATCGACTTTAATCTTACCGATGACCGTAAGGCGTGACGTGCAGGAAGATCTACCGCCTCGGTTTTCCGCCATGCACGTCCAATATCCTTCGTCCTCGACCTTGACGGGTGCCACGTCGACGCAGTGGAAGTTCCCTTCGTGGACGAAAGAGAATCTCGAGCCCGCGTGGACCTGTTCTGCATTTCTGTGCCAAGTAATCTGGAATTTAACAAGAGCGACGCATTGAAAGATTATCCACGTCAGTGACTTGTCAAACAGTGCGAGGGTACGTAAAGAATAAGCTCTAGGTAAATTTCATTATGCGCTCTACCTAATTAGCTATTTAAGTTATTTAATTTAATCTAAACAAATTAATCGATGCAAGAGAATGCGGGACAAAAGCAGTACGTAATGTATTTTTCCTGTCAGCGAAAAGCTAAATGGCACAAAATAAATTTGTACACCGCCAGAAGCTTTTATCGGACCTTACAGAATCAAAAAATGAGAGTCGTTTTTTTTGATAAAATTGTTTGGCTGATAAATATATGATATTTCCCGGAAGAGTGCAAGTGCCCGGTTTTATCATATAGTTGTGAGTAAAAGCAGGTACTTATTAAAAAGTATCTGAAATATAATATAATGACAAAAATTTTGTTTGTATTATCTCGACATTAGCACGGAGAGTTATTTTAAACGATATGTACATAAATACTAACTTATTTTAAATTCTGCTGACTTGGTTTAACTTAATTTAATTATGCAAAAACAGTTTGATAAACAGTTTTAGCTGATTTAGTTTATTTTAGCTTCCACATAAGTCTATTTTACCTTATTTATTGAAGAAAAATTACAAATTACTCGTTCCTCTCCTTTGCACATGTGCCAATTTCATGCACTCGGTTTTACCCCAAATGAGAGAATTTATTAAACGTTACATAATCAATAATCTGCACTTCAACGTGCAATACAAAATGGGCCAAAAACACCAAAATACTGTACGACGACTGTAGAATGCAACTCAGTAATGATCATAATAAGTCTCTCAACATCATGCGGAAAAGGAAGTCTGTTCACTGACACAACACTGAAGCTTTTCAACCCGAAAACTTTTAACTCCTTTGGAGGAAAAACTACGACATTCTCTGCCCTGCAATTATCATTGTGAGGTCCACCTGAATGCATCACTATACGCGAATTGCACATTGCAGTCCTTATTTTAGAGAAGACAATGGGATCCGGATTTACCCCACATTCCCATACAGATTTACAAAGTTAACGAAATTTCAACAGATATCTTCCTCCACCTAAAACAAAAATTCCATCGTTCCACCTTCGGCAGAACGTCCCCTCTCGAGCGTTGCGCAATCCAAGCGGAGTTTACCACCGAGGAAAACGAGCAATCGAATATTTTATGGGCTCGGGCAGCAGCGGATCGCCTATACGCAGATTTAGCCGATCCGCGGGCATAGTTTCGGTCCATAGTATACACGCGCGCGTAATAATAGTCGTAATACGAGGCACAAGACCCGCGTAACGATTCTTCGTTTTCTGCTTTCTGTCTTTGAACCTCGGGTCATGGACCTCGGCTGGCTCACTTTAAAGCGAGCGTTTCCCGCTTCGTCGGGTGCCATGCCGGGCACAGTGAAACCAGCAGAAATCCGTGGCAATAAGTCACCGAGTGATTTCAACTAACCTTACCGGGATAATCGACGTTGGCACGGATTCCGCACTGCCCACCAATTTTGGAACGTGCCGGGCTCGATCTTTCGTTGATGCTAATCGATCGATGGTGCGAATATGGGATTCGTCAGAATTGTTAGATAAATGGATGGTTCATGAAGGGTGTACTTGATTAAACAAGTTTTTGAAATGTCTAAGGGATAAACCGACTTGAACTGTCTGGATAAACTCTAAAATGAAGTGGATAAACGGGAGAAGCTCAATTATTAGGTTGGTCAGAAACTAATATCAGTTTTCAAACTTCATCATCTTCTTTATTAAATTAAAAATCATCGCATTTTATGCGTACTTTCCAACAAGAAATATGTTTTTCTATTGCAGTAGAATAAAATTCAAGCATGCAATGCCTTCAATCGGCCGTTGTCAATGATAAAACATTTTTCAATAAAAATAAAATAAAATAAAACATTTTTTTCACTTTCGAGGCTCTCATCTGCATTTCGAAATTTGTTGAAGCAATTTCGCACTGTGCGTCTATTTGTGGTATTCTGTACAAAAGCATTATTAATACAACGAATCGTTTCCGCAACTTTATGACTTAGTTTATACACGTATAAGGAAATTATACGAATTTGCTAGCTGCCTATCTTCAAGAAAATAGTCTGAAATGTGCACAAATTAACAGTAAAACCACAATGGTAATTATTACTTTATAGAGCAGCAGTTAGACCGTGAAACATTATAGAATATATAGAATGAAGATATTTGTTATCTCAAAACTATGTGACGAAGTTTGACAACTTAAAAGCCGTCATTAATTTCTTACCAACCGAATAAAATTTTTAATTAATTACGAGTTGACTATTGATTAGTGGTTAATAAATAAAATGAAGTGATTTGTTACGCAAAACAAAAATAACAGAACTAATACACTGTCATTAATTTCTTACCACATTAATATAATTTATAATTAATTATGATTTAATTACTGATTAATGGTCAATGAAAGAATTACCTTTGGTGTTGTCGAACTCCGAATTTCCACGAGGAACCTGGTCCTGGTGCCAACTTTAACCGCAAGATCGGTCAACCTCCGCAGAAAGATAGGTGGATCACCTTCCTCCGAGATGGGCTCGTCGATGCTAAGGTGAATCTTCTTGGAGGAGCCTTTGTCGAATCCCTGGCCGAGCTTCGTTGCCACCAGAGCATAATGTCCAGTATCGTCCTTTTGCGACTGTTTCAGAGTCAGCTGAACGACGTTACCTCTCATTTGTACCCGGTATCGGTCGGATGGTATCGGCATATCGCCGCGGATTCTATAACAAAATCAATTTTCCAAAATTTATAGGGAACCATGCAACTCAGCAAAGGTGTTGCAGTTTTTATATATTCACATCAACGATTTATAAAAAATACTGTATGCATATCTGATTGGACCTCGAATAACTTTAATGATCAAAGATAACATTATATTTACAAAATCTACTTATCCAATTTTTTCGTAAATTCTCTGATCATTCACGATATTATCAAAGACAAGTGGCTGGTATCCAATTTTAATACATTCACATTGTCGCATTATGAAAAATTTTGGATGCATTTCTGATTGAATCTCTAATAATTTAATAATCAAGGATAACTGTACGTATAATTACGAAATCAACTTGCCTAATTTTCTCGCAAGTTCTCTGATCATACACAATATCATCAAAGACAAGTGGTTGGGTGGTAACCAATTTTGATACACTCACATTGTCGCGATATAGAAAATATTGTTGTGCAAATCTGATTGAATTTCGAATAATTCAATGATGAAGGATAACTTTATAATTACGAAACCTACTTGTTTAATTGTTTCGCAAGTTCTCTGATCATTCACAATATCATCAAAGACAAGTGGCTGGCTGGTAACCCTAGTGAGTTACGATTTCATAGTATACGTGGGCAATCTATAAATATCTTTGGAGCGAATCGGGTACTTTCAAACAACGAACTAAAGGAAACGAATTCGTGTCCTATACAAACATCACACAGCAAAAATAGAAAAACCAAACGCTACTTTGACCATTCTTCATTTTTGCACCCGTTGTAAAGAGAAACTACAATGAATAAAGGGTTGGTGTGAATAAAAAAAAAACGAACGAAGACAAGACGATTGCCAGCGTGAAAGCGAAGAGGAACACTTTCTAACGAAACGAGGCCGGTTTTGCAATATCCAAATGTCAGTTTCAGTCTCTGGTCGGGGCGATGGCCGACGTCCAATCGGACCAATCATCGTCGCGTCGCGTCTATTTGCTATTCCTTCGTCCCGTCAGCAGACAGTCTAGTCTAAAAGATTCGACGCTGTCTATTATTCACGGTCTCATTCAATTCGGCCGCGAAAGATTTCTTTTGCGCAAGGTGCACGCGTGAAACGCACCCCTCGCGACCTCGCGACGTGTGCACAGGCGCCGCGCCTCGGCGTCGACGTCGCGAAGAGACGTTACATTCGTGCCGGTGACGCAACATCTATTTTGTCTAGCCGAGAAGCGAATTCTGCGTTCCGCGAATCTCGATCGATCTTATCGGCGTTTACTTTCCTCGGATCGCAGACACTTTGCAAGGAAACAAATAGAAGCGAATTCTAATGGTTCTCTGAAGAAGATGGCAGGAATCGGGTGCGTTACGGTGAAATCGTCGGTAAATGTTTCACAGAAGCGGAGTACGGTCTTCGATAAATATCTAGCGGTCGAAATTGAAGCCTGAAGCAGAAGAAAAGGAATTGAAGCCGAATATTTATTTCTAAATTTTCGTTTTCCTTCAGAAAAGAATAATTTCCTATTTATCCGAGGAGAGCGTAGATATTTTTGTTGACAAGCTTTTCGTTTTGTTGCTTTGACGTTGTCGAGAAAGTCGAAGCACGAGAAGTAAAGGAAGAAAGGGAGAAGAAAAGGAATGGGGTAAATCGAAGGATCAAGGAGCGTTTCTATTGATCTCACGCCAATACCACGCGGCAGCATCATTGATCTAGATCATTGCAAGATATCTCAACGATTCGAAGCCTCCGCGACGGACTTCGAGAAATTTAATGGATACGCGTGTTCCCGCGGTCGAACGACGGATTCTCGTCGTCATGCTGGTATGGTCGAGTAAAAAGGAGACAAAAATAGGGCAGTAGAGCAATGCCAAGTGTTTGAGGCGCTCTAGATCATTTGTTTGCCCGAAATACGTTGGAAGCGTGCAACCGATTTTTATTTAGATGCCGCTAGATGCTAGAGACCTATGATTTTCGGGTTCGATCCCCTGAAATCAGGGTTGGCGGTCGAAACTGGAAGTGAAACGAGAGCGATGACCTCATTGAATGCGCGGGCCGGTTCATTTTAGTGTAATTTAATTTTACTGAGGTTAGATTGCAGTTTGGCAAAATTTCGAATTAAGTTCTAATTATGACCGAGGTTCGATTAAATAGTGTCTCATCCTTAATTCAACTTTTATATAATTAATTCACACCTAGAATACATTAATGTCACTAAGCAAACAAGAAACGAAAGACGCTAAAATAATTTATCAAATAAACAGGTCACAATTATTAACAGCAACAAATAACACTCCTACCGGTTTCCGGACCCATCCCTAAGCGACCCCGTAATGGCGGGTTTGTTGCCATTGGCGCACTTGCAGCAATCGCTCCCCATGTCACAGCTTCAATCCTTTCGATCCTTTCTCTTCGAGTCAAGATCTGTCATTCGCGAAGCAACAGTTACCACCGATCGCACTCGAGATCGTCGAACCAACACCGTCTCGGAAGAAGCGCGAAAGTTCCATATCCAATGCTGGGGCGACGAACAAGGGACGAAGAGGCGGATGGAATCCGAATCGATGCATCGATCCTTCCTAGCCCCCCCTGTCGTGTACTCGTATTGATACTATAATATTCGATCGACGTACGCGCCGCTTTGTCACACGTTGGCACGTTATTTATCGTTGAAATAATATCGGTGGTACGCTCGGTGACGGGGGTGCAAAAATAAACCCGAGGAGCGTCCTTTCGATTCGTTCGACCCTGGCACGTCTGTTCGATGACTTCACTTCGGATAACGGGTCCGTAATGACACCGATCGGCATTCTATCGATTACTTCCACAGCGACGCACAGCAGCCAGGAAACGTGATCGTCACCGCTGTTCGAATGAACCAATGAGGAGAAATCTCACTTCGTGATTTCTCGCCATTTTCTTTCGTATAAATCACTCGCGATTCGGGGTTACAGAAACAGTTGAAAGTAATACAAAAAAAAAAGGTACCGGGGGATGATCGAACTTTCTCTAGAGGGGTAGTAGCGTCCGATCGCCGAGCGATCTATAGATTATCGATCCCGACCGTTCTTGCAGACCTCCCTGCCCCGATTGACGGTCCATGTGCGTTAAGACAAGACAATTTTAATAACGGGTGGAGAGGCCCGAGGTGATTTTCGGCCGCTCGTCGATTGTCGCGACGCTCCCTCGGAAGACTGATAGCGAGATGCCAGCGCCAGGTCGTCCGCACCCGATTTTCCACCTCCACATCCGCCACCTTGCTCTATAGTTCGAGGAAAACTATAAGCAACGAGTAAGCGTGCAGTGTTCTAGACTAAAGAGCAGCGCCACTTTCGTCTTTTCGCGAAAATTTCGTGCTTAGTCGAATTTAGCTTGCATCGGGGGCGAGGGACGAGCGGTGGCCGCGAGAGGAACGTCGAAGAGTGGCGGAATTTTCGTAGTTCGCGAGGGGAACGCTTCCGTCGTTGCGGTGACGTAGCGTCTGTGTGGTCAGGGGACCGTGGATGCCAGAACTGATCAACGAACGCGACAGTGAGATTTGATGAGATCATGCCAATCGAAATGGTCCCTTTGTTTTCGTAAAATGAAAGATTTTCCTGTTCAAATAATTTTTGTTGATATTCTGACGGGAAAGGACAACTTCATTGCAGGAAGGCTAGGTCGGGATTTCGGATTTGCAGTGTACATTTTTACGCAGATGGGAGTTCGAACCAGAAGGAAGGGGAATTGTTTTTTCCTCGAGAAGGAGCTTCCAAAAGTTGTTCATGGCGGGAGCAACTATTATTCGTTTGGTTCTGAAGATTTTTGAAATATCGTTCCATACCTGGAATAATTTCCTGTTTCTCTCCTGATGCTTTCAAACAGCTGACGTGCATCAAGCTCAAGACTTTACATTTGAAATATCTGTGCCATGAAAAAATCTAATTGAACGAGGAACCACCTTGACGAAGAAGAATTTTTCTACGATTGAAGTTTCAGCTTTCCAAGCAATCCGGTATACCTTTACCTACCATAGGAAATTGCATCGTAACATTTACATCTGGAGAATTACACGAAGATTAAATGCGAGAACTTGGGTAACGAAATTACATGAGCGAGCTGTGTAATTTGGCCCGTTACGCGAAAATGAAGTGCGCGACAGCTCGAAATAAACTACGTTTGATCCTTGGCACGTTTCAAGGTTTTCACCCGAAATATGGCCAACAGTCGAGAATGAACGATAACGAGTAAACGATGCTCGATCATTGTTTGCGTACGAGGAGGAACGACGCGGGGGTCGTGAACTTTTGGGTTGTCACCAGCTGCTTCCTCTGTTCCGAACTCCCGATCGGAACACCGATTACTTCGATTCACGCTATAATTAACTTCGTTACATAATTGCCGTCATACGCGTATTTAAACAAAAGCGCCTATGGTGTATTTCTAAGAACTGGTGAAGCAAAGTTTAATTAGAGGCACAATGTAAATGCAAGATTAGGTACAATGGAATGCACTGAATGTAAAATGATCAGACACAGTATATGTATGTTTCATGTAACGAAAATAGAAAATCGATATTAAATTCAGTGAATCCCACCAATTGGTATCTAAAAAAAAAACATCGTTAATAAACCAATGCAACTGTGCAAATGCTTCATAAGGCTTTTTGAAAACGAGAGGAACTTTAACGTTTAATTGGAGGCTCAACGTAAAATTAAATACAATGGAATCCACTGAATGTAAAATTATCAAACACAGCATACGTATATTTCGTATAACAAAAATAGAAAATAGGTATTGAGAATGTCTAGTGATTACTAACATATTCAAGTAATTACAAAATTCAGTGAATCCCTCCGATTAAAATCTAAAAGAAAATCATCATTAATGAAGCAATGCAATTGCACAAAGGTTTAAATGTTTCCGGAAAAGAAAGAAACTGTAAAGTTTAATTAGAGACTCAAATATTAAATACAATGGAATGCACTGAATGTAAAATTATCAGAGTCAGTATACGTATATATTTCATATAACAAAAATAGAAAACAGCTATTTGGAATATCTAGTTAATATCAAGATATTCAAGTAACTATAAAGTTCAGTGAATCCCTCCAACTAAAATGTACAAAACGCTTTTCGTTAATTCAACTGCAATTCAACTGCATAAATGCTTAATAAGGCTTTCCCAAAACGAGAGAAACTTACAGCTCGAATCGTAGCTCGTCGAAAACGTCGGACCAGCGCAATTTCGGTTCGGCGACGATGTCTTCGCCGGCGCGTCCTTGAACCGGAAGGACCTGGTCCGGTTCCAGCCATCGCGGCGGTCCCTTGGCTTTCGCCGTCTGATCTGCAAGGAATTGCATAATGAAATTGGTCATTACTAACGCGACTATGAAAATACACGTTGCGCGATTGACAATCCACGTTCTGAAACAGGCTGGGCTTCAATCGAAAGCCACGAGACCTTAGTAAAATGTATTATTTGCGAACGTTAGCTGGTATTTCAACGTTCACGTGGTCCCCGAAATGGCCACAGAACCGTACGTGCACGCGAAATTCGTGGGCATAAATTTAGATACCTGTGCGGAGAAAGCCACTGCCAAGAGGGAAATCAGTTGGAGAAATAAAACGAGAAACCTTCCGAGGTTCGTATCTTTCCGGCTGATTTTTGTAAGTTCACGAACTTCGAGGGAAATTCAGGTCTGTGTACACGACTCGAAACCGGCGTCGCGGGAAATAAATACATTAAAAAATAAACATGCGGTCGTGATCGCCTCAGACTCTTCGATCCGTTTCAAACGATGTTCACAACTTTTTTCTTCGTCTCTTTCGCGTCGCTTTTCAATCGGGATTGCTTTTATTCGTATTTTTAACGCGGATTCGTTCTCGTAAACGCGTGTTATTACCGGTCCTAGAGTACGCCGCGCGCATAAATCGCGGCTGCCGCCAGATTTCTCGCCAGAGTCTCGAGATTTTTATGTAACAGCGGTCCTGAAGCTGCCTATAACGATTTCCAACTCTATATCCAGCGTAGAATGAAAACTCCACCTGGCACGTACCAGTGAGACCCGCGATCTAAACAAATTTCGTCATTGCACGCTGTCGATCGAAGGGGATACACGTTTCTTCTACCGGATCTAGGGAAACAAACGTGCGCCGCACCATTGATACGCTCCGCCGTAACTGTATTTTCTTCAACGATTTCTGACAAACACAAATCATGTCACCAATGTTTCACTCACCGTTTAACCATTCGATTCACACGCGCCACGTTCTTCCCCCTTCGATTTCCGGCTTCGGAAGCGGCAACGCGACGACTTTAGTTAGCTGGCTCTTACCTGTTAAGGTCATCTCGTCAGATGATACGAAGACCGACTCCTCCTCGCATTGACATCACTCCCGAAGAGAGCAAGGCAACCCCGACGCGTTCACCTCGATCCAGGAAGCGACCTACACGTCCTTCCGGCTGTGGTCCCCGGCGCCTCGACCCGCCAAAGCTTGCTCTCTCCCTCCGGCGACCTCTTGTTCGCTCTGGTGACCCGTGGCACAGCACACCCTGCGCCACGAAATCTGACGGCAGGAGGCCCTGCTCCGGTCTAAAATCGTCTCGACACGCCACTCTCGGCTTCGTCGTTTTAACGAAACGCGCACATGCGCCGTCGGCCGCGTTTTCCCTCTACGCCTCTTTCTCTCTTTCTCCCCTTTCCACGGGGCACGCTCCTCCCCGTACATCCCTCTTTCTTTTGACCCGCTATCTATCCCTGATGTAACTCGGCGCATCCGTGTTTTTTATCTTCGAATAACTCGCAGCTCTCTTGGTGCGCCTCTCTCTTTCTTTTTCGCTCTTTGGTCGCATCTCTTTGTCTCGTTTGCCTCTTCCTTCGGACGGATTCGCGGGCTTGGTGACTTCCTGGTGGGGTGCAGCGTGTAGATTCAATTGGGAAGTTGGGAATTTGCGGAAAGCTTTGGATATTAGAGAGTTCTCGATATTTTCTTTTCACGTTGGACAGCGGAGATCTTGAGACCCGTTCGTTTGCATTTAATTTCTCTTGAGATGCAAGAGATTTCTAATTACGGATGTAATGATTGGGTCTTACAAAATGCAGGCAATTCTTTGAAGATGCTCTGAAACTTTATTCTTATGGTATTATTGATTATATCGAAACGAGAGTGGGAAGAGAGTTTAATAATAAATTACAATTGACATTTAACAGTTATGTACATATTTATTTCCGGTAAGAATATCCATAATAAATAGGAATAAATAATAATAACAATAATTTATAATAATATGCCGTTGTAATTAAATATACTCTGTTAACACATATACTATCATCTTTGGTACTCGCCAGCTGTGATTCCTCAATGAAATACAACTGGTTCTTAAATCAGAACGCTATCAATCGATGCATCAGTGTTCTTGACAAACGGCCACGATACATCTCGAACTCTTCAATGCTAAATGTCAAGAATTTGTGCATCGCAATGTCGGAACACCGACGGCCAGGAATCTATTTTTCGAATTACACTCTGAACCCATTCATTTACCCATAGCAATATTCAGAATCAAAATATCTTTGTATGCATGATAATTATTTTCTAAAATTCTGCTCGTTCTCCAATGACCGTATGATTGCACGATTATAATAACAATCATTGTAACAGCTTCCAATATTTTCATTGCTTCCGTTTCGACCACCACCACCATCCGGACGCGCTTCCCTTTAATCCCTCTTGCACCCTCCTGTAAAGAAGTAATGCAATGAAAGGAATCGCCAGCGTCTCTTTCTTGAACAGGTAAACGTAAATCGCTGCCAACAACAACGTCAGGTCGGTTACATATCCCACGGTCGACCTCACGTTTTGTTTAGCCTCTATCGCCAATCGTTCTTCGTTCAAACGACTTTCCCTCCAAGCTTTCACAGGATACCTCCCCTCGGATGTCGATCCACGTCTGGAGGCCCGATACTTCTTACTTTCCAGCGCTTTCTGCAGGCGTCCCATCTTTATTTCTACAGGCGTCTCCGGTCTGTTCCTGTCTCGGGAACTAGATCTCGAAGATGTTCTCGAAGATGATTTCCTCGACCGACGAGGACCTTCATCGACTGACTTTTCACGAACGTATCGTTGGTCTTCCGAATCTGTCCTCGACGGAGGTCTTCTGTCTTGAGACGGTGCTCGAGTCCTCGTTTTTGAGGATGACCTCGAAGCAGTTCCTCCCCTTTCAGCAGACACGTTTCTCGATCTCGGTGCTGGAGATTCGTTTCTAGATGGCGGCCTACTTGGTCTCTTTACAGTTCTGGTATCCCTAGCTGGCGTCGTTCCTCTGGAACCAGCGCTTTTTCTAAATACCTGCCTCTCCTCCAGTTTTTCAGATCTCTCATTTACTCTATTCCGCCCATGGCTGTCTTTAATATCCTGCTTGTTATTCGATTTTCCCGATACTGTACTTTCCTCTCTATTTTGTATCTGACTCCTCTGATCCGGATCCTCGGAGAACGACGATCTTCTGGAACTAGCAACACTGTCACCAAGCCTCCTTTCCTCGGAGCTCCTATAATTGAAGCGAGTAGAATGCTCCTTAACGATTTCGGTATAGTGATTGACGACAGCCATGCGAGCTTCGACGTCCTCTTCGTCGGCTTCCTCTTCCGGCGTCACTGTACGCATCTTCGCTTGGATTCTTCGATTCTTCGCAGCCTCTCCAGCTGATAACACACTGTTAGCATCCGATTCCGACATTATAGGTGTCTTCTCTCTTTCCGGTGCAATTTGTGGCTCTGTTACCATGATTTCCTCGATTTTATTCACCGATTGCAGAGTCGGAGACAGGGCTTTCCTAATGGGTTTCTCGGGTGGAATCGGTCTACCGAAGCTGTTCACGGGAATCGGTTCCTCTTTAGGTTTCTTCAGGATAGATTTGGGGACCACGTTCGTGGGTGACACGGGTGGAACAGTTCTAGTCGGTGCGGGTGGTGTAACATCTATCATAGCCGTCTTGTGCGCTGGAATCGGCGGTGGTTCCGGTTCCACATGTGGAATCGGTCTTCCCCTAGGATGATAAGTGTCCTCCTCATCCAAAACTTGCCTGGCAAGGATTCTAGCCTTCAGAAGCTTCAGGTCCTCGCTATCAGCGCTGCTAATTTCTTCCGAAGACTCTTCCGATGTCTCAACGCTTTCATCTTCCTCCCCTTCTACGCTTTCTTGCTTCGTTTCCGGGTGCAACGTTAGTTGGATTTCCGGTACCATCCGCTGAGACGCTTCATTCGACTCAGCTTGCCAGGATGTCGACTCTTCTTCCTGTTTGGTCTCGACCAATGGCAGGTTGGTCTCGTGCCACCTGCGCAATGGCGTCGTTGCGTCCTCCGGCTTGTCCAAGCCCCACGGAAGAGGCCCCGATTGCTCTGAATCGCTGGGTATGTTTGGATCGGACCTTGCTTCCACGTCAGGCAGTAAATTGGGAATTAACTGTTTCAGGGGTGCCTTTATAGCTTCCGTTTGCCCTTCGCTGCACCTTCTACGATTCTTCTTACTCTGCCAGGTGATCAGATTCGGGGTAGCGATTCCGGGGTTCGATGATCGACGCCTAAAGGGGGATCTTTGTACATCCGACGTGTCAGTTTCAGTTTCGTTTCCTTCTACAGTTGCCAGTTCTCCAGTTCTTCGCTCGAGTTGGGATTTTCGTTTGGCCACTTCCGAGGCTTCCTCGGCTGCCACGGCGCGGTAGAAACGTTCCATTGCTCGTTCGTGAAGCAATTCTGTCGAGCTCACTGCGCCCCTGAGAGTTTCTACCACTTCGTGTTCCGCACTGAAGAGTTCCGGTAGAGATAAGGACATGGGCGGTGGAACGAGGTCCTCCATATCCTCGGCATCTTCTGCCACGTTTTGTCCTCTTACTGTTGGTTACAAAAGAATTGTTCTTTATTTTAAAAAGAATCTTTCATTCTTATCAAAATGAATATACATACGTAATCAATTTTTAAGATCACAATTAGAACATTAAATGAACTTATTATTCCGGTCTACATTACAAGAAATTAGTAATCCTACCCGACGTCTTCTGCACGCCATCCACTTCCCCAAGTTTCCTGGCTTGCTCTTGATCTTCTGGATACAAGACCAACATGAATTCCGAACTTCCATGTGTAACAGTGCCGTCGTCTTCTCTGGGAGTACTGGGCGAGCCTGGTTTCTCGTCCAACGAGTAACTCTTCAGTAATGGCGACACAGGCTCATCAACAGTTATTGTCTGTTGCTTCTTTAGAGTTAAGCTCAGTGACGGACGAAGCTGTGCAGGGTTCGCGGAGATTTCTTCTTCGTGCTGTTCTTGAATTTTGGGCATCGATAACGGAGACAAACTACGCTCCCTAGATATCGAGACCGATCTAGATCTGGATTCTCTGAACGCTGAACGTTTACTGGACTCGTCCATCGCTGGTGGTATTACTGTGACTGTGGTTGTTGGTGCTGTCATTGGTGCAACCTGGTTCTGAACCGAATACTATTTAACATGCAAATAAAGAATTAATTTGTTACAATTGCTATAAATAAGTTAATACTAATTGTTCATTCTACCTTTGTGTGGTATTCAATTTACTATTTGTAAATAATTTAATACTAAGCTTTCATTTTACTATGTAGAGCTACAAGATATTGTTCAATCATTTCATAAAAATGTTTAGTCATAAATTATGATTAATTCATCAAGGGGCAAATTATATTTGATGCTCTTATTCCACCTGTCTACTAATTTTATCGTTTATTTTAATATATAATGCTGCCCGAGTAGAGCTTTCTGCCGACAATAATTATCCTAAATTATTTAAGACATAACGTTTCACCTTAGTAATTTTACTAATTACTTACCTCAGTGTTTAATCCATTCGTTCTAATGCTCGAACGATCTACATGATTTTCAACGCGACTTTCTACCTTTGAAGTGGAATGATCCTTCGATCTGGCTGGTGGAACAGGTGGTTCGGATTTGTCTAATGCGTCTAAGGCGAATGTCACTCTGCTGTCAGCTCTAGACGGTCTTCCACCCAATCTCTGAGCCGATACGGATCTACTGGCTGGCCCGAATGGCATATCATTGTCTCCGTCTCGGACTCGAGACTCTTCCCTCGTCAAGCTTCTGGTTCTCTGGGTAGGAACCGCGAAACTCACTTCTCGTTTCTCTCGCGATCTGATTTCTCGGTGACTCTGCGACTTTCCGCCCAACGAGGGTGTCATTATGCTGAAAGGTAGAAGAAATCTTGATGCGCATGTTTGTAATCCGACAGTTGTGTAAATGTTCATCTTAAAAGAAAATGATAGCAAATATGTTTATGTGGAATAAGTTTTTAATCGTAGTCGAAAACAAATAGTTTCTTGTCTTTTGCGATATGTTTGAAAGTTGGAACAATACGTGTACCCTCTTTTCAAATCTGGAATGAAGATTACGTCGCTCTCCTCGCTAGGCTCGCTCATACCGTAAGGATTCTCCGCCTTCACTCGAAATTTATATTCCGACCCTTCGATTAATTCCGATAATGTCGCTTTGGTCTGCCTACTCGTTGTCGCCTTCAACCATACGTCCCAACCGACCTGTAAAATAATTTCTAAAATGAATAAATCGTCGATCGGAAGTCTGTGGTACCGCGCAAACAATTTCTGCTAGATTTCTCGTTACTAACTCTATAATACTCGACGATGTACGTGCCAATTTTGCAACCACCATCATCTTCAGGCTCCTGCCATGACAATGTCACGGATCTACCTAGGGTCATTGTGACCATTGCCTTTCCAGGCGCAGCAGGGCGGTCTACATTAACAAGAAATTGTATAATAAATACTTTCAAGTGAATCGTAACCATTTTACAATGATTATGTAATAATCATTAAACAAAAAATCATCGCCCAATATCATTATATTCACCTGTAACAGTAACTAAAAACGATGAGCTGTCCTCTCCGAGTTTATTTATGGCTTTCACCGTGTACTCTCCCCTGTCAACGCGTTTGGCTTCGGGGATTTTCAAAACCGATTCGCCGTCCATAGTCTCAAAAATGTGTCTCTCGTCGTTCGAGATGACTTCACCATCGTGGTACCAAATTACCGAAGGCGGCGGTCTCCCAGCTAACGACACCTTTAATCTGATCGTCTCGTCCTGCTCGAAAAGAAGACCGTCCTCGTATTGGCGCGGGAGTCGAATCTTTGGTGACGCTGGACACAATAAATATCATTGGAAAACTGCTGTTTACAAAAGCGGGGGAACTGTATTTAATTTCGTGATGAACCTTGCAGGATTAATCTTGCTTTGGTACTAGCGTGACCAGCCCTATTGGTGGCGGTGCACTTTATCTCACCCTCGTCATTGAGGGCTGTTTGGTGGATGAGAAGAACGCTTCTACCGCTGTCGGTGATGATTTTGGTTCGCCTGCTGCTGAAGATCTCGAAGCCGTCTTTGAACCACGAGATCTTTGGCAGCGGTGACCCATTGAATCGTACCACGAATTCAGCCTGAAATCAAGAAATTCTTACATACTTGAGTAATACAGAAATGATTGTGCGAATAATATATTATAAACATCTGTTTTATTTAAGTAATTAATACATGGACTGTTTGTTTTGAAAGTTGTGTATGTCCATTTAAAAAAAAATGGGGAAAGGATATAAATAAAAAGTTCACATTAAAATATATGGAAATTTGTCCTTTTATAAACTTTTTAGAAAAATGGACTTACACCACTTTCAAGATAAACGATCCATATATATATATATATTTGATAGAAAATATAATAAACGACATTATAGGAGTACGTTCCTTTTCCCCAAAGAACTTGAAGATAAAATTATGATTGTTTGATCAATCACCTGCTCGTTTTCAAGAACGACCGTGTCATTCAGCTCAAGGTCGAAGCAGGGTGCAGATGTTATAGATCTCTGCAAAGTTACAGTCAAAGGATCGGAGATTTCGCTGGGTCGCGAAAGACCAACCCCGTTCTGTGCTCTGACCCTGAATTGGTAGCGCCATCCTGGCTCGAGGCCGCTTAAGGTCAGTTCCGGAAAGGTGCAAAGCCCCGGTGTGCTGCGTACCCAATGTTGCGAGCCTAGTCTTCGATGTTCGACAAGGTAGCCGACGATGGCCGAACCACCGTTACTCGCTGACCTCTCCCATCGAATGGCCACCACATCCGGCTGCGATTCGTCCGCACCTGGTATTAAAATTGGCTTTCCTGGTGGGGCGGGGAGACCTGTTAATTGAAATTATGCTGAATATTCATTAAATGTCTGTTTAGATCTATTTCTTCATTGTTAGATAATTGTGAATGTTTTCGCAGGTTTAATAATGTTTTCTATTATTATTATTAATACTATTGCTATTGCTATTACTACAGATTCTTTTTATTTTATACAGTCTCTTATGCCCCCTTCTAATAACTTCACGGAAGGCTCGCACGTGCCAGAGCGATGCTTACACATGTATAAAGCACACAAGCTCTAACACAGGTCCGCAGGTGGCGCTCCCAAAATAAAATTTGAAACTGTTTGGCAACCCGAGGGTCTGTACCTCTCTGTTCTCAGGGTAGGAAAACTATGCGAGACTCCGAGCCGACATCGGATACCGGCTCGTCGTGCCTTCGATACCGTCCTACAACGTGCCTATCATTTTTGTATCGATTCGATCTCTACCGAGCATTAGGATAATTATGTCAATCCATTAAGAAACTAGTGCCTATGAAAGAAAGACAAACAATTCATCACAAATATTGCAGACTTTATCGATTATAGATGCGTCTGTTCGTAGGAAGAATTTCCAAGATTTTTATTGCTTCGCAGTTATGTCATGGATTTCTGGTAATTTTTATTACATCCCCTGAATATTTAACATCTTATCATGTTTTGTTTTAAATGAGGAAATTAGGTAATTAATTATTACTAGTGTAATTAACTTATGATAGAATATAAATTTTGTCTTCTTTCAATTTAATGTATCTTCAAACTACCTTGTTCCTTTACCATCTTTCAAACCCACCATAGTCTGTTAAAATAAACGCCTCCAATGTGCAGGAGTTAATTTTGGATTACCGCTTGTTTTAGTGGTAAATAAAGACTCGAACTGTAGATAAAGCGTCATAAAAATTTCTATTGAAGAGTTAATAGTTTCTCATTGACTATCATTTGCAACGATATCATTTCAACTGTAATTCCAACTGCGACCGTCCAACGCCAATTCCTTTGCTTCAACCCACCATAAAAGCAATACGACGTACAAGATTTACAAAGCAGTGACCCAGTGAACTTGCTAATAGTCTCGTTCGTCGTCTATTACCGATCACTTAAACATTGCACGGGCTTGACAGATCTGTCGGCAGAAGCAGCCTAATTTTAGCTATCATCCCACTATCGAAGCAAGCCAATAGTGAGACAGGCAGACCAGCACACGCAGTATCGTCATCCTCGCGACACCGTTACCGGAAGCTCTGTGTCACCGGACGCGCCCCGCGGCCACGCTGAACTTTCGATCGACTCTTCGCGACGAACAACCCCCGCATTACCACCAACTTCTGCATAAATCCTTTAAAAAGGTCCAAGGAAATGTCGAGTTACGTCGAAGCAATATTCACTATAATACGCAGCATTCGCAGGTAACTTTCGGTGCCCCCGAATTCCTTATCGTACAACGAGTCCCGATCAAAATGGCGATCATTCGCCCCCCTGTCATCCTTCGAGATAGTCCCTGCCTCGGCGTCGGACGGCACAGTTCAAGCAATGCAAAAGCATTCAGAAGCGGTGTCTACCTGATCCCTCCCAACGCGGTCTTCTGGTGGCAGCGGCGGACTGGCTTTTGGAGTAGTGGCTCTTCGTGGTCGCGTTACCCATGATCGTTCCTCCTCTTCCTCTTCCGCGTCGAGCCTGGCCCGACGGTCACTTCGTTCCTGGCCAGTTTTCCGACGGTCCCGCGGCCAGCAGAAGGTGAAAGGTCGTCATCGACGAGATCGACGGTGTGAAATAGGGGAATGGCTCGTAGGTGTTTCCCGGACTGTCTTCGACGACGGCTGAACCGAATCGAGAGGGAGAGAGAGAGAGAGAGGATAGAGCGTGTTCGGCTCGATATAGCACGAGGCTCGGTGCAGCACTGCCGGACCTCTTCGTGGTCGACGATCGTGGCGACGCCAGTCTCTTCAGGCTTCCTCCTCGGGCTATCTTTGTTCCTCCCTCTCCGCCTCTTTGTTACCCTCGCACGAGCGCGCTTCCGAATCTATCTTGATTTCAAATCTAGGAAAATGTCGGGTACCCACGTCTGCCTGTCGCTGATCTGCCAACACGATGATTGAAATCGACCGTGTACATTGTTGCCGCGTTATGTAACGCGTTTTGCTGGAAACATGGTCAGGCTTGGCTTGCACCCCTTCATACCGGCCGCAGTTAGGATGGAAATGATGACTAAGGGGGTATTCTAGTCTAGGCTGTCACGTTTTAGGGTTTCTCTGAGAATTTGTTTGCAAAGAAAGTGTAAGTGTTTCAGGATTGGGGTTTTGCACACATATTTATTCATATTTCGGGAAGTTTTTGGTAAATAAAAAAACGACTAAATTGACTGAATTACGGGCACAGACCCGCAACAGAGATATTCAACTGGTTTTCCACGATTTCGGCCATTTTGGTTGTTTGAAATCAAAACACCAAAAGAATTCTTAATTAGTATGAGCATGGTTACGTTGTGATCCGTAGCGAAATATGGTATTAAAAATTTACAAAATGGCGGCACTTTGAATTTTTATTATCGACTCTTTCGATCTTTTCAGTCTCGTGTTTCGAGAGCTAAAGAAATGAGAAAAAAATTGTTTCCCTTTTCATGATTTTCGTTCAGACGGTAGCGGTACATGTGCTAAAGGTACATGCAAAAGTTGGAGTCAATCGGTCAATTAGAAATAATGATGTAGTGGCTACCACAGTTGGATACCTCTGTTACGAATCCCTGTCCGTAACTCAGTCAGTTTTGACTTTTCCTACTTACCAAAAAATGTACATATTCCAGAAATATGGAGAAATACGTGTGCAAAATTCCAGTCCTGAAAAAATTATGTTTTCTTTGTAGAAAAAATTCTCAAAAAAGCCTAAAGCGTGACAGCCTATGCCAGAATACTCCTTAAATTAATTAGTTGATAGAAATTGTTCCAAATTTTTCTGATTCTTATACATGTATCAGTTTCTTGTTTCAGTGAATCCTTGGACACCTGATTTCCTTGAGCACTTTAAAGTTCCTCAAATTTATCGGATAGTTAATTCATCGGTGACCATTTCAGGAGCCATTTTTTAGATCCTTCTAGAATATCATTTAGTCTCCAAATCATTGTTAAATGCTGGCCTGCACATTATTTACAAATTTCTGTAAACGAATAATCAATTCATTGAAAATTTCGGGCGGCTCTTCGTATTTTCAAACTGAAATTCCGCTGACGCAAAGAAGAAAACGCGTCCGTGATGTCACTGTCCGACATTCTTGCTTCCCGATCTGGTTTGCATCGTTCCGATCTTTACTTTTATTTTTTATCCGATACTCCCACTGGAATGTATTATATGCTTATATTTACAGAGGCACACCTTGGTTTTCATGCTGTTTGGTCAACATCGGTCACCGACCTTGGTCCTTGCGCGTGCCTGCAAAGAAAAAAGCAAAGTGCTTTTGCATCACGCGTTCATTGATCAATAGCTTCAAATTGGGAATAAATCATTCGAAGGACAAAACAATAGGATAATCTATTTTATCCCGGTTCTCATTTCAATTATTTCCTACAAAAACGTGAATTTGTTTCAGGTACAGTTACTCACGGGTTCGTTTCTTCATCTTTATATTCTGTAAACGTAAAACTTAAACTTTTGTTATATTTGAAAACATTTAATAAAAACCTATTATATTTTCCTTATAGAACAAACTGACAAAGTAATATTCTTCAAAGGACACATATATCAGCCACAAGTGAACAAATTTATGAGTGACTGTTTGAAATTTTAACTTTTTATTGTAGAAAATAGACTCCCACAATATTTACGATGTTTCAAATTTTGTTACCCTACTATCTTTATTCCTTTTTTTCATGAAGAGTGGTGGAGATGTAATTATTTTAAACCTGACACCTGATTATTTCTTTTTTGGATTCCTGCTGATCCATAAGGTTGGAAATTACTTAATTGCCTTAACAAAAAAGAAGAAATAAAGGAGACGTTTAAAGTAAACACCTGCGTTACCATTTATTTGACCAAGTCTCTGAGGTCTCACAGAATTGCGACATACTTGGGTATCAATGTGCATACATATGCAAGTGGCAAAAGAATCTGAGGTTTCGTGTTGGACATGGGAACACGTTTCGATCGTCCTTCGTGGTTTTCTTCAATACCTCATGGCGAGCCCATGCGGTATCTTGTACCGGACAACAGAAATGCTACAAAAAAGTGATACTGGTTTCTTTTTAGTGGTCAACAAAAAATCTTGGGAACACTGGTCAAAAATTATTGCAATATATTTTTATCTATAGGAAGCTAATAAAAATGCTTGCTACATATTTTATGCAGCTGAATATAAATTAATTCTTTACCATTAAATTTTGCATTTCTTTTGTCAAATTCCTTACAATGCTTACAATAAATTATAATGAACACATGCTGGGGATTGATTCGGTTTCGACTGTTGTCGAATCTCATTTTACAATCGTGCGTGACTTTTGTCCTCTGACGAGACCAAACGCATCAATAAATCACACCGCAGAGAAATGTTTTTCTCCACTCGAACGTTGACGATTTCATGTACATCGTACCCCAAGCAGCAAAACCAAAAGGTATACAGTAAATTCATGAATCACCATCCAATGCCGTCCAATCCTGTACACAATTTAAAATCTACTCTTGTCCTCGTATGCACAACTCGCATTAGCCATTTTTTGCTCTTGCCGTCTTCCGCAAGCATGTTCGCGGTAGGATCTCGCGGGAATACAAAGGGGGACGCCGGTCGTCGGAGGAAGAGGACCCGAAGGCGGGAAAGGAGACCAAAGAGCACGAGGAAGAGAAAGGAGAAGGGGAAGGCGGTTAATCGGTGCCAGAGTACCGTTGTACCTGAATGGAGCAGCGAGATGGCTTTCGGTTTCCCTGCAGCCTCCGTCACGGCTGCACCATCGTTCTTCTCTGCTTCTCTCTTCCCGATTAGCCGCGCGTGCACGTGATTCCGCGTATGAGCCCGTGAAAGCGCGTGACAGTTTTCTTTTCTCCGCTTCGAGACGACCGCGTTACTCCGCGCGTATTTCCGCTTGCGTTTCCGCCGCGGGACAGCCGTTGCAACCACGTGCACTTACAGGTCGAACACGAGGGGCAACAGCTGCCAACTGCTCTTCACCTTTTTGTGATTCCCGTTAGCGGTGATAGGTGACGAGTGGTGATATCAATGGCGAGAGCCGGATACGGTTTCGATGAATCTTTTGATACCGTTTTGGGTGGAGCTGTGGTGACCAAAATATTTCAGTGACAGACTTTGGACCGGAGAACTTTTTTCCTGTTTTCTGTCGTGGGATTGCAAGTTTATAATGAAGAAGGAATTTTGGAAGTGTTTTGAAGCGAGCGTCATTTTGCGCCTATAAGTTTTGGCTGAACAAATGTGGGATTTTTGTGATTTTTATCGAACGCGAGTAAAGAATTGAAGATTGTGAGAGTGAGGATCGGTTTAATAAAGGAATTAAGTATCATCTTGGTTTTTACGATGAATTTCTTGTGAGTAAAATATTTTCTGATAAGTCAATGTGTCAATGAAGTACTTGGGTTAAGGTGTGGATACATACGATCATGATCTGAGTTTCATATGGTTGTCCGTGACCGGTTCTGAAATCGTTAAGAGTTTAACCTGCATTGTTCCGACCTTATAATCGGTAGTTCGATAGATTTATGCCCGCGAATGCTGTACGTAATTTTTTCATTGACGCGACAAATCGCGAATTTAATGCGTTTGCTCGCAAGAACTATGAACTTTTAATTGAACAATTATCGTGATTGTTCGAACTCTCGACTTGATCAAAATTGGAGAACTTGCTGGCCAAGGTTTCGGAGGAAAGGTACGAGACATACTTTTTCACTTTGTGTTTCATTTAATATGGAAAGCGTCCTAATTGATCAAGCGATCGAAATGCACTACTAATCTCTTTAACAAGAACAATCTTTCGATATGAGAAATTAAGTCGCGTTCGTGTTTCTGCCTCAGTGAATGTACCGCGGTATGCAAACCACGAGATAGCTTTTACACAGCCAAAGAACCTGATCGCTTGTAATACGATGCTGTCGAACGCTTGGTATTTATTATATCGGTTTTGAATTACGGCGGTTACTTGCTATAAAATGCACCATTTTCCACAAATGACACAAATTCTTAGCATTCACAATCGTTTCAACACGTTCCTGGAAAAGCCTGGCCTCATGCACAATTTTCTTTTACCCCTCCTTTTCTTATATTTATTAAATCGGGTCTTGAGTTACAGTGGTTACTCGTTATAAAATGCTCCACTTTCCATAAATTACACAAATTCTTAGCATTCACAATCGTTTCAACACGTTCCTGGAAAACTCTGGCCTCATGCACAATTTTCCCTGACCCCTCCTTTGGTATTTATTGTATCATGTCCTTCTCGAGTTTCAGCGGTTGCTGGCTGTAAGATGCACCATTATCCACAAATCGCACAAACTCTTAGCATTCACAATCGTTTCAACACGTTCCTGGAAAACTCTGGCCTCATGTACAATTTTCTTTGACCTCTCCCTCCGTATTTATTAAATAAGTCTGAGTTACACTGGTTACTTATTATAAGGTGCTTCATTCTCCACAAATTACGCAAGTTCTTAGCATTCACAACTGTTTCAACACGTTCCTGGAAAACTCTGGCCTCATGCACAATTTTCTTTGACCCCTCCTTTTTGGTATTTATTAAATCGGTTTCGAGTTACACAGGTTACGTGTTATAAGATGTTCCATTCGCCACAAGTTACACAAATTCTTAGCATTCACAGTTGTTTGAACAAGTTTCTGGAAAACTCTAGCCTCATACACAATTTTCTTTGACTCCTCCTTTGATATTTATTAAATCGGTCTTGAGTTACACTGGTTACTCGCTACGCGATGTTACATTTTCCACAATATACACGAGTTCTGAGCATTAACGATTGCATCCACATGCCACTTGTTGACAACTCCCCCCTCATGCACGATTTTCTCTGACCCTGCGTTTTGAAAACAATTCAAGAAGCTTTAAAAACTCAGCCATGCCCACGAAGAACATTGAGGCAGTGGACATTCTGGAAGCCCTCGAATCGAAGATCGCATACATTCCAGGGGGTTGTGATCGAGAAGGGCGACCTTTGATCGTCGTCAATGTCCCTTCAGAGCTTCAACCAAGCACTAAGCCTAGATTGGAAGCCCTCGTCGCGTATTTCTTGTCGATCTTTAGGTATTTGTAATTGCTATAAAGGTGAACGATTGCATAATGGCTAGTAAAACTTGTGCATTATGTTTTTCAGTGAAGAGACCAAGAGTAACGGGTTGGCTTTGATAGTGGATGCACGAAGGGGTGCATGGCGCGTCGCGAGATCGTGTATTAGATTGTCTATGATACTCCTCGGTGCTTACGCCGAATCTGTGATCGTTGTACGACCAGATGGCTTTTGGGACAAAAGGGTGGACAGTTGCACAAAGTCTCATAAAGACGGAGAGGTTGGTAATTCCTTCGAGAACTCGAGAACAGAATTTTAATCGAGCAAGCATAAATAAAAAGTTTTATTTCGGAAAGATTTCATCACTCGCAAGGCGCGTCGATAGGTCTTTTTACAACCAGGAAATAATTTTTATTGTTTATCCTGTTCCTCTATTTCCTATAATGTCATGGTTTTCAAAGTACCTTATAAATCCCTTTTTATACCCTTCCCTATAAGGGTTTTTTATAAATATATAAAAAGTTGGAGTGTTAATATAATGCAGCTTCCTCAATTTTATAAATGTATTTTGCAAATTTAAGTTGTTTTAGATGCACGATAAAAATTAACATTGTCGATTCTCAATTATTTGAATTATTTATTAGAGACTGCACAGACTGAGTTTTTTTATTAAATTAAAAAACAATGCATATATATTCTTAAAAAGAAGAAATCGATTTTTTACCCCACGGAATGAAACGCGTTTCCAGTTTTACCATAAAATTACATAACGTAAGATTCCTTCTGAGCAAACTCAGAGTAGACAAACTAGTTTCACCTGTACTGTTGCTTGCTATTTATTCACTGGGCGACGACAAGCTCGGGGCTTGTGAGAAGAACATTTTTTTCCCGTTTATCGCGTGAAATATTCGTGCGTGCCTCTCAAAACTGTTCCGAGTGAACACCGGGTGAACGCCGAGTTAATTACAGGACTCAGGAGGCGCGTGACGCGAATTAACCTGCTCCTGGTTATTGTTTCAGCCAACATATCTCGCCCTGACTAGGCTTCAAATTCACGTCGACTTCGCTCAGCTGCCGTACGAGCTGGGTGGTAACAAGCCGTACGATCACGTGGACTGGATTCAGAAGCGCGTGGTAATCTTCTCCGACTTATAATTTACGGTCCAATAAATCGTTTCAGTTGCACGGGACAGGAAAGCGAAGAAATTCTACTTTCTATCGGAAATATGTCATTCGCCGGTTCTTTTACCGTCTTTAAATGTCGTAGGATGAATTAATCTAACTGTTGCTCATAAGTAGGACAATATTACGGATGAGTGGTTTATGCATTTGAATAAAGAATCATGCAAATAAAAAAGAATGTACTAGTCGGTTGATTCGTAAGTAATTGCCGGTGCAGGTAGGGATGAATAAACATTTTTTGGGAATAACGAACGACTTGCAGTCGCATATCGACGTTTACTTCACCTTAGCTTTGAGGACACAACAGCCAGCAAATACAGATTAAGTACGAGTAAAATTATTTATGTAATTGAAATAAAGGAGTAAGGACAGCATATTTGTAGTATGATATTGTGAGACTTCTAGAATGGCAATAATATGGCTACTACGGCAAAAGAGATATGCGGTGTTACCGGCGAAGGAGCAGTTTCAGAACGTACAGTTTGGAATTGCTTTGCCGAATGTTCCGAAATCAAAAGCAAGGGTTTGTTACAATATCCATTCTATCAGTACAAACTAATTTTTCTCATCGGGAATTGATAAACTGCCGCACAAATGAGAAAATATTATATTCGATGGTGGAGAATATATTTTCGGCCAATTTATTTTGTGATTTTCTTTCGAAGGGTAACGAAGTTGGTGTAAAAGGACGAAAATTGCTTATGAATCAACCCAATGTTTTCTACAGAGAGATTTGAATATAAACATGAACATATTCGGTTAAATGAATTGCTGCTTAATTTGCATAATTTTTGTAGAAAGTGGAAGATTATGTGAGGGACGCATACGACCTTATTTCAAGAATGACCGATTTGCACCAAAGACTGATTAATCTGGACGGATTTCGGATGTCGAAATCGGACGAAGTTTTAGAATCCTACATGGAGCTGAGCAGCGAATTAACATTTGCTGCAAGACACGTGCTTCAAACAGGTGATGGACATGCAAGATGTTTCATTGATTTTGCATATTCTATATATTACAAAGAAAAACTGTTGCCAGGGGAAAAATTGTTGCCAGGGGAAAAATCGTTTAGTCCACTAAAACTACTGAAGTAACGAGAACAGTAGTAGTGCGGTAAATTAGAGGATTAAGTGGGTCAAAAAAGTTTTCGCGCATCCTTGAAAATAAAATCATTTTTTTATAATTGTGCCAAACGATTTGAGCGTTTGCAAAACGATAGGACTAGCTTACTAGCTGTCAAGAAAGCATTTTGTAAATATTCATTACAAGCTGGGATAAAAAAAGAATTGGAAAGTCGACTTTCACTATTTCCTTTGTAATTTCGAAAATCTCGAGTTTCTCAAAACGACGGAAACACGATATCTAGTAAACTAATCCTTCTTTCTTCCTGTCGAATCTCAAGGCGTTTGGATCTATTACAAAAATGTTTTGAAGGGTGTACAGAAACTTTCTTGATTCACTGTATGTATTTAGATTCACAGACATCCCAATGGTTTATTCGCGCGCGTCGCAAGGAGAAAGAGAGCTCCAGCTTCTGTTTCGGCAATTATACCTTTCCCCTCCTTTCTTCCTTACAATTAGTACGGCGCCCATTTACGACATGCTACACTAATGTCCTGGCAAATGACTTGACTCACTGGAACACTTTTATTAAGATATTGTCGCTGATAACAAAAAGTAGTAGATCGACATGTAAGATACATCGATAAGGACGTATATCGTGCGCGTACACACGAATAAATCTCATGTTTTTCCGTAAGTACCTGCCACGTGTGTCCCATTCTACCGTGTCATCGTTACCGATGTCCCTGGATGCTCATTTCCTTGTCTGTCGCGCAATCATGTAACCGGTCATACACGGGGATCGACACTCGGATACGAGCGGATCGTTCGGAAAAATTGAAAAACCGGCTTAACTGGATGTCGAGCGAGAACGTTTCTTCGGAAGAGTGTCGGGAGTCGCGTGCTCCCAGGAACGCGTGAGAGTGAAAAACGCGGACAACGTTCTGCCCGTCACGTTTAGTTTTTTTTTCTGTCTTCATCCCTTGACTGGGGACAGCCATAGAGCATAGAAATTTTTTAGCGATGCGTATTTTTCAGATCTTCGGGAATTCTGCTGAAATTGTATTTAAGGATTTTAACCATGTTTAACAAATGATTGAAATCGACAGCAATGTATTTGTCTAAAGTTCTGGATCTGAACAATTCTAAGAAAAATGTTCGACATAAATTCGTTTTCCTTGACACTAGATAATGTCGTTTCAGGCAGGCGCTTGGTTGGCTCGATTAGCAGAGAATCGACGAAGGACATTCTGGATGCTACGAAAGAAATTCACGAGCTTATGGATGCCATCGAATTGAAACAGGTACCTTTATCCAAACATAATCTCCAGGAATACGGTTCAGTTTCTTTTTTTTTTCTATTCCTTAGCTGGACATTGAAAACTCCTGGTCAGAAGCGGAAAGGAACTTAGACACAGCCAGGGCGATCGGCGATCTCGAGGAAGGGGTGTCGCGTGTTACGGATTGGATCCTCGGACCAGCCGATGCCATGCTGAATTCCTGTTGTCAGGTTGGATTCGATGTTCCATCCTCGGAGGAACTTCGCAGGCGTCACGAGAAGCTGGAGTTGGAGTGTACGGTAAGGACAAATTAATCGAATTACAGATAAAAGTAAAGAAAGAAGTCAGCTTCCAATAAAGAAAAGCAAACTGATTCAGGAAACTTATGGACGATACGCGGAATTGCTCCACAAGATCGACAGTCTACCCAGCACACGTCTGTCCGAAGACTTGAAATCCCAAAGAGACTTCATGGACTTCGTCTGCCGGAGTTTCGCGAACAGACTCCAGAGACGACGAAACGTGCTAATCACTTCGCAACGATTCTTCAGGCTAGTCTCAGAGGTATAGCGTTCGCGGCTCTTCTAGAACTTGGACATACATATACATATAAGTACATCGGTCGATTATAATTTTTAGTACTTTGACAAGACCAGCGAAGTGTTTGACAAATTAGTGATGGGAAATAGAACACACGATTTGTCTCCAGCTGAAGCGAATCTTTTCAAACTGGAACAAAGTCAGGCCAGTTTAGGTGATCGAATTTATCTGCTTAACATGACAACGTAGTGTCTCGATACAGTGCGTGTAATTGATAATAGTTCATTTGTTATAGAAATATTGGAGCGCGAATTAAGGAAGGAGGGTGAGAAATTGTCAGACATTTTGTCGATGCCTGTGAAAGATGCACTTGGCCGAGATGTGCACGTCGACTACGGCGAAGACATAGTGAATGTAAGAGATATTTTGGATGCAACGAACGCGAGGAAGAACATCTTCAGTGACAGTGTTGAATTGCAGAAATTGACGCTGAAGCAACACTGCTTAATATATACTTACGAAACCGACGCGGAACAGGTGATAACGCGATGACAGAGAATAGTTTCAATCGAATAGACAATAAATATTTGTTATCTAACAAAATTCATATTTACAGCCTATAAAATGGTTGGATGATTTATACGAGGTTCTGTTGAAAAATCACACGGAGGTCGGTTGCAATGCGGTTGAAATACAGTCACAGAAAGAGGAGCACGAATCGTTTAAGAAAACTGCCAAGGTACAAAATAAGATATCTTCAAAAATAGCAGTTAATAAAACTTACCTAGCAGTAAGTTCACGTATACAAGATAATATAGAGATACTGTTTCATAGGGAACATACGACTACGGTTGCCAATTGATAAATGGTGCCCGTGTACTGAGATTGTACTGCAGATTACCTGTAGGGAGCAACGCAGGTCTGCTGGTAAAGCTACGCCAATCGTGGAGGAAGCTTAGATCTGTCAGCCAAGAACAGTTGACCAGGCTGAGGGTGTGCGCCATTTTTCACAAGAAAGTCGAAGACGTACGTATGATAATGATTCCAAAGTATTGAACTTCGAATTTCGTCCAATTCTTTAAAGTCTCACTCAATAATTTTGTGCAACGTTCTGTCTTCCAATGTAATAATCAATAATTACCATAATGTCCGATATCACTTTCCAGCATTATCGCGAGCTGCGTTCCCTGAACCAAACGATAGTAGCATTCAGTCAGTGCGTGAAACCAGTGGACGTAATCAAAGATGCTGGAGCCAAGGTCGCCTTAATGGAGATACTGAGCGAGCGAGAAACTCTGCTGCTCGAAGTTGGTCGAACCGTGAGGGTTGGCCGCTTGCTGAGGAGTCGGTTAAAGGAACCTCTTCACCTCCAACAGTATGTCAGACAACCTCTTCTACTACACTGCTTCTAGAACCGGAGCGAAGCCGATTAACGTCAAACCCGTCGCAATATCAATCAATTGATCATCAATCGATTTTTATTGGACCCTCAAGCGTTTTTGGCAATGTTCCCCGTTCACGAATTACAATTTTCTCGAACGTCCCTGCGTTTTCCGTCTCCGTTACTATACCCGGCGCAATCGGTTCCGAGCAATAAGATCTATGCAACTCGGTCATCATCCGCGAGAGCGGGATAAACGACGCTCTTGCGGCGTTGTCAAGAGAAAGATCGAAACGAACCGGGCCGAAGTAATATAAGAGGCAAGGAGGGCACGGTATCGTCGACGGGCACCTCCGTTTTTAACGGTGGCGGCGTGTCAGTCCATGGCTGCACGTCGACCGGATACCTACACCTTCATATTGCTGCATGTAAGTCCGACAATTTCGAAACGCGATAAGCGCGCGTTACCCTCGTTCGATCTGTGTTCCTAGAATCGCGTGTCATTTTGGTGCCAAACGCGTTCACTTCGATCGTTGTGAAATTAATCATTATTTCAAGTTGTTCATTTGTACTGCATCGTTCCTAAAGAATACAGTGGTTTTTTTTTAATGTGGGAATTGTATGTGTCACAGAGTTTGCTTGAAGATTGGAAACGATCTTATTCCACTTTTAGTCGCTGTAATAATTATTTTAAAAATGTTCATTTACCTTGGACAGCTTGTAAAGAATACATGACTTTTTTGAAATGTGGAAATTGTATGTGGCGCAGAGTTTGCTTGAAGATTCGAGGCGATCTTATTCTACTTTTGGTCGCTGTGATAATTATTTTAATGATGTTCATTTACCTTGGATAGTTCGTAAAGAATACACGGCTTTGTTTTTAATTTGGGAATTGTGTGTAACGCAAAGTTCGGTTCAACATTTGGAACGATCTTATTGTATTTTTCGTTGCTGTAATAGTTTTTCATCGTTGCGATAAGTGCATAGTATTCCCAGCTTCACCCACGTGTTGGTGCACAAATATGGGTCACTTGCATTGATGCATGCACCGACGTTTACACTGTTAGAATCAAGCGTCCTATTTTCACATATACGTGGATGGTCAGGGCCAAGAAAGTGCCACGTACAAATGTTCTCTTTGGAATATACACACATTTGTGAGTTGCAAATAAGTGTTCGACGGTTGCACGTAAAACTAGCGAGAGATTTTAAATCTGGAAAATGCAGTCGACTGGCAACGCGCCAAAGAGCAAGCACACATCGTTTTAAATCTGCTCGGTATTTTCCCTTTCTGTACTCCGAACGGGTTGTTCTATTTGTTTAAAATTCTAATCGTCCACGCCGGGCATTGTTCTTAATGTTCCGTTTGTCTTGCGCACGTGCGCACAAGCCTTCTGCTGGTTAATAAACGCTGCTACGTAAACCCGTTGGCTGTGATCCACGAACTTCAAAATCCAATTGACGAAAGAACGGTTTCGATCACTCGGTGCTGAGGATTTCCACGCGTTATTTTAGGATCCTCCAAACGTCCGTTTATTAGGACATTTTTACGCGAGGCACCGCGTGCTGCTTTAAAATTTCACACGAGGCTCTGAAATACCCTGTTTTCCAAATTATTCTTAATTTATTTTCAGTCCACATAATCCAATATCGATGCAACAGTTTGGATTCGAATAACAATTACAACACCACTTTATCAATGGGTTAATCGCTGGATTATTATTATATTAGCTATCAGGACAGATTTTTGACCGAGTATGGTAAAAATGCTCCATGTCGCATTTCTGTGTTTCGTTCATATCAGACGATTTCAGTTTTCTTTACATATCGGTCAATTGGGAAAAGGTAGCTATAAGGGCGGCTGAAATATCGATACGTGCGGCGAGGATCGAAAGTACCGCTTAAAAGTGACGCTCTGCAGAATGGGCTGCTCTTGGTTCACCGAAATTAGAACTACGCCCCACATTGGAGGCACCATCTGGTTCGCGACTCTTTGTCCCGGCGCTGTCACTGTCGATTACATAACTGCTTCGAAATTTGACGTTTTCTTAACGCCCCACTCGATTTTACAAAATGGAAGCCCAATCGAATCCATCCTATGCAAAATCACGTGTAAAATTAACTCGAGGATCTATATTCATTTGTTTTACACCAGCTGGTTTTGAAAATGTTTAGAATAGAGCAGCTCGTAAAATGGGAATTTAATGACCTTTCGTGCTCTAAAAATTCTTATTTAATAGCCTGTTAAAAATGTCGTTGGTCTTAGTATTACTACATTTTAAACGCAAACAATGCAATCATTAGTTTATGTTTTTAAGGCGTCGAGATAGTTCTCTTGTTGCTTCTTTGTATAAAACAGTTATTAAGGCATTATTGTTTACCACAATGAATTAAAATGTGTAACAAGTCTCGACTTATTCAATTTAATCAAGCCGTCTGTACAAATCATATTTCTATAACTATGAAGTGCAGGTGCGTCCAAAAGTGTCTTTGCTATTATTATTATTATTATTACATTTCAAATGCAAGCGTTGCAAACATTAATTTATGTTTTTATGGTGTCGAGATAGTTCCCTTGTTGTTCTTATGAAACAGTTATTAAAACATTATTATTTACCACAATGAATTAACCTATCTAATAAGCCTCGACTTCTTCAATTCTTCAATTAAAAAAAAAGTGTATTTGGTATTAATATTATTACATTTCAAATTGTTGCTATCATTAATTTACATGTTTTCCATGCTTCAAGGTAGTTCGCTTGTTGTTCCTTCACAAACATTCAAATATTACAATTTACTATAGTGAATTCAAATATCCAATAAATCTCGACTTATTTCATTTGTCAGCCAGCCTGTACAAGTCATATTTCTATAACTATAAAATGCACGCGTGCCCTCTTATCATTCGCGTTATAAATACCGACAGAACAAACGAGTGAATCTCCCATATTTAAATGTTCCATCATCTTAACCCTCGAGCCCTACGATAAAACGGAAGGAAAGTGAACAAAAATAAAGTGCACTACTTAGGAACCAAAATGAAACTTGATCCATTAACGACGACGTTGCATATAGTGCCGCATTTTAGCACGATTTTATGTCGGCACCTTTCTCCTCTATTAATAGATCGAAATTGAAACGCGGGGACGTTTACTTTTTCCAGAATGTCTGAAGCCGAGAATGCCTCGGGCAAAGGCAGCAACCTGACAGCTGTGGAGGCGATTTCGGCGAAGCTGGCGGAAGTGAAGCAGCTCGCCGAGCAGGTAGACGCGAGGCTTTCCGTCTTTGGCGTTCAGACTCAACCGGATCCTGTGGCACCGGCTTCAGCAACCTCGGCCTCTTACACTTCGTCATCCAAGGCAACGACAATTACGACCACGAATGCTCCCTGTAAAATGGAACCGACTACCACTGCGATCTCAATTTCGACTGGGGTAACCACCCCGACGACCACATCGTTGATAAGTTCCCCGGTGCCCGCGGCGCAACTTCCGCCCCAATGCGTGACCACGATCGTCAAAGAGTCAGTGACCTCTGGACTGGTGATTTCAACGCCTGTGGCGGCGAACGGAACGGCCTGCGCGAGCGTTGTCGGTGCTAAGGACGATTCCACCGAGTCGGAGGGCGGTAAAGTGCAGGAGAAGATAAACGGGAAGCGCGTCAGTGAAACGGAAGCAGAGGTTAGCGATGATGCTAATTGGAATTTGGTGGCGAGGGGTTTAAAAGAAACCGTTTCTGTATGTGCCCTTCTGTTCATCCTCGTCTGTTCCTTCTTGTCCTGGTTGCAGGACATTTTCGAAAAGTCCTACGCCGACAGTCTAGCAGACGATTCGAACATAGAGGGCTACGTGACTGCCACCGAATGTTCGATAACGCCGACAGCTCGTTCCAGGAGTGAGTCCTTCGTTACGTCTCCGGAATGCGATGACTTTGTTGCTCCAGCGGCTGAGGCGACAGCGCGCGACACCTGGTAGGACATGCTGGGATATAAATAAGAAGAACATAGATTCTTATATTTAAATTTAAATGAACCATCGGACGATCGATATTTAGTATCAATATTATTGATGGATTATTTTGGAAATCTTTTACCTTGTCAGTACCCGAAATCATTATTCTTTTGTTTCACGAAGGTGGAACACCGAGGAACCTAAATTTATCACAACGAACAGTGCAACGTCTTCGTTCGCAAATAATCAAACGGAAGCTTCAAACGAATCCAGAGAGGAAAGTAACGTATCGACGGATTCGAAGATAGAAATGGCTAATTCGAACGATGAAGAGCTGATCGAGAAGATCGTGTCGATGGATAAAAGAATTGAGGTAATAATATGTGTGTTTAATGTTACATACGTAGGAATATCCTTTTGTTTAAAATACAGCTGATTATTTTATCGGATCCTTCGTTGAATCAGGAGATATCGGGAACAATAATGAAAGAAGTGACGGAAACGACGACGCTGCGAGTATCGCACGATACTCATTTAGGTATCGCGTCTTACAAGGTGGTATCAAACACCACGCAGGATCATCGAGAGAATGTCGATGTTAAGGAAATCAAGGAACGTATCATTACGCCGGATGTTTGCGAGATGACGAACGCATTGCGCAATGGTGTAGATGCTGATACCAAATGTGAGATTGTTAATCTACCTGTAAATTCACTTGTAATATATTTGTCATTACTTTTAAGTATTAACTTCAAATCGAAAGTAGAAACCACTTGCTAGCATATTTCTTTTCACGAAATTGATTAGACTCATTACTTGTTTTCAATCAATTAAATTCATATTGTTTTTCAGCGGAGACGTACAGTCGCAGGGACGAATTTTCTACGAAAACAAACGACACCGAACGCGTGATTAAATTTGCGAAAGTGTGCGAGATTAATAAAGGATCGCATGCAATTACATCGGATATGTCGAAGGACATGTCGTTATCCTTGAAGGAGTACACGAGACATCACGAGGATAGCGGAATTGAACTGTCACCAACGAAGAAGGATGAGAGCCTAGAAGGACAGGATTTCATTGAAAAAGGGGGGAAGGTGAGTTTGATTGAAGCTTCCACGATTAATGGCAACAGAAGCAACGAGGATTGCTGCAACTGTAACTGCAACCACGTGCCCCAATGCTTCAGGCAATTTTCTATGCAGCAAAATTTTATTACCACCGTGAATGAGAGTCGATGTCGTTTGCCACTGTCTAATACAAGCTAGGTGTTTTTTTTTCTAATGTGACCCATTGAAATTCTTTATTTTATTGTACGTTCAACCCAGATGGATAGATTATTGAGAAGTGATGACACTCGAGTGCAGTTGCATTTTTACAAAGCTATTTTTTGTCATTTTTTGAGAACTGCTTTTTAATTGTTATTATTGTTACTTATGGTATTATGTTGATCAGTGTCGTTTAAGTTTTAAAATTATAATAGTGTTCTACGGTGCTAAGAGTGGGAGAGAAAAGAGTCATTTTTACAGTAGATAGGAATAATTTATGCTTGCGACATATATTCTATAATTTGTCGAGAACTTTATATAATTTCATTCACAATGGAGCAACGTCTGAAAGCCGTTCGTTTTTTCAGTCTATAAAATGTTAGTCAACGGTGGAATATTTTTAGTCATCAAAAACTACATTTATACACATGTATACGAACTACATTTTATTATCTTAGTATTCAAGATAACAAAAAATTACCATCGATATATCGGGTTGAACTCACTTCCAACTATAGCGCCATAATTATCCAACGAAAACCTATCCACTTTTTTTCAAACAGAGAATCAAAACTAGAACATATTTGATTCCAAATTCGCATTATCAATTTATGTTATAAACTCTGTGTGCGCATAATTATAACAAGCTGACCAAGTGCATGGCTTTCGTTTGTAAATAAAGTGTTATTGATAAAAACAGCCGTGTGTTTCTATGCTTTCAACGTAACAAAAATCCATCGAAATTCCAATGGACGAAGATTATACGTACAACGTATGTATATCGGCGTACCGGAAAAAGTTCGCGCGGTTTCAAAGTGCAAGACTCAAGTATTCTAAAGATTTTTTGTTAAGCATCATTCCAACGTCCTACAAGTTTATACGTACTTGCCTTTAGTGTAATGTATTACAGACGAACTTCAGCGATTCATTGTCTTCTCTAAATGGTTTAAACAGTTTTATGATGTCCTATTACTGCCAGCAACTTCGACACAAACGTATTTCATTGCATTTGCTGCTGTACTACAAAGTTTAAATTCATAAAATAAGAAAACGCGAATTTTTTAACATATCGCTCGCCTTGTTTAGCCTTGTTGAAAGTAAGGGTGGGTCCGATATTATTTTTTAAATTCTTGAAGCCTAAATCTGAAACTTTGTAAAGAGGCAAGTCGACTCTCGCAAAACTTGAATTAATGATTTTTTTCGTATGAGGACTATCTTGTTTGAAGAACTGAAATCAGCATCTTTATATAAATTTTGGTTAATCGCACTTAAACGAGATACAACCAAAGGCATCAATACAAATATACAATCACTACACACATAAAGACACATACAAAAATAATAATAACGTACAAAACTACCTAAACAAGATTCTTGTTCAAAAACTATAACATTCTAACTATTTATTGATTTTATACTTCTTCTTCAGTTTCGAGGGTTCGGACGTTTCGAGAAACCCATTTCTGGTTGAAAGTATCAAATATTGAAGGAAATAAAAAAATGCAATGAGCGCGTGCAAACTAAAAGCAATGAAACCTTGCATCAATACCAGCTTTGGGCATTAGATTTGCGAATTATTACAAGAAATTCAGTGTCATCGTCCCGCTGACAAAAAAGCTTCCCGAACTTTTTCCGTTACCTAATAGAAGGAGACCTGTTCTGTTATCGAGAGGCGCTCCTTTAAATCTAGCGGGTGTCGTGGTATCGGCAAGCGGCAAGTAGTGTTTCGTCGAGAACCGGCGAAACTCGGACGTACTCGCATCGCCTCGTACTCGTTCGTGTTGAACCGAATCGCTTCGGCGGCAGAAACGGGACGATTGAAACAGTCTCGAGTCGGCTGGCTTCTGTGACCGATCGACCGGTGATGTGACACGTTTGTGACATGTGTCACGCGAGTGTTGTTGCTGCTGCGGTTTACGTTGTGGCTGTCATTGCTTGAACGTGGGTCGATTTAAGTAATTGCCCGGAAAATAAGATAAGATACCATAAAGAAATCGTCGCGATCTATTTTTATTAATTTAATGTTGTATACCTTCTTTTATAATTGTGATAACTGGTTTAAGAATGGGGCGGAATATTAATTTGATTAACAGTATTCTAATAGTAAACCAACATTTGTCGATTTCGTTCTAAATCTTGATTGGCAATTTTTATTTATCGTGCTCCCCACGAATCGGAGTATTTAATTGGCCAATTAAAGAGCGGTTCCCTTTATTATATTTGAATGCACTCGTTCATATGGAAATCAGTTGGTCCGCTAAGTGACTTTAACCAAAACTTGTTCGAATTGTCACGTTTTTCGTTCGACCTCGATTTCTTCTCGTTCCTGGATATGCCGCTCACGAGCTGGTCTTGCCTTGAAAACGCCGTTGAAAAAACCCGGTCGAAACACTATCTTCTCGCAAGTAACACTATACAAGCGATCGGTCGTAGATTTCTAGAAAAACAATAGTAGTATTATTTTTCTATCCATCCTCATCGCCCAGACAAATCTCGAGTCGAAATGTTATTATTCGAACTGTATCATGGTCCACGAATAAGAAACGTATAGTAACCATCGAAGGAAGACCGTACGATGTTTCCCCTCTTTCTTAATCTATCGGCTTTCGATAGCAAACCGATTTCCAGTGTATAGATAACGAGTAATTAGCCTGACGTAATGTTACCGATCATAATACTACTGACCGTCGTGCATCGTTCCACGAGGTTGAGTAGCGCGTGAAGGGAACGCTTCCGGAGAGCGCGAGATCCGCGAACCGTGGAACTCGGTTTACCGATTTCCTTGGGCCGCGCGGCCGCGCGACGTTGCTCAATTTTCTCGTCTACTCTTTTTTCACGGGATCGTCTCCAATCCACCTCTGTGGGTCGCCGTGCGGCGAACCCCTCGTTCGGAGAACGCCACCAGTCAGTCCGGTTTTATCCTTCCATTCGTTCGTCCGTGTCGGTGACGTCACCTTACAAAGATACCTATAAAGTATAAACACACGGACGACGTCCGATCAGAGCGTGTGTCCAAACGCTTTTTAGTTAATGACCGGTGTGCTTTAATCGTTGCACACCGGTGATTAGTGACGTACCGGTGGAAACGCAACGTTGCGGAGCACCTTTACCTTTAAACGGGCCGACTACTTTTCTGTTTAGTTAGCTTGAAATGTTATTAGTCGACACATTGTAGATCGGTAATTGATACAAAAATGATTAAACTGATAATTTTAATTATTAGATCAGTTTCGAAAATTTTTTTTCGGGTTAAATTTGATAAACAGCAACCCTTAGAAATTTTTACAATTTGACATAGGCGCGTTTAATTATTATCCAACATTTTTCTACAATTTTAATCACGGAAGTCTAGGTAGAAGAATACTAAAAAAATTCTCGAGTTCGGTCACCCCTCGTTGTTGATTATTATTTGGACCCCCAAACGGAGAGAATTTTCCTCGGGAAAGGAACAAGCGAGTCTCGAAGCAACGATCCGGCACACCGCGGTGTCCGTAGAATTCGCGCGTTTGGCAAATCGCCAAAAATAACGTTAATCAGCAGAGGCGGCGATGGTAACTGGAGAACGTAACCACGCCGCGCCGATTCACCACTATCTCGAAGCAAGATGGAACGGCGAGCAGCATCAATTTCGACCCGGCCCGAAGCGTTTCCGCGTGATAGTAGACGCGTCTCGGCACATAGGAATGCGGAACGTTGATCAGCGTCGAAATTAATTTGCCGCGGATACCCGGGAACTGTTAAAACTTCAGTTGTTTCCGGGTGCATGTGGCCCGCGTTGGAGATATGCCAATCGAATTCCGTACCTCCATAGAAATTTAGTCAGTACTTGAATTCCTCTACTTGAACACGAACTTTAATCCATCCTCTGGTAGAAAGTACACGCTACGATTCGTGGGTGTAAAATGCTCTTGTTTTCGTTTGTGTACCGTAGTACGCGGGGATGCTTTTATTAAAAATGAAATAAATCCTAATCACTTTTATGTTATTAGCGGTTTCCTAAAAATGATTATGATATACAGGGAGGCGTTTTCCAACATGCAAAATAGATACGTAGCTGGGAGTCTATACAGATGTGCCATTACTGCATGATATAAATGAATCCGCTGATTTTAAGTTCTAAATTAAAATAAAAAATATATAACAATGATAATACTTTTATTCTAACGCCATTCTTATATTTGGGTAGTATTAATAGGTTGTCCAGCTCATTATCGTTATACAAGCATTCCGATTTTCATTTGCATGCCTGGGGACTAAAATGTTCTAGACGCGATCCTGATAATGTAATTGAAAATGAAAGTAAAATCGGATTTTTTATGATATTATCTTACTTCATTCTCTGTCTGTACCAATTAAATTCTTCAGGGGTCTGCCCTTATTACGTTGCACACCATGTGTAGTTAAATTAGCGAATACAAACAGCAATCCCAATGAGTGATTATTGAATCGATCCACGCTGGTAGCTCAAACGATTTTGTTTTTACCATAAAAAGAGAAGAGTTACGAGAATGGTGGACGGACAGGACTCGATGGAAACGATGGAGAACAGCGAGGGACCTCGTGAGAAGGAATCGCGAACCGTGGTGGCGAGCAACGAGGATGCATCGCACCAAACCACCAGCCCGACGACCACCATAAGCACCATAGCCGTGCAGAGCGGTGAAACGCGACTGGTGATCGCTCTACTTCAAGTAAGGGGCAACGTATCTTATCGTGCACGACTAATGTTTTATTAATCCCTCTTCATTCTGAACGACGACCTCACTTCAAAGGTCGATTCTTAAGATCGTCGCAAATATTTTCATATATCCATTCGGAAATGGAAGATTTCTTTTTATTGGAACATTTATTTATGTAGGCTTTGTGTTTAATTATTAGTTGTACTTGTGTAGAGAGCTAATTTAGATATCTTTTTTTTTGTTTCTTTGTACTAAACATACTTTATAAATTATTAACGAAATTTTCATTTAAGAATTAATTAATAATCGTCTATTGAAGCGTATTCTTTTCGCGTTACCATGTTTATCAGTGTCATTAAAATACTATAAGCAGCCTCTTGAAAAAATCCATTGAAACAAATATTCTAGCACGATCACAAATTAAATAAACCTGCTTAATTCATGGTTACTGCTATCAAAACTTCTGTAAGAACAATTACACAGAAAAATAGTACTTCAATTCCCCTGTTGCTCTTACAGTCGCTACCGTTGAGTGTCCAGTTCAAGTGTTCCCCAGTAGCATCTCTGTCGATGCGTATCGCTCTTCAAGTACTCCAAACCACTCAAACCTCCATACTACTTCATTCATCATCCAACCTAAAAAAAAAGTATTGTCAAAGATTGCCAGATGAAGATCTACTATAAAATAGGTTTCTATTATGATTCACTGGCACACAGATTCTCTTGACTTTTTCTTTTAATTTCGGGTTTCCCAACTTCTTCAAGTTGCTCGATTTATTTTCTATGAAGCAGTCAACTAATTTTACAATTAAGCCACTTGCCCGAATAATCGCCGAGTGGGAGCAGTGGCTCGTAGAGGCGCTGTACGCATTGACCGGTGAAAGACAGCATATATCAGCTCTGTAGTCGTCAAAGGGGGATGCCATCGGCGTGATTTATACTTTAGGAAGCGTTCGGAGCTCCTCAACCGCATAGACGTACATACATGCGTCAGGTAAAGGCGAGGTGGCCGTGCGGGTTGCACGCGCCCATAATCTATGGTGTTAGATATTTCGGGACGCAGAGCTGCTCGAGTCCATAGCTATTTCCGAGTCCTCTCGAAACCGTGAGCGTTTTAGGTATCTCGTCGAGCAAAACGACCCCTCCGAATCCCCGCGAAGGATAAATTTAACCGCTACGGCTCCTTCCTTCGAGGGATCGCGCCACCATGAACGGGGGGCCGACCGTCTCGTCTTCCGTGCGCCACGAAAATAATTGCACGCGACATGCACGACGGTTCCGCCGTTCATCCAAGGGGCATCCAAGAAGCGGTGAGAGATCGCAGGAACATGCACCCACGGAGAAAACGCACTTGTTGCGCGCGATTACGTAATTCTCACGGGATACGATCTTCTACGGTACTCGTCGCGTACACGTATGCAGGCTTAGGATATTTATAGGTATGGATGAAATTTTAGATGTGTGTCATTAAGATTCGCGAATGGGTTGATTTTTTTGTACAGTTGTGCTGTGTCGTTCCATAATTAGGAGAGCTTTCGATAGATTCTGCAGCCTGTTCGACTCTGTTAGCTGTGCTCATCATTGTATACTGTAATGACAATCTTCAGAAAGACTCCCACTTTTTGTACATTAAAAAACATCGTTCATTCGCACTGGTGAGTCGCTGATAAATCATCCAGCATTCCCAGAGTTCCGGAATCACCTAAGCTCGATGGTTGCACCCTAATACCATCAAGCAACCACGCATTCCCCTTTTCATTTCTTCGACCGCGATGCGACCATGAAGTCGGAATCTTAGACAAGGTGCATGCCAGTTCCCGCGGACCGGTCTACGTTCCCCAACGCAAATAGTCGGCTTAACACCTTAGACGCCCGGCATTACCGCAGCGCAATTTAGCAATTTGTTTCGCGGAGGCGATTCGCGACCTCGCTGCATCACGGAGATATTATCTAGCGATGCGAGGATAAGGGCCGGCGTAATTTAACAAACGCGGCTGGCACCGGACGACAGACGCGGCTGTCCGCCCCCTGCTCCTTTTTCTCTCTGCCTTCGTGTTTTGTGCACGTCACACGATCTTATCGTGGAAGCACGCACGATAATAGCGATACAACTGGTCCGCGTTCCATTACATCACGGTATTACTGGTTACAGTTACATCACGGCATTATCGGTTACACGTCCGTCTGTGATGTTCATTTGCATTTCCAGCCAGAATCGTTTCTCCGCGATTCCCGCGGTCAAGTAATATGACTCACTGTTTCCTTGGCGATCGCCCATGAAGTCGTTGAAATTGCCGTGGTTCGCTAATTAACGTACCGGGCAATTTACAAGTTGTCGGATAATTTTAGATTCATGTTACCTAGTTCTTGATTGGGCACTATAAATTTCGAGAAGCCGTTAATAAATCTCTTTTGTTACTAGTTGCAATATTAAATAAGAGGGGAGAGGCTGCCTGGATGATAGTTTTCCAGAAGCTAATATCGATTTACATCTTTTCGTTGTCAAGGCGACATTAATATTATTATATGACGTCAAATGCAGTCCACTAACGACGCAAGTAACGTAACAGCAGTTTGCAAGAGCCATAAAATAACTGCAGTTATGGCCGCCACATTTATCAGCTCTTCCCCCTTCAGGAATACTAGAAGCATCATATCTGTTTCGACGTAAATCAGCGTCAGTTTACAGCCTCACCTGTCAAATAAACCAATCAATAAATACTACCGATCAGTGTTAACAATAGGACATGAAATGCAAAAACCACAAAATTCGTTTAGCAAGTTCTACAAATAGTGTTTTTCCTAGCACCTTATCAACAAGTTCTTAGCACTTTTATGTATGTTTCCCTAATGCCTGATCAATTTTTCAAATAATGTTAGTAACGAAGAATCACATTTAATAATGGTTTATTTATCAATTTGTAAATCCTCTTCGAACACTGTACACTTTTTTTATCATTCAAATGAAATTCTGTCATGGTCATTAAGAATTGTATAATCGATTTGGAAAGGAATATAATTCTTTTATTTATTTATCAATTTGTAAGTCCTCTTCGAAGACACAATACTTTTTTTATCATCGAGATAAAACTCTTTCATGGTTATTAAGGGTTGCATAATCAATTTGGAAAAGACTATGATTCTTTGAATTCATTAATTTTTTTTTGTTGCAAAATTCGAAGAATTAAAGAAAACTGTAAATTGTACAATGCGTTAATGCTACCGTTGTCACAGTCGCTCAACCAAAAGAATACCCAGACACAGGTAGGCAGACGCACAAAGGTTGCTGCGCTCCGGTCGATTCGAGAGGATCTACTCTCGGTGTACACGCTCTCGTGTAATCTAACAAACCGGTATTATACGAGACAGCGGGCGTGATCCTTCCACCGCGCCTCCGCCTATATCGTACCTACGACCTTACGACGCTGACTCCTGCCTCCGAAGGGATCGAAGAAAAAGAAAACGGGGAATAAGGTAGACGGCCCAAAGACGGGACCCCATGGTGGTGGTACAGTCATCTTCAAGTACCCACCTCCGATCCGGGCTTTAGATAGAAGGCTATTTCAACTTCGTGTTGCCGAGAGACCGTTGTTCCCTTGCCTCCTGTCTATGCTAATTCCTTCCCTCTAACCTGATCTCCAACGCCCATTTTACATACTTCTGATTGGACCTCGTTGTTTCCGATACAAGCAAAGTTTCTTCTAGCGTAAACGTGTACACTGTTCGAGGGTTGTTGTACATGTTTAAATTTCACTTGGAAAATAATGTGCTACTACTTTGCGTGGGTTTTAATGCATTTTTTCTTCCCTATACATTGAACTATAGTAGATTCCCAATAATTTTGTCCCAAAATTTACCGTCATTTACAGAGAATCTACTGTATTACCATAATTGTTCGTATATTAAATAGCAATCAACGTTTTCATAATAAAACCTACAATTTAACATAAGTACGTGCTTCAAAGTCCCCCATAAAACTTGGCGATCCAAATATTAACACCTTCAATTCCCAATTAACCTATATAATTAGAAAACCATCTTATTAAGTATAACCAACCCAACAGACCAGCTGAACCGTAACAAAGATGAACGATTGTTGCTCGATCGAAGTGACAGCTTCGCCTTGCCTCACAGGAGTCAAAGAATTCGATCTATCTGTGTCAGCCGACCTCGAAGTCTCGCCCGATTTCCGGGTCGCTTCTTCTCGAACCGCTCCTTAAGGAAAAGTCCGGGGAATCGAATTGTAGGGAAAAAAAAGTGAGCGCGGTGAACCGATTTCAAGCGGGCACGCGCGATCCAGCGGTTCGTCCTAATTTCTGGTCGCCCAATATGGTAGCGCTCCAGCGTGACCGGTTTGTTGCTTCCATCGGTCCTCTCAAGGGACACTCGCTCGCGATACACGCGGCCTGCACGCGTGACTTTGTAGATTGCGTGCGATCTGACTCCCTGCGGGCCGCACTTTCACTCTGGCTGCCGTGGAATTCATTTTCATTGTCACCGACGTCGTGAAAATGTGCGCGTACTTTTCGACATGCTTCAGCTACACGTGAAAATCTCCGGCAATGAGTTCAAGGTTGAACTGCTCGAGGGCTCTCTCCAAATTCTTTGAACTTCTTCAAGACGCATCATTTATTTTCCTTGGACCTCGTTGTTTACGCGATGGGGAGGGAAATTTGTTTATTTGAAGGCGATTAATTTTGGACTGGGATGATTGTACAGTTGTTGCTCTACAGATCTTTTTACCTTTTATACAAAAAGAAAATGGAGATGAATAAATTGTTCAGTTGTGAATAAATTAATTTTATTTCAATACAAAAACGGAACAGAAATATTCCATTTAGAAAAACCAACTTGCTTTTCATGTCTCACTAAACAACAGTTAATAAAAAATCGATTTAATCGAAAGGTGCAATACTTTAGGGAATAGACGATTGTCAAATGTTAACGCGGACACACTGTATATATTTCAATTATAAACGCTTTAAAATCGTTGCAGTATGTTGATAAGAGCATAGTAATACATTTTATGATAAAAAAGGGTATCATTTTAAGTGTATCTGTTTTTTTTTTTTATAAGTGGTAACTTCGGAGTGTTCATATTAATTCGATCACTCACTGTAAGTGTTTCATGATGGGTCATTTCTATCGAATCTTTTTCGTCCGGCTTTTCGCACGCTTCGAATGCGCCGATATTAAAACTCGTTTCGTGATAGTATCTCAACAGGGTATATCGATCGGCCTGCTCGTCGTGTCCGCTGGCATGCCAACGCCTTTAAGAGAGATTGCAGCGGTTTGTTGAAGAGTTTAGCTCGCGTTAGCCGAGGAGAGCTATGCATGCCTCCTTTGCAGCTCTTCCCTGTTGAAATCTCTTTCTTGCGCCTGCGTGCGTCGCGTGTTTCGTTCGACATCCTCGTCCACGCCGTGCGCGCAACAGGATTCGAAAATGAAACAAGTAAAAACGCGAATCTTCTCGCAATGATTTCGGTTACACTGCACGGATCGTTGGGAATTTGCCGCAGCTATTTCGTGGTTAATGCTCTGTTTCGAGAATGAACTAAGATAGATAAAAAAAAGACAGGAAGTAGATTCTCTAGATTATGTGTACACATGATCTTTAGAAATATGGGAGCTTCGCTATTTTTGGCAGTCTACAGATTTACTAATTACGAGATATTTAGATTTGATCTTTATGGCGGATCAAAGTTAGATCACTATTAAAGTTAAAATGAAAAGATATTGTGAACACGTCTGCAAGACATTGGAAAGAATATTCCACAGTTATTATTAAAATGTTATTTACCTATAGGTTCAAATGCCTGGTAGTAAGACTGTATTCGATTGTTCAATCACGACTTCGGTGATCGTTAAATTGTAAAACACAGTTATTATGATCGGGCAGGATCGTTTGGTCGCTTGAGAAGGATAGCCAAGCTTACTCCTTGCAACTTCTGTAATTTATCTCGTGTTTTTGCACGGGAAACGAGGCGGGAGGCGTTCTTCCGTGATGGATGATAGCGCAGGGGATGTGTTTCTCGTCAGCGTTCGCGGGTAATCGGCAATTATGGGCGTTTAGCCGGCTGAATTAATTATCCGATCGTGCACGGGATCGCCGGCAAAGATGGATTTGGTTTGACGGTGAATTATGCTTGTGGGATAGTGGTTAATTGATGTGTTACGGTATTCCGTGCTATTACTTAATAGCAGTTATCAAAGGTGTGCAGTATTTTACTAATTTCATTGTCAGAGGGACCCTGATATATATATTTTTTTTATAGAAACTGATATGATCTTTCCTTAAATAATACTCCAATTTTGTGTCTGTAACATGCATATGTATAGACCAGAGTTGGGCAGTGATAGATTATTTTCAGTTTTGTAATTGATTGTTAAAAATACCTGGTACCTGGAACACATTGGTAATTTCTAACCTAATCATGATTGCATTTTGTATTTTGCAATCATTAACACTAGGTTTACGGTCCTTTCTGTGTACCTATTCATGGCAATATTTAAAAGAAGCAGGTATATCATTTGCAAGTGTTTGAAATTGTAAAGTCTTGGGGAGAACTGAATTAGGATATGTGTAGATATTATTACATTAATTAAAGTTAATATAAGCTGCTTGAAAATAATGTTCATGACTTCTACAACTTTAAACATGGAATCTAAACCCGTCAAATTGACGAGCCCCGTAAACCTAGTGTTAATCTGTAATTTGTACTCGCTGAACAAAATGAGTAATACCTTTACCAAAAATAACGTCGTATGCAGTTATATGCAAATAATCTTTTTCGTTGAATTATTCAATAAATGTAGATTTTCTAAAAACTGCCGAGTATCATTATAACTACGATAATATGACATTTCTAAGTTAAGCATAATCAAAAACGTGATCATTTCGTGACGAATGATTATCGAGTTAGTCATGTCTGCTCATTACATTTACTTCGATTGCTTCAGTTATCCATTAATCATGATTGCCGGATTGCTTAGTAATCGTAATCATTAATCATGAGCATGATTTCGTGTTAGTTATAATCGCTAATCATTAATCAGTTCACTTGTGGCCCAGCTCTGGTATATTAGATAAACAAATAATAAAGTTAATAAAATAAAACGAAGAAGTAACATCTTATTACAAGATGTCCCATTTTCTTTTAATTATGCTTTTCGCTCCAGTATTTTGCCATAGTCGCGATGTAAAAGGGAACAAAAAAAAAGGGGGACGGAGGGGATATTGTCGCTAACGGATAGTAGGAGACATAAGATCGGCCAAGACGAAAATTTGGCAGACTGCCAAAGATGAAAATGGAAGCATATCTCGTCTTTCCGCAGCCTAACTGCTGGGTCGACGAACTCAGGACGGATCTCTCTAGTTTCTACACCCCTTTCCTCTCTTCCCTCGTTGCTTATTCCAGAAAGGGGTTACCACTGTCTCTCCTCTCCTTCTCTCCCCTTAATTTTGCCCGACGAGCTCGCATTTAGATTTAGAAGCATCCCCGGCTGGTCCGGAAATCCCTCGTCGCTTTCGTTTCGACTGCTTTTTCACCAACGGCGCCACAATTATTTGTCCTTCCTGCACAGATGACTTGTCTCTTCCTGATGAAAGACGAAGAACTTTCGTTGCTCGAGTCGATGACGTTCTTCGTGTTCGAAAATATTTCGATAATTTGATTTTCCGCGATTCAACGGTCTAGTCAAGATACCGACTACTTTTTATCACTAACGTGCCGTTAAAAAAAAAACAATTGTCTTTTCGACACTTATGTTCTGAAATTTGTATTGAAATGTTTGGGCACGTTAAGCGCTTCGATACGCTGAAACGTAGTAAACGTGGCGCGCCTTAAAAACGCTGATATTATTTTTTCTCCGTGATGAAAAAAAGATTTCCCCGTCGTCGAAATTCAATCTCGAAGAATGAAGATCAAGCGATGTTTGAACTTGAGCGAGAAAAAGGCTGGAACGTGGGCGGCACGGGCAGAATTATTCCGAGAGAGCGGCGAACGCGCGTGAACGAAGGATTTAGAATGACGCGACGGCGACGATTCGCTACAAATAAACTCGCAGGCGCAAGCAGGGATGTGATGTCACCACCGAACAAGTATCAATGCCGTTTGCGCGTAATAAAATTTTGCGACTGGCCGCGTCTCGAGCAAATACCTGCGCATTCTGCACGCTGGAAAGAGTTCTGTTGGTATATGAAAATCATTTGCTTCCTCGTAGGCATTTGCATTCAGTGGGTCGTCAATTTCTTTTTCGTACAGAGTTTCGAAAGAAAGTCTGGCGGCATGTGCTTCGCAAATGTAGAGAACGAAGACGTGAAAATGAAATAGTAATCTACATTGGTTTAAATATTATTACACTTATAAATAATACATCTGTGTAGAACTCTTTTACAAACACCGTTGCAAGTGTTAATTATTCCTAAGTAAATAACTTTGATCGAGCTACGCAAGTGACGATGATCTAATATTTTCTTAACTCACCAAACGATCTACACTATTCTATACCATTACCGTATTAATTAAGGTAATTACATTCCTTGTCAATATTTTTTTTTCAGGATTATGACAGACTATAAAGTTACAAGGAAAAGTAAAGTCGATCAAAGTACATGCCGTATTTTTGCCATCTGTTCAACATCAGTCTCATATTCTATTTTTAATTTGGCATCATACGTTATATCGGGAACTACCGGTCCTCTTTTTTTATCGCTACATATTGCGAACTACAGAGAGAAATAAAATGTTCCCCGTGTTTCGAACCGGTTGTCAATGCGCTGTCGTTGGATTAAAACTATCTTAATCTTGTTGATACACGGCGCGTACCGTGGCACGAAAGTGATACAATTATCGGCCGCTTGTCCAATCGGGGATGCAATCGATTAGAAAACATTGATATTCACACGTAAATCTCGCTGATTAATATCGAATACTTGATTGCCAGGACTTGAGTGTTCCATAACTCATAATCATAATTGAAGAGTTATAAAGAAGCAGGGAAATATTGTTGAGAAATAATTCTGCAACATAAAATTCAAAACTCTTTATACCGATTGATTATTGACCTTTCTATACTTGTTACCAGAAGTGTGAAAATGGCAAAATTTTCATAAAAACACGACCGTAGTAAGCATTACCAAAACATCATAAAAATATTTAATTTAAAGTTAATTTTACTTTTTCATTTAATCAATTAATTTTAAAGCATACTTATTACATATTTCTTTTAGAGTAATGTGGAAATATGCGATTAATTACATAACTTGCCTATCATTTCGTTGCCCGTCTTTCAGTTCGTTAACCCCGTATTTTATTCACTCGTCCGCAAACGTCGCTGACCATTTTCCCTATCGGAAACGCGGAAATTTACAATCGTTAAGATTCGGACGAGTGATCGACGCCTCTGCGCGTGGTAGTTTGAACATCTTGCGGGAGAAAATTCGGGTCGATGCTGTTTCAGCCTGTAGGATAAACAAACGTAGTCGGTATGGTTTCTGGATGCTCGTTTACGCTTCGTCTTGAAAACGAATTGAAATAGACCCGGAAAATAAGAGCAAAATTAGCTGTTTGCACGCGTCATGTGAATTGTTTCGGGATATTCGTCTTTTTTTTACGAACATTTCACATATGCAGATGTGCTGCGAGATATTTATATTCTGCTCTCACTTTTACAGTGGCCAAGGATGGTTGCAAAAATATTCGATGTTACGTATAACTATGATGTTTTATATTACAGTTATAATGTGTTTAGTAATATTATTGTATATTAAACACATTCGCTACCAAGTTCTCAATTCTCCCTAGTCACACTTAATGCTTTGCACTCCATAGGCGCCGCTATTGTGACATTCATAACACGCGAGTGCCTACAAATATGAAAGATATGTCGAGCGCAAAGGGTTAAACACATTTAATTTGCCATCAAAAGTAATCTACCCAAAAATATTGATTTCGGATCATATAAAATTTGATTTCCTGATACAAATACGAGAGTATAACAACATAACGAATTATCTTGTAAATATTTAGATAACAGAGGATACTTAATTCATTTTCGATACAATACAAATAAGTCAGTTCTGTATTTGAATAAAAAAGACTGTCCTCGTTTGCTGATCCGATAGGATGCGATGACTAGTCAGCTATCTGATGATCTCGTATGAGATTTCCCGAAATGGCAATGACTACCCGTTTAGTATTGCGCGCCGCCTGATCATTGCCTTTTACAACAGTAAATCGCTAGTAAATATTATTACCTCTACAACCTGTGCAAGTTTTTAAGTATCAAAAACAAATTAACGCGTTTTCTTAATTATCCTTGTTCGCTTTGTTCCTCGTTTAGAGCGGGGAACGGCTGGGGTTGAAGGTTCTGGAGGTCCAACCGGAATTAACGAAGCTCGGCGCCACGGTGGAGGAAGCAACCGAACTTTCGAGCGTACACGACGAAGTTTTGCTTCGATTGCAGGTAATCGAATGAGATTTAAATAATTATAATATAATGCGCTTACCATGGACACCAAACAGTGATTTACACACAAGAGCCCCAACAGGAAAAGTTTCATGTCAATTCTTGGGAAATCTGTCGGCTTCAGTTTTATGAAAAGAAAAATTATAAGTCTCGATAATTTCGTTTTTTAACAATGTAAATATCCTTTCTTTCTCAATTTTGACAAAAGAGCAAACAGAGCCCGGTGGAAGAATTGCTCCGGCAGGCCGATCAGTTGATTTCGAACCAAAGGCCAAGAGCGGAAGTGTACGCCGCGATGGCCGAAACGTTGGGACAAGCTTGGACCGACGTGAACGAGCTTTTGGAACGTCGGAAACAGATCCTCGACTGCAACGTGCTGTTTCAATGGTTGGTAAAATCATCGAGTGAAAAATGAACATAAACACAAATTAAGGCAGGGTGTCCCGTAACTGGTGGTTCAACCGAATAGGGGTTGGTTCTATGTGAAAAAGTAAGTCGAAATTGCGGAATAACATTTTTTTTCATTTGATGCTTCATTTCCAAGAAAATAGACTTTAAGCATTTGCTTAGTCCGCATGCATGCTGGCTAATATGTACTTTTACTGGTGCTCGCGTTAGATGATTGTCAATTCCACGATTGCCGATAACAACGGTACTATCGTTCAACCTAAGAATAATAACTTGGGATAATTTTCATTTCTTTATTATACACGTTGTACAAGGCTGAAGAAGAAAGTTCGTGTACGATAAACTTCATTATTTCATAAATTGTAGAAAATGTTTGTCACCATGTTGAGAATCAGATTCTGTTGTATTGTCTATTGCATTCTAGTGCCTTGCACCATTAAACGGTAGAACAATTTTCCGCTTTAATTGCCAATGCATGGGGACTATGCAAATGTTTAAAATCGCTTTTCTCAGAAACGAAGCGACAAATGACGAAATTTTATTCTACATTATCGATTTGTTGTTTCACGTCAAGTTACCCCTTTTCCAGTTGTTCCGCCAGTCGCAGGGCACCCTGTATATTGGATATTCAATTAATAATTTATAAGCGTTTAAGTAGATGAGAATGTTTATTAACGATGTTTAGTCGAGCGGAGGAATGTCGAGATAGTATGAGAGCCCTGGAGATGGCTTGCAACGACACGCTGCTACCGATCGAGATCGATGCAGTAAAGAACTTCCTGTCGAAGATCCACGATCTTCGAAAGAACATGCTGGAAGCTCTGATGGGCGCGCTGCAAGAGGGAAAGAATTTATTGGACCGACTGAAGGAGATCGCCAACGAAGGCACCTTGGATTCCCGTCCGGACAGAATTAAAGTCGAAGCTGATCAGGGTAAGCGGCTGTAATTAATGTTTCCGCTGGAAGAACGACCAATTATATCCGGTGGCAGTGTTTTCCTCGCGAGTTTCCTTTCGCTTTCAGTCGATGGCATTGGTGATGCGTTCCCATCGCTCCTTGCCGATACGATAATGACCGATGCCAGCCCGTCCTTGTAATGAAATAAAATGTTTCGCAATTATATTATTAAACCTTCTTTTAAAAAAAATAACTACGATCTCTGATTTCAATTCGTGACGTTATTTCCTTCAGCCGTGCTGAAAGTCGAAAAGTGGTTGGAGGAGCTCCACGACAGGAGGCGGCTGATCGAGACTTCGTTTCGTAGCAGAAAAACACAATTGGAGCAATGCTTGGCTTTAGCTCTGCTAGCAACCGATTTACGCGACCTCGAAGAGATTCTGAACGACAGAATCGCTGCTCTGTCGAGCAGCTGCGATCAGCTGGGAGATTCCGCATCCAGCGCTGAACTGCTCCTGTTTGAACTGAAGAAATTGCAGGCAGAGGCGAAGGTACGCCCGATTATTAAATATGAAAACTTTAAATTCTGCGAATGGAATAAGTTTACCGAGAAACGAATATTTCGAACACGCGGAAAGACAAGATTAGTTTTACCGCAACATTACAGTACGACATTGATGTTTTTTCTCCATTAAAATAAAAAAGTGCATCTTGCAACATTATTACAAACTAATCGATCGTTGTATTCGTGTAGGAATTTCAAGATAGGTCAATTAAAATAACGAAGTCGACCGAGCGATTAGTTTCATCGGGACACTTCGCTGGTGAACAAGCGACAGAACAGGCTTACGCGATTCTCGGCGCCGCGGCTGATTATGTCAACGATTTGGATCAGTATGAGTCATTGTTGAATAGGACGGTGGCATTCTTCGATTCGGCAAGATCGGTAAGCATTGACATCTCATCTTCTTCGTGGATTTCGTATTATATGATCAGCTTATAAAAAGAAAGGAAAGACGCGTTTAGAATAATACAAGAAAAAGGAAATATATGTGAATTGAAGATCAGACAACTTCTATGCCAAATAATTTGTGGATATAACAATTTACTTTCCGCCATTGAGACTTGAAAGATTTTTAGTAGAAGTAGATGACAGGAAATGAAGCTATAGTTTTTAACAGGGACACTTTCACAGCTTGTCCTACTTTAAACGAGATTAGCATAAAAGATACGGATGTTGAATTACAACTATTGTTTCGAAGGCAATTACAAAGTTAGATCAGCTGGAGATACAGCTGGTAACGACTGAGCATCCCCCATATTCGGCGAGATTAGCTCGTTTCCATGCTCAGACTGTTGCCACAATCGAAGACGTCACCGCGAAGCCTTTAGCGGAGGGATACGCTCTTTTGGATGTTACGGGAAGAGGAGCGCCTGGGGCTCAGGTCAGAGATTCTATTAGTATCGTTTTTGGAAATTTTATTACAACACAATCGTTACCGTATTATATTATAATCCGTACAATTTTTTGTGAACAATTTTTATTCGGTATCCGTCATTCTTATCTTGAATATTATAATATATAATATACGTCATAAACAATAGAATTTTTTAAAATCTGAAAATAGTAATAAGAATATGTAGGAGTGTTATAATATTTTACTTAATTTTTTAATTTTCACGTTTTTGATAATTCCCATAAGTTTTATTCTGCTTCTGTTTATACACTTTTTATAAATTTCCAAATGATCGTGCTTGAGAAACCCTTCTTCCGTTTCTCCAGGGTGTAAAACGCGCTGTGGAGGAACTAGAAAGCCGGAAGATCCGTTTGTTGGAACGATGCACGGCGCACGAGAAAGAAAACCTGGAGATATCGAGAATCATAAATGCGTTCCTAGACAAGTATGACGAGCTGAGAAGATGGCTAATGAGTATACCGGAAGCTTTCCTTCAGGGTCACCAGGATATGGGCAGCGACGTTCCGATGGCGGAAGACTTTTGCCGACTGCATCGTCAATTACTAACCGATCACGAACAAAGAGCCGAGGAAGCGGAGCAGTTAGAGTTCGAAATTCTTCCCATCAGAGAACGACTCGAGGAAGCGCAGAAATTGGAGCTGCTGTCGAAAGTCGATGAATTGAAAAGCTCTTGGGCGAAAACGAAAGACTTGATCACGAACAGAATTGATTTGGGATCGTTGTATTTGCAATTTCATTTGGTCGTCGAGGGACTGACGAGGGAAATTGAGTCGATCGAAAACGACTTAAGGAGGTACGCCGATGTTTTGGACGAGGGGAAGATTGACGAGCTTGGAAGACGATGGAAGGATCTTCAGCCGCTTTATGTGAAGCTAACTGGTAGTGGAAAGGCTTTCCTGGATGCTGCTGTGAAGGTAAACAGTTATTTACACTTTTCTGTTTTTAATAAAGTGGACAATAGGGGGGTTCATCGAAATCTTTGGGTGCGACTTAATATTGAAATTTAGAAAATTATTTCATTCTTGATGTTTTGATTTTTGATCTTTTAGATTATCGATCCTTATCTAGACGTCCATAGAACCTGCATATGCGTCCAAACACTTTTAGAAAAGTTTGCAAACAGGCAATTGACAGTGACAGAGTCGTGGGAGAAATGGCGAACGACCATTGAAATTTTGAGAGAAAGGCGAATCGAGCATCAACGAAAAATCGAAGAAAGTACAAGAGTAAGTTTATCGGTTTTTTTGTTCATTTATACAATTCTTTACAGTGTTCGCAGTTTCACGTGAATGCTTTTACATTTTACCAGACAATGGAATGGGTTTCCAAATTCAGTGAACAACTGTATCCAGTAATCACCACGCACTCTACTCAAACGGTGAGCATTCTTCAGGATTTGTCAAGTTCCAAACTTCGTATTCTTCCTGAACTGAACAAAGCGGTCGACGAGTTGGATTCGAGGATCAAAGGAATTAATTCTCTGGCACAGAAAGGTAATTAATTTCATAAAATATATGTCACCCATATTCTAAATTCAATTAAACGCCGAAGACATTTCTGAGACACTGGAAATATTTTCAATCAGGTGAAGTACAAATTGACGACGAGGTGTTGAAAAGACTGCACCAGATGCATGAGAATCTTCGCACGACTGCCAGAGATTACGAGATTCTCCTCGAATCAATGATTTCCATTTTCCAGAACATCGAGGAGGTAAAACATTATCGCGCTCGTGTTTAAAATTTCATCTTAATTACGCAAGTTAATTTCATGCTTTTTCTAAAGGTTGAATATAAAATCCACCAATTGAAGGATCAAGCGGACCGCGTGGCGAGCTTCAAAAAATTAGTCGAAGTCGAAACAGCCTTCAGCGAAATCGACGCGCTCAAGTGGTCAATTTCCGATAGATTGGATCAAGTCAAATCCAAGACGCAAGATGCGATTGCTAGAATTAGGCAACAGGAGCCAGCGGAGGCTGCTGCTCAGGATATCGAGAAATTGAGTCGCGCTGCGGAATCGTTGTCGATTGATTTTAATCTGTACTGGTCGCGGACAACCACTACGATCGAGGAACATCGACGAACATGCACGTTCGCCGAGAATTTGGAAAGGGTTGACAGTGAATTGCGCGATCTGAATGAACATTTAAAGAATGTGTATGTCAACATTGGAGAGAATCTTCAGACAGCTAAAGCCACTGCTGGTACATTCGTGCAGTTTGAGAGAACCGTCACAGTAAGTACAAGAATTTTTCAACGCAAGCTTTTTCATATCGCGACTCTTCCATTAATTAATAATTAGACGACGAATTGGACATTTGTAGTTAATCACTTCTAATTTAGAATAAAATTTTAAAGACTATTTTTGTTATGCTCAAAGTAAACAAATGGACGGGGTAGGTAAGCAGAACTTGTATGAATATTTGTATTAGTGTTTTGAACACATAAAGCATTTTAATGATATGAATTTTATTTATTGATATTCTTCAGTGGTCGTTTGAATTTTCATTTATAGACTTTGGATGAGAGAATCGAAACGTTCGTGAAAACCACCGAAGAGTCGATTAGTGTTTTAACGCCTCGAATCGTGAATGACATTTCGTCGTTGAGAGAAAGATGGGGGAACTTGAAGGGGAAAATCGAGGAAACGAAGAAGCGAATGAATTTAAGCATAGAGTATTTCATGCTTTTGGAGGAGGCTAAAGAATGGAACAGGGAGGGTAGTAAATTGTTGGTGGTGATCGCAAGGAAAGCGACCACAGTGAAGATTCCAAAAGATGCGACAGACCTGTTGCAGGAAATCGAAAGTTACCTTAAACCAGGCGAAGAGGTTCAAGAAAGAAGAATCGAAAAGCTCAAGGAACTGTCGACAATTGTTTTTGGTAAATAATCAATATTTTCATTAGTATCATTTCAAGTGATCTTAAATATCTATTTGAAATTGGGAATATTTGATGTAAAATTTTGAATTTTAATTGTAATCACATGACTTACTAATTTATTTTAGGCACAGACCGATTGCCACAGTTCAACGAAGTCATAGTCGAGAATCGTCAGATGCTGGACTCCTTCGCCATCGTTTCGTCCGAGCTTCGTACGTTGGCCCAGAACCTTAAAAACGCGGAAGACTTGCAAGAGAAGCTAAGGATCGAGAAACGAGAAGCGGATGAAAAATTGCAAGCTGCCAAAGCGGAAATGGCGGCTGCAGAAGCGGCCAGAGAGGAAGCCGAGAACGCAAGGAGGATCGCCGAGAAATTAGCAGCTGAAACAATGGAGAAAGCTACGACAGAGGCGAAGAAGTTGAAGGAGGAACGCGAGGTTCAGACAACTTACGCTCCGCCGTCCTTTTCCGTGTCAGCGCAGACCGAGACAATCGAAACCAGTGACGGAAGTTATGTTCATGAAACCGTCACTTCCGCCATCACGACTAAAGAAATACATATATTACAAACGGTACGGTAAATTTTATTCTGTTCATCGCGTAATTCAGACTACGAGTGTGATTTTCAATTATTTAATTCGGATTCTAGACGGAAATCGAGAAAGCGGTTCCTGTAGCCGAACGAGAGCCAAGTCCGCCGATGAAAGTGGTTACTGAAGAAGTACATGAAGAAATTACTGAAAACATTCACAAGGCAGATATTCCTCCATTGGCTCCAGAATTCACTGTTCCCCTCACTGATGCTACTGTACAAGAAGGAGATCGATTGACCTTCCAATGCAACCTCATTGGTCATCCATTGCCGGAAGTTGTTTGGTACAAGGATGGAATCTCGATTTTAAACAACCCTGATTATTTTACGACTTACGCTCAGGGCGCCTGCACTTTGACGATCGAAGAAACATTCGCCGAAGACTCTGCAAAATATACTTGCAGAGCTTTTAATATTGCTGGGTCGGCGGAGACATCAGCCACATTAACTGTAAAAGGTAGTCTTGAAAATTGTATTGTTTAATGTAGTAAGAATGAATGATATATCGAAATAGGTAAGATAAGTAAATGTGATATTAAATAATATGTAAGGTAGTGCCTCAAAAATAGAGAATGCTTGGTTTTAGGATTGTTTGAAAATTTTAGTGTTTAATGTAGTAAAGATAAATGATACATCTGAGTAGGTAATACGAGTAAATACATATAACATTATATTAAATGGTATGAAAGGTAGTGCCTCCAAAACAAAGAATTTTTGGTTTTAGGATTATCGTTATAACTTTTTTTTTAGAAATAAAAAAATAAATATTCGATTTTTAGAAACATCACCGGAAGAACAACCAAGTCCACCACTCTTCGTGAAAGAGTTAGTGCCATCTGTGGCAACAGAGGGTTCCTCGCATCGAATGGATTGCATCGTCGAGGGCAATCCTTTGCCAACTGTTCAGTGGTTCAAAAATGATATCAACATTGACAATTCTCCAGATTATATAATTACCTACAATAACGGCGAAGCCGTGTTAAAATTCGAAGAAGCGTTCCTGGAGGATAAGGCTACTTACATGTGCAAAGCTACAAATAGATTGGGTCAAGCCTCTACTTCTGCTTACCTTGATGTTCAACGTAAGAATATTGACATTTATTATTAATACGATTCTTATTAGAATATATATATGCAAATTTGTAAATATCTTACATGTCCGCAGCTGTGCAATTTGCATCTGAAAAACCGTATTTTGTAACTCCCCTATCGAACGCTATGGGGCGAGCAGGTCAAAGGGTGAAACTCGAATGTGAAGCAAAGGGGAACCCAATCCCAACCCTGACTTGGTATCATGATGGACGACCAATTGAAGAGACTTCGAATGTAAAGGTACAATACTACGTATGTTTGAAAATTATAAACTTTACTCATTTTGTCAATAATATATCGATAATCATTTTCAATCATTTCCAAATTAAGCTGAATAAAAAAAAAATGGAAATTTCTTTTTAACATGTTTGAAAATATTTTGCGAAGCTTAACTTCTTTCTACATCAAAAACAAGAGATATACTTTATACTTTTTCCTACAGTACTCTTCAAAATAAAGCAGCAGTAATTTATTACAGCTGTTCCAACCATAAAAGCAGTTAAAAATTAGAAATAGTATAAAATAATTTTTCCGTTAACAAGTTCAGTTCAGCAATCGAATCTTTCCCCCCGTTTCCTCGTCCCTTCTCACTTGCACGACACGAAGCGACTGCTTGATGGTATTTTTAGCGGCCCGTGCACGCGCCGAATTCGAAATAAAACAACGTGGCGACCAGCGAAAACGAAGAATTCAAATCGGGAGTTGAGCGTGCGGTTGTTCGTTGTTTCAGATACAAACGGACGCCGGACGAAGCAGCTTGATCATCTCGGAAGCGTTCGCGAAGGACGCCGGATGTTACTCTGCCGTTGCTAAGAACAAAGCTGGCGAGGCGACGGTGTCCTGCAACGTTTCTGTGAAGGGGCGACTTCCCCACGAAACCAGCGATTCCGAATTCGCCTGCAGCGACATGGAGCCCGTGGTCCCGAAGATTCAGATGCCATTAAAGGACCTGAAGGTGCAGGAGGGTAAATCGGTTCGATTGGATTGCGTGATCGTTGGGCAGCCTGAACCGGAAGTGAGTGTCTTTGTGATTGAAAAGATCTTTTTTATAGAATATATTTTGTGCAAAGTCATTTGTTGCATGTTTTTCTTCTTGGTAGCTGGTTCATTATTAGAGTGCGGATTTTTATGCATTTACAGCAGATTTAAAGGTGCAAAATTGAACAATATACAAAATGTCGAAACTGTAGTGCCTTTTTTAAATCGTGGCAGGTGAATTTCCTACTAAATTTCTGCATTTTTTTACTGTATCACCAAGAAATATGAATTTGCATAAAAGTCCATGGTCTAATTATTACGCGTACAATTTGTCTAAACCGTTATATAAGAAAAGAATTGCAAATCTGTTGGCACAGGTGATTTGGTATCACGACGATCAACCTGTGAAGGAATCAGCCGATTTCCAGCTACTGTTCCAGGGTGACAAGTGCTCCCTGGTCATTCACGAAGCTTTCTTGGATGACGCCGGTGTGTACAAAGTGGTCGCCATTAATTCTGGCGGCGAAGCGTCTAGTCAGTGCACATTAACAGTGACACGTATGTAAAAACATATGAAGAATTATTCAAGAATCATCGAAATCATTGATATATCGAAATTCAATTAAGTATTTACACTTCAGCGGTTACCATTTCGGACAAACCGGAAGGAACGCGGACGGAAGTCGAGGAGTCTTTCGTCCCAGGATCTCCTCCTAAGTTTGTTAAACTCCCGACAGACTCGCTAGTGGCGGAAGGCGAGACCGCTACCTTCGAGTGTGCGGTAGTTGGAGAACCAAAGCCGGAACTCAAATGGTTCTCCGACAGTGGCGAGATTATTGAAAATGAACGGATCTTGGTGAGTGTTTACTTAAATAAATAATACACGTGCGCTTGGATAAAGAACTCCACCATTGTTTAAAAAACTATACATCTTCTTCCTTCCAGATTTACTTGATTCGTAATAGTAGCAATTTCTTTTCCGGTAATATTGACGGGTAGAGTTCCACTTAAAGAAATTTCAATGGTATGCTTCAGATCCAAAGGAAAGAAGACGGAACGAGCATTTTGAGCATTCGTGTGGCGTTCCCTGAAGACAGAGGAAATTATGTCGTTAAAGCTTCCAATGTGCACGGCGAAGCGAAGGCTTTTGCTCGTTTGGTCGTTAGATCGTTGGGTGACTTCAGAAGGAAGGAAGAATTCGTGCAAATGGAAGAGAGACTGATTGCGCCAACGTTCAAAGAGAGGTTCGAGGACAGGACAGTCGCCGAAGGTGTTTCCACGAAGTTCGAGTGCATTGTGGTTGGAAAACCTGCTCCGAAAGTAAGCTACATTTTTCACTTTATACTAATCTCTTACCAGAACCTACTGGTGTAAAATATTACAATACCAATTACACGTTCGTAAATACTTAAGTATTTATCTTAAACTGTTCTTCGTTCATTCCACATTTCTAAATTCTCCCGATCAAATCGTTATCTTTCACATATTTTAGTTCTTACAATTATAATCTTTAAGCTACAATCCAAATCCCAAATTTTAGAATATGGTAAAATGTTCAACATTCTCCAGCAACTGAAGCATTTACTTTACTCGTGGTTGGAAGAAATGAAAAACGGTCCCGATCGTTCGAGATACGTGGCATTATATGCTAACGCGTTAAATCTCGCGATACGTTGGTGTTTATTGATCGATGAGAGGAAGGTATGAGAATAGACGTATCCCTAATCGTGGCGCCGGTTCGTGAGGCGATTTTCGAAGGTGTCGAGGGACACGTAAAAGATGGGTAGCAGAGTTGGCCAGCCTGTCAGGAGGTGGCAGAGCAAAAGTAATTTCGTGCCTCCGAGTTATATTTAAACGGGAACAATGTACCTGATGTGGAAATTCACGGATGCGACCGCGCCGCGAGGTTCTCCGCGAAATTTTCACTGACACTCGCGCTCCAGGTATCGGTTTCGTTTCAACTGTGAACGTTCATCCTTCGGCTGGATCTTCTGAAGCGACAGGTGTTGGATTGTTTTGCATCTCGCACGCGTTTTCGTATAAAGAAACGAGACTTTTCTATTCAATTGGGTCTCGAAGGGAATCTTTGTGCTGTTCTAATATCATTCCAAATTAGTGCCCCTCTTTATGGATTTGTGATACGATTCGGTCGTGATTTACACACGTTTTGGAGTTACAAGAAACTGGTTTGCTCGTTAGAGCTTGTTTCGCGGAATTTTCTGTGCCACTGCGTGGATCCAGTATCGCGCGAGTGGTTTGCATTTCAGAATTTCGTGATGCAATCGATCGCGTAAGAGTTCGACGATCCATTAAGAAGCTTGCTTTACATATACCTCATTTCTTCAAACACAGTATTTTTATTACACTTTGAAATATTCGGATTTTCTCAAAATTAATTCCGTACATAATTATTCGTGGATAAGTTAAACATAATTGAGGTCATCTTATGATCCACAGATTCAATGGCTATTCAACGATCGCCCTGTCCATGGAAAAGATTTTTTGGCTTCGGTCAGCGGTGATCGACAAGTGTTGACGATTCCAGTGACCGGAAGCACGCATGTCGGTACTATTTCCTGCGTCGCGGAGAACTCTGCTGGCAAGGCTATTTGCAGCGCTCGTCTAGGTGTCGGTAAGTTCCTACTATCGCCCTAACTTATTGCCAATATTATTAAAATTAAAAATCACAAATTTATTCAGACTACATTTCTATTATTTTCATTCTTCTTCTTACTTTCGACACGATATGAAATGCACCAATATCCTCAATGAAAGTTCACGTTCGCGGATAATCCTCGACAGTCGTCGATTTTGGAAACGAGCGAGATCCATTACACCAGCCGCGCTGCAACAAATCGACCCCATGAGTTTACCAGAATATCCTCGAAACCGGCAACGGTGGCACGAGTTATTAATACGCGTCTATCCAAGCCGAATGGCAGCTTCATTCGCCACTTAACGGATGTGCACGTTCGACGTCGCGCCCTGTCACACGAGAACTTAGAAATCGCTTGAAAGAAAGGGAGAGGGAGGACCGGATAAGAGATTTCGGATACGTGTGCAGCAACGCGATGTTGCGACAGCGAGGAGCTCCTCTGAAATTCGACACCGTTCGTTCTCGGTAGCTTTTCGCGAGAAAAATTGCACGACCACCCACTTGCCAGCGCTCGGAAGTTGTAGACGTCCTATTGCACCGTTCATTTTTAGCCTGATTCAGAGTGAAACAACTATTTTCATACAATTACCGAATATGTGTTCGAATCTTCTTTTTATTCCGAGTTTTTGGAGCTCGCTCTTCGTCGAAGCGGGAAAGGAATTAAGATAGCGTCACAATTCAAATTATGATAAGAGCAATTTAATTGAATGTACGTTTGTAAAAAAAAAAAGGACGCTGTGGGTTTCTCTTTCATGGGATATGGAACATTCGCGATATATTGTACCGCGGATCTGGCTGTAATGTAAAAGGGACCGGCTTATTTTTAACCAGAGCGACTAAACAAACTCTTTTCTCCTCTTTCACCGACGAAAAGTCACTTTGAGTCACGACTAATATTAGGCCGCTGCACATGCCGCGGCAATTAAATCTGACGTTTCTACGCCCACCTGTAAGCGTGCATTCTATCGTAGGATTTAGGTAGACACATTCGTCTCCTCCTAACATAGGTTCTTGGTTACAGACAATTTAGAGATGGCTGTTACAAATTCAGTAAAAATGAACGAGGGTAATGTCGGTCACTAATAAATTAAAATTAATTTATTTGCTATTGAGATAAGAAAATCAGGTATACGGGTCGAACTGCTGAATCTTTTTATCGTAAATTACATTTAGTCCTACATATCTTTTTATGGCAGGTTTCGTATTCCTTCAACTACTTTCTTGATCGCTCTGAAGTAACAGTAATCTGAGTCTTATAAATTAGGTCGGAGTTTACCCTTAACATTGAGTAGGTTACGCTTACGCGCGAAGCTTTGTTCTGGACATCTAAATAGTCGAGAGTACGGAATTAGTAACAACATAACTTTTAAACTGCTATTGCATCCTGTCTGAAATTCAAAAATAGCGCTGCACTGATTCAGCGTCCCAAACCACCGCAGAAGTAGTATAACTCGATATTCAATGAGGCATTGAACGTCATCAATTTCTTGACATCAAATAAATCAGGAAGAATTGAAAGCCGGGTGCAATCGTCCATTGTCGTAACGAGATTCTGCTGCTAGACTTCCGTCTGAGATATTACTGATATTTCTACTGGCGCATAAGAAAGATTCTTCGAAACTGTGCCACTGAACAAAGTGCATCGAACATCCTCCAACGCCGTATTAATTGTGCAATCTACTGTTGAACTAATTTATCAATTATAAAACCATAGCAGGACCATTTAGACCGGTTCCGGTCCGCGCCAAGGGGACAGGTCAGTTCCGCGATTTCCGTGTTCTCGAACGACTGTTCCGTGTATCGCGGTCGCGAGAGTAGCCGATCCCACTCGCTCCATCGCTCTTTCGGCTGGTGCACACACGCAGAAAGCACGTTATTTTTGTCGGCACGGATAAGCCGGCACGTAGCCTAGTCCAGAGTCGCTAACCCAGGGAATTCGAGCGCGTCTTCTTCGGGGAGCTTCGCTCCTACCGTGTCGCGTCTCGTCGATTCGACCACGAACCGCCGTCGACCGACCCATAAATCGGCGCAAGATCAATCGAATTTAGGAAATTATCAAGCTGGATCACGATCTCGAGGTATTTCACATTAGAATTAATCGGAGTTCATCTTTAATTACGAAGGGACGTCAATCTTGTCTGATGACGGACTCGTTTTAATTTACTTCATGGGTGGAAAAATGATAAAATTTTGAAATGGATCGAAGAATATCGTTCGAAATAATGTTAATGCTGCGGTTCAGTGATTGTGATAGAACAAAATAACAGATCGGTGTGAAGTGACAAGGAATTGTTGCGTTAAAGTCTCTTCGATGGTTGCAATGCTTCTTTTTTTCATATACGCGAGATAGATATTAAAATTAAATTGTGGTAATCTTGTGACGATCTAGCTAGTGTACGTTAAATATTATCGAATCGTGTTCTGCAGATTAATTCTTAATGAGTGTTATCAATTCTTAATCCTGATTCTTTTAATGAGTGATGTAGGTACATAGTACATAAACGTTCACTTGCAGTAATGTTTTCTTAACATTTCACCATTTTTTTGTACATTTAATTATTTCTTGCTTCTTATCTCCTTTGTCAAGCACCACGATAGTTTAATGATCAATACAAAATGAAGTTCACGTTGATGAACCTAATTCGCTGTTCCCATTTTCAAAGAAGCGAGCGTAATTTAGTAGACTCGACGAAATCTCATGTTCGACATTATAAATTGCGCGCCAGTGGTGGATTTACTCGCTGCTAGGTGAACGATACTATTTTCGTCGTCGATTGTGGTCAGATATTGTGCTAGCCGTTCAAAGGGCTCTCCGGTTCATCGATGCCCAGTAACAACGTCCAAACTTAACTTTTTACGACCGTTCGGCGAGCAGTAAAGTTCGGCGCTTGTGAAACCAGGCTCCTAGAAAAAAAATCTCTACCTGTTTCAATGAAAGTAACGGATGTCCCGCTGGACCAACATCTGGACAGACGTTTGGCGACTCGCTTGGCAATTCAGGACAAGTCGCACCGAATTTCGCGGTCCAGATATCTTCGGATGAATTCTAGGATCGAGTGTACGGTTTCTTGGTTTTCGGCCAGCATACAAATTTCTTTCGATTACTAGAACTGGTGCGATTTATGCAAAGCACGCCTGATCGTTGTAATAATCAAAATGATCGTTCCTTCTCGAATTTCACTTGATTCGTTTAATGTGTTACAAAAATATGAATAGCATTAAATGCGGAGAATATGATTACATGATATAAAGAAATATGTGTATAAAATAGACAGAATTATTATCAGTAATCAATAACTGCGCAATCTTTCATTGTCAAAAAATTATGATGTTCACAATGTGTAAAAGATTTTACTTCACAAGAAAAGAACGGAACCATATCACACTTTCTTTGCGCTATCGTTGTAGACTACACATTTCGTTGAAATTCTCTAGACCTTTTAGTATTTGCCCATCAATTACGACTTCAATCTTTTGAAACGGAGAAAGGTGCGATCGTTCCGAGACAACATAAGACGCGGGCTACGTTACCGTACATTTCACCTGGGATAATCTTTTTACTACGACGATCTTTGCACGTCGGTGGTCGTTACGTCTCGTTTCCGGTGGACGCTGAGAAGCGAGCAGATGCGAAAATTCTGCAACACGGTTGCGCCATCCGTGCGGATTCCAATTCCGGATTCGACGATCCGATTCTAGCGTGGCATCGACTAAACGGGCCAACTATTAATACATTCGTGATTCAAGGGAAGAAATCGATGCGATCCGGCTCGATCAAACTATAGTGATTAATATGACAGTTTACACCTGTGGCAATCGCGGTAAAAGCAAATGTACATTCCAAATATTACCTTAGAACTTTTATTCCCTTCGATTCTTCTGTAAACAACTTAATGCTTTGCTGCTCAATCTGGATAGAGTCAAATAGGTATTGTTAATTTTGTTTATGTTTACCGTAGAATATTTCGCATTCGTATTTTTGTGCCACGCGCGTTCCATTTTGCCGGGGAAATTATATTTGGTATGTGTATCTTGGATGCCAAGTTATGCAGTTTCGGCTGTCGAGAAAATGTGAATGAAATTGAGGACACCATTTCGTGACCACCGCCTTGGAGACAATTTAAACTTATACTCCGCTTTGAGTTCAAAGGCATATTCAAGTGAAATAATTATACTTAGAATGTTTGAATTAATATTGCAGAGGCAGATTTAATATTGCGATAGCATAATAAAAATATATCATTAAAATTAAGATTCTCCTATATGATTCTAAAACTATGCAAACAAATGTTATAAGTTCAGAAAGATACAGGCATCTATTTGATCTATTAATATTTGAATTAATCATCCGCATTAGGTGGCTGGTCAGAGGAGAAGAAGCTCGAGAGGACAGTTTCCGATAAGGTACATGAATTAGTCGAAAGATTGCCCGCCGAAGAAATGCACGCAGCAAGCAGCAGCGACAAACACTTCTCTGCGGAGAGGTCACAGGCTGGCGACGAGAATCAGGTGTTGACCAAGATGTCGCAGATCATCACGGAGTCTTCCACAACACATACGACCACGAAGAAAGAGTTCATCTCGTCTACCATGTCCTCTTCCTTGGCGAAATCGGGACAGGAGCCTAGCAGCGTTTGCCTGAAGACCACCGTTCATAGCACCGAGCAGTCTGCGTCCGAGAATGGGGCTACCCCTGTCGTGCAGGTATTATTATCGTTACTTCAAAGGTACGAGGGATGCTTTTCCAAATGTACAGGGTAAACACGGAATTAAAATTAAACCAAATTGATCTAAGCATTGACCTTCTCTGAATTAAAACTAAATTGAACCAACTATTGACATTCATCTTAAATTATACAGTCGTACAAAATCGAGGAACACGAGAAGATCATCCAAGACCAGCCGGGTGAAATTCGCCAAGAGAAAACGGTGATCGTATCCGAGGACGAAGAAGGAATTAAACGCGACGTCAAAACTGCTCCAATATCGAAGCCAACGAGAAAATCGACAGCACCAAGATTCGTTTCACCCATCACAGGGATGATCGTGGACCAGGGTACCAATATTGTGCTGGAAGGAATTATCGATGGTATAATTATTATCACTCTAATCAATATTGATATTACAATAATTTATGTACAAGCATTCTACGAGACTGAAAGTTAAATAAATGGTAGGCGTCGTTCTGTTTTCTTCCCTCTTGCACGTTTCATAAGTCTTCCTGTAATTTCTCCATAGGATTCCCTCAGCCGTCAATTACCTGGTCGAAGAACGGGCACGAATTGAAAACGAAGGACGAAATCACGATCACTTACTCGCATAACCACGTTCGTCTAGAATTGAAGAATGTAAACGTTAAAGATGCGGGCCGATACACTTGCACAGCGAGCAACGAAGTTGGATCTGCCAGTAGTACAGCTGATCTTGTCGTGAAGAGTAAGACCACTTCGTTATTCACATTTAAATATACAAGTAACATTTAGCTCATTCCTTTTTTATTAATAGCCACACTACAATGTGGAGCTGCAAATTTTTCGTGATGCAACATTTTAGTTAATGAAATATTTAATTAATTCGCTGCTTTCATTGCAATTTTCTTAATTTCAGAGACAATCTTCCCACCGGTGTTCGGCAGAAGGTTGCAAGCTCAGGTAGTGAAACGTGGAAACCGCGTTAACATGGAGGTAGAAATCACGGGAACCCCTGAACCCACTGTCACTTGGTTCAAAGACGATGTCCCTATCAAGGAACGACATCCAGAAGTGAGGATCAAGCAGCAGGGAAATTGTTACTCGCTAATTATTGACAATGGTATTTTTTTTAAATTACTTGCAATTAAAATTTACTAAATTATTGAACAGTATATATTCGTGTATAATATTATTTATACAAAATATCTCATGCATCGAAATGAATATGTTCCAGCCGATAAAGAACACGCTGGAAAATACATGGTTCGTGCCACAAACGCCGGTGGAGAAGCACAAAGTATAGCCGACTTCGCTGTTTTCGAGCCAACGCCAGACACGATGGTCGAAGTTCACAAAACTGTTATTTACGAGAACATGCATGACAAGAAACTCGTTCAGGTAAGAATTTTGCTTTTTTATTGTTTAATACAAAAATTACTTCCATCTACTTATTTTACGCAAAAAAAAAGGATTAGGCCTAAAACGTTTGATTTTAAGAAGTCCGCAGTAACACGATCAATATTTCCAAGTGTGGTACAAAGTATAAAGTCTTATATTCATATCTAGTCGGATGAAAAGAAGAGCGAGCTCTCTTCTAGCAAACAACAAACAACAGAACAGATACCAGCGACACCTGTGTCAACCCCAACTATAAAAGCAACACCACCCACCGTGTCATCCACCTCGATGGTACAAACGTCCAAAACAATAGAGAAGATCGACGAACCGGGCACCCAAATGAGCCGATCAGAGATCATCTCCTCCACGGTAGAATCCCATCAAATGGAAACTAAATCGGAGCAAAAGTTCCACATGAAACTAGAGCACAAGACACCCAGTATAATCGGACCGAAGACGGAGGAGAAGACCACGACGAAAGAAGTGATCCGCGAAGAAGTCGGGAAGAAGGTTGTCGAGCCAAGGACTACAGTGGTCGAAGAAGAAACGAAAGTTGAGAACGAAAATGTGGAGACATCGAGAATAGCCAAGAAGGACGCGTTGAGTTTCTTCGAGTCGATGACGAGGGAAACCGAGACGGTGCCGAAAGGTCCTCCTAAAGAAATGATTAAATTAGTGGACGACGTTGATGGTCACGAAGTGAAAGTGGGAAAACTGACGCAGAATTACGAAAGATCTACCACTTTCCAAGAAGTGAAGAAACCAGAACCAAAGCCGGAAGTGCAAGCAACAACGAAGAAGGCAGTGCACGAAATATTCACGAAGCGGGAACACGGAAGTGCAGCTAGTCGTGGCGTGGATAATAAATTATTCGAGTTCCCTTACGAACCTTACAAGCCGCCATCTCTAGCAGCAAAGACGGTTACGGAAGAGACAGTCACATCGGGCTCATCTTCCATTCAAGGATCTCTGACCATGTCAAAAACGGAAAGTAAAATGGAGAGCAAGATGGAGAGCAAATCAGAGAGTTCGGAAATATTAATGGGTGGTTTCAATCTGGTGCCAGAACCCCCGCCCGAAATTGGTTACATGCCAAAGCCAGAGGAGGTGAAAAAAAAACGCCCTGACGTGTCGCTCAAGGCCAAGCAGCTTCAAGAATCCTTTGATAAATCTATATCTCCCATTGATGCTCCCATCGGCGGCGTGAAAATTTTCCCCTCGCCCTCGCCGAAGATTATCGAAACCCCCAAAGCAGCCCCAGTGTTCTCGATGCCACCCCCTCCTTTCGAGCTTGGGAAGAAAGAGGTAACGGAGGAGCTTTGCGTTAAAAAGGATATCAACGAAAAGAAGGATTATTTATCGTCGATGAGAACAACATCGCCGGTGAGACCGTGGTCCTCGTCGTCTGACGTTGAAACCAGATCGCACGTGTCCACTGACTTGTCAGAGTACAGATGTCACTCGGCAGCATCCAGTCAGCGGGAGATTCTAAGATCAACCTCGCCTAGACCTTCGGCTGATGGCCTGGCCATGGAAAAGTCTTGGGCGAAGAAATGCGCCGATTCCGCTAGGAAGTCCTGGCCGCCGCAGGAAGAAACCAGTACTAAATTCAAGCACGACTGGCAGGTGCCTGCGGAAGATTACAGGAGTTCGTCGAAAGAGTTTAAGAGGGAAGTCGAAGAAACGCCTGACGGAGGTATAAAGAAGACTAGTATGGAAGCCTCCAGTATTACCGAGAAGCGTTCTTGGAGTTCCAAACAGGAATCCATGGAGAAAATATCGAAGAGAGCTCCGTCGCCGCCGAAGGCTCAGCCTATTATCTACAACGCGGAAACGATTAAGGTGGACCACACGGTGAATAAAATAGAGGAGAGGTCTATGCACGAAAAGTATAGCAGCCAATGCGATATAAAGAAGTCTGGGGTGTCAGAAAGGGTGGAGGAGTACAGTTCCAGGAAATGGACGGGATCCGATGATTTGAAGGCTCCGGGTCTGGTCAGAAGCATAGACACTCCAAAGAAACCGGTAGTCCAATTGTATCACCGTGCAGAACCAGCTCCAGTCCAGGATCAGAATATTTTGGTACCAGGACCACCGCCAGAGATTGGATACATCCCAGCTCCAATGACCAGGGAAAGTAAAATAGAAAGAATAGAGAAGAGTTTGGAGGTATCGCTGGACCAGCAGCCAGCCAAAATCCCTCCAGGAGGAATCAGAACAATTCCAAAGAGGGAAGAGCCTCCAGCGTTGCCACCGAAGGACGTCAGAATGACTCCTCCACCGATTCCAGCCAAGCAATCGGTCCCTGCACCACCTATGGAGCCATTCCCGTTCAAACCTTCACCTGCACCGGTACCGAAGGTGCAGAAAGTTCCCGCTCCACCGACTCCCACGAAATTCACAAAAGGAAGCTTCACTCAGGAGAGTGATTACGAGTCGGACATGGACAGTCACATGAGAGCGAAGTGGAGGCCTTATGAGAGCGATAACGACGAGCCACGTTATCGAAGGGTGCAAGCTCCGGTATCTAAGCAACCATCGAGACCAAGATCGACCGAACCTGAACCCCTTCCGCCGTCCAAATTCGAGACTCCCCCTGAGTCGACGGGACTACCAAGACCAGTGATCGCCAAGGAGCAACAGGAACAGATATGCAAAAAGACTACTACTATCAAGAAGCAGGAAAAAGAGATAAGTCAGCAGCAGAAGTACCAAATGGTTCAGCCGTCGCCGGTTGAACTGAAACCAGGTTCCCCGCCTATTTACGTTCAGCCAGCCATGAGGAGTCCTCCAGCCAAGAAGCCAGAATCACCGAAGTTCAAAGTGAAGACGTTCCAACAGGAAAGTGGATACATGGCGGACACTGATGAACCCCTGCAACAGAAAATGTCGGTTCAGTCCATGCAGAAGAGTTTGGGTAAACATGAATCTTCATCGTCCCAGAGTTCGCATATGGAGTCGCGTACCTCGTATTCGGAAAGTCGATCGGAATATTTCGAGAGCAAGAGTTACGACAGCCGCCAGCAGCAACTGAAGAAGGAATCGTTCGGACCTTCGTCACCGATGATTGTGAAGCAACCGCCTCAGCCAGCGACAGTTCAGCAGCAGCGTAGCTCGGTCGTTGAAAAAACCTACGCGTCCTCGGCATCCCCGTCGAGATTTTCCTCTACGAAGGTTCGAGAAGCGTTCGCGTTTTGCATCTCTTGTTCTACGTGAATGGCGAACTAATATCCGTCGCATTGCTTGCAGAGTGAGAATTATGATTGAGTGGTCTGATGATCTTACTAACAAACGTTTTGTGGTTTTATGTTAGACGTAATTGTAAAGATTGCACAACTTTTTCTTTATTAGAAATATTTTTCTGTAGTAGTTAAGGTGTCCTCGATTATGCTATGTGCCGCATATCATACATTAGATCAGTGGTCAACAACGGACGATTCCAAGTTTGTAAGAAAAATAGCATTGCTTCTGTTATAGACATTAGTAGCTTAACCCTTTCGCTTCCAGTGTTGCAGCGATGCAACATTCATTTTGAAAATTCAATAAATTCAGTTACCTGTAATTGTATGGATAGGAAAGTAAATCTCAACGTTTTAGATTAAGACATTCAAGAACCCCCTCAAGTACTCCCTCTCCTCCCCCCAAATGTATTCAGCATCATTACTTCATGTCTTTTTCTTGTGTTTCGATATAACGATTTCAGGGTCTGGGCGTTAAAGGGTTAAACAAACGGAACTCCTAACAGGGATAATCAATAGATAATAGGACTAAGAAAGATAAAGAATATATTTATTTACGTTTTGTGTTGCTGTGTTCTTTTATAAGTGTTATTGTTTTTGTGACATATCAAACATGCAGCCAAAGCTAAGTTTGTTTAATATTTTTCAGGAAACCGTTTACTCTACGGATCAATCGCACAGAAAGCTGGAGGCAACAAAGAAGATTCTACCGACCTCCCCGAGTCCTTCGAAATTCGTGAAGAGCGAATTTCGTGAAAGCGACTACGAGAGTGATTTTGACGGTAGAATACCACCCCTTTGGAAACAGCGGGGCTACGAAAATGAAGACCAAGGTTTCAGACCTGTGAAACCCAATTTCGCTGGTCCAGGTATTTATAAATCCTAATTCGAACGACAGCTTTTTATGCGGTACTCTTGAATGCTCGTTATACAATAAACAATATAATTTGCATATACTATTAATGTCAGTAGTTTTGTCTAATAATTACATTATTATCATATAAAACAGGGGTGGCGAAACTAAAATGGTCCATGGGACATTCTTTACCTTTATCTTACAATTATTGCAGTGCGTAACAAAAAGATAAATAGCTCCATTTGGGCTATTGGGCATAACTCTGGAGCTAGTTAACCGATTCGACTGACATTTAACGCTAGATTTACCGGAACGCGTTAGTTTGACGGGTTTCAGATTTTAGGTTTAAATTCGCAGAAGTCATAAATATTACTTTTAAGCAACTTATCTTAACTTCGATTGATGTAGCAATATCTACACATATCCTAGTTCATTTTCCTCCAGGACATTATAATTCCAAAAACTTGTACATGATTTACCTGGTTAAAAAGAAAATGGATGAACAGATGCACAATTAAGTACTAGGTAGTATTCATGTAAAATTTAATCGTAATACAGTGCCCCATTTTTCTACAGTAAACATTTATTTAGTTTTTGTCGATTTTCGAAGATAATAAAATGATAAGTCCACCTGCGCAGGAACAAAAACCTTAACAAACTAAAACATTCTAACTTGAAGAATCAAACGTATTCAGTAATTTGTGGTTTCCTACCACTATTTATTAATAAGTTCATCTTCTTCGTCGTTGATTCACCTAGATTTTGCAGCTGTTTCGAAACGACTCGATTCTAGGCCTGCACTATCGCAGTTTTCAATTCGGTAACGCTATTAAATTACCGACAGTTGTCATTTATGTCGCGTACAAGTTGGCCACAAAGTTTCTCGATAGGGTTAATGTCAGGAGATCTCACTGGTCAGGCGAGAGTGCTGAATCAGCCCCGAGTAGGATGAACTTATTAATAAAAAAAATGGTGGAAAATGTATAAATTACTGAAGATGTTTGTTTATTTAAGTTAGAATGTTTTGTATTGTTAAAGTTTTTGTTTCTCTGCAAGTGGGCCTATAATGTCGTTACGTACTGCAGTTTTACGTCTCACAACTAACAACGCAGAGTTAGCCACCCCTGGTAGAAAGTATTGGTGATAGAATAGATAACAAAAGACGGGAGTGTAAAACAATAGAATGCTTTCCAACAGCGCCAGTAGAACACAATCGACTGGCCGGTATCGATGGGTCTCTCACTTTTTGACGAATTTTTTCCAGCTTACAACAAGTAGTCCTCCTGGCAAGCTTTCTTCCCTTCTCATTGTTTACCTCGCAAGACCAGTTCTCCTCTCTTCCTGCTTCGCTTGCTTCTCTCTTTTCTTCTCGGCTACTCGAAGTACGTACTCGCTGTTTCCCCGCTTTTTCTCCGACACTGTTTCTCCCCTCTTCGTGGCTAACATCCAGCATCTTCTTCTTCTTCTTCATCACTTTCACGCTGGTTTCACCTTCGTTCTAAAATACGTCCATTCGACGCCACGCTTTGCACGATCATGCGCGAGATAAAAACGATCCACAACGATGGCCACGATTCGAATGAAGCTCGATCGTTCGTCCGAGAACTGCGATAAAGAAAATAAATTCCGTCAACGACGCGTGAAACCGACGTCGCCTCGACGCGCATCCTTTCTCCGCTTTCTTCGTCGACGACAGCCATCCCTGACCGAGGTCACCCGGAAACTGTTCTGTACCGATAGGGAAACCCAAGGAGCCACGAACGCCGCTGATCGAAGAGATCCCCGCGCAGAAGGCCAAAGAACTCGAGAGGAAAGAGACGAAGACGGTGACGACGCCGACCAAGACAAAAACCGTGCTTCTTCCCGGCACTCCGCCGGAACTCGCCTACGCTCCTCCGCAGCCGACTTACTACGAGGCGCGATCCGGCATGCCCTTCCACAACGCGATCGGCACGGAAACGAAGAAAACAGTGAGGATGGACGAGTCGACGGAAAACAGCAGAAGGATCGTCACTGTGGAACAGAGCAGTCGCGTGATCAAATTTGGCGATCAGAAATCGTCCGTTGACTTCAGCACCTTCGATTCCCCGTCCGATCAGAAACGAAAGCCGTCGTTCAAAGTGCCAACCCCTAAGAAGTTCGTGCAGGGCCAAGTTCGTGAGTCCGATTACGAAAGCGACATCGACACCAGGATCAAACCAAAATGGGTTCCAGCCGATAGCGATACAGAGGAGCCAAGGTACAGAAAGGTTCAACCGCCCACGATGAAGGCACCTAGGTCAACCGGCGCACCTGTCAGACAAGATTACGTGGTTTCGCCGTTGGAGTTCGATACTGGACCGCCGACGATCAAGCGACAGACTTCGATGACGCAGTCACGGGATGAGAGTCGAACGAGGAAGATCATCGATTCACAGGTGGAAAAGATTACGTCGAGGCAGAACGAGACATTGAAGCCTGGATCGCCACCGGAGTTTGGTTTTATCTCGAGGGACGACGTGAAGATCGCTGCCAATCGTAAGAACTACATACGTTAATGTCTCTGTTGTTGCGTACGCTTTCTTGGTCGGTGCGAGACGCTGTAATTTATTGGGTATCGGAAGATTTTGTTTTTGGATTTGACAGAAAGGTTAAAATTATGAAGACTGAAGGAATGTACTTTGCTATATTTTAAATTCCGTGGTCTCTGTCGCTAATAACTCTTTTTCTTACTTAATACGATATTAAGTTTTATATGCTATAAAGCTGATCGAAAGGATACTTGAAGAAAAAAAAGAATTGTTCCGATTCGTTTTCTCCATTTTCTCGAGAAATACGATTATTATTCTCCTTTCTCTCTCAACCAACTTTTCACTTCGGTAAATCGCCACATTATCATCGGCTCAACTACTTAACTCTTTCTCTCTCTCTCTCTCTGCCTTCCTCTGCGCGCTTAAAATTAAGAGTATTTGGCTGGCGAGCTGTCATCTCCCGTAACACGAACAAATCTGAAACATCCGCAGACGTCGCGTCGCGTCACATGAGCGACATGACCAGCAGTTTCAAGTCGAAAACCGAGAAATTCGTCAGCGACATCCAGTCGGATCTGAAGCAGGGCAAACCGATCCTGAAACATCCTGCCGAGAGTCGAGCCAGCGATGGCGACGAGCCCAGAACGTACAGAGAGGAATCTCGAGTCTCAGAACACGGTAAACGATTTACATTTTAGCGTATTTCAATGCTACGGCGTAGGAAGCATTTTAATTCACTTATTTGACGCTTTTATTATAATTCGGTATACGATAAATTACGAGGGAACTCGCATCAATGTATAACTGCCTCAGAAAATGTAATTCCGTAAACCAAAATTTATCGATTATCAATCGCCGCTGAAAGCCATTAACAATTAAAAATTGAGATCGCCGCAATAAATCCTCCGTGGGACACGCAGGAACGAAGCAAATAGATCCGGACACCGGACTGATATACTTCAAGTACGACTTCGGCTACGAATTCGGGGTCGTGCTTCCTGGCGAGGGTAAAAAGACTGTTAGCAGTAGCAACAGTACCATCCAGGGGCAGAGGCGTGCCAGTGACATAGAGGTGCCCATAGTTCACGAGTTCACCGCGAGAAAGGAGAACGGTTTTGCGAAGAGGAACAGCACAGCCACGTCCTTGTCTCGACAAAGTAAAGCTGGCAAATTTGGCAGCTCGAAGACGGTGAAATGGGAGCCAACATCGGAAAGCGAGTTCTCGGAGGCAGAGGATGTGAGAAATGCGAGGAAAAGGCATCCCGAAAGTGGAAACGCGATGACACCACCGAGTCTCGTTATACCCTGTTCACCATCGCCGTCCAGATGGGATCACACGACGCCCAGTCCACTTTCCCTGAGCCCGAGCTTACCGAGCCTCTCCCCCAGATACAGTAGTGCCACCGGACCACCCAGTAACGTCGACTCCGCAGGTATTCACCTGCTTCTGTGTCGATTGTCACAATTGCTTGGCGCACCTTGAGTTCATTTTCATACTGGTGCACGGATGTAAGGCGCGAATTTTGCTCGCTTTCTAAGGCGCACCCATCTTTCCCATCACCTCCCCTCCAAAATACATTCGAGCCCCGAGCTCGCCGAGGGTCGAGCCTTATCTACGTCTGCCATCGACGATAACAGATAGCTTATTAGTCATCGTAATATGAAAAATCAACGTCCTATGTTTTTCACTTCATAATTATGAGATTGTCGTAATCGAACTACGGAAAATCGCGCGATGAAAATGATACAGCACGCAATTGTATCCAAACAATTTTTAATTAAAAGTGGGAAATATAACATATAAGAAGTTCTCTCACATCGGTGAGAGGATACTAATGTGGATATTCTAATCTATATCGTGTTTGATCCTATTGTAATCAGAAAAATCTCACAAATATGTTCGTGAAAGTTTCGTTTAAAAGAGTCAAAAATAAACAGTTTCACCGTTGTATTAGTACTGTCACACCGACATGATCGCTCGACTCACGGACCTCTTTCTGTGTCACTGCTCTTGTCCTTTCTTAATTCGAACCTTGACTCCAACGCGGCGCGCGTGTATAAGGCAAAATTTCCTATATCCGCACGGATGTAAGCGCACTTCGGTCCTAACTGTGCGCCTTACATCCGTGTATACTATATTTCTAACCTGCATGTGTGTACGAAATCTACCACTGCCGATGTACACACTTGTTACCTATGTTCGAACAATTGTGCAATTTTTATTACCAATGTAGGGCATATCAGTAGGAGTTTTCTCTTCCTTTTTACTTTCGAAGCAGAGTATTGGTTTTCGCTTAAATATAAGAAATATTATTATAGGTCATGTGTTATAAGTATCGTTTCTTATCTTTCGTTGAATAAATATGCCTATGTAAAGCGCGCAGCACGACGTTTCTTTTACAATTAGTCGAACTCGAATGCTTCACAGTGCTTTATGCCTGGACAAAAATAGCTGTACTTGTGGGTGGCTAAGTGGGGCCAAATTGTTCTGTGCTATGTAAATTTTAATTCAGGTACACGATAAGAATGATTATGTAGTTTATGATGAACTGCTTCTTTATACATTGGGAAAATGTCATTTGCGTTTCGTTCGGAGAAAAGGGGAAACAGATAATTCAGAAAACTAAGGAATTGCATATATCTTTCTTATTCACCCTAGTTTGTTTATTTATTCGGTGTGTGGAATTTGGCTCTTGGTTCTATCTTTGCTTTCCATTGCATAATTGCTACTGCTTTAAGGTGTTTCTTCCTTTGCTTTTGGAAAATTCACATTCCTCTCGACCCTTTCGTGATTTATTTGATTCGCACCTGTGCACTCTCCAATTTGATTTATATGTATATGTTTGCCACAATGTTTTTCTTTTGCTTTGATGAAAATAAAAAGTTGGACTTAATTCACTTTTTTTTACCAACTGCAATTAGTGGTGCTTCATAAGAATGATCCTTCGGTTTGCTACCTTCCACAGCATTCCCCCGTTTCTGTTGAAAATATTATATATTTCGAAATGCTGCTTCTTTTTTCTGTTCTCCAATAGCCTAATTTGCTTTCGTTTGGTGCAGTTTCATTCGCTTCTGTCATGAATTAAACGAGTACATATTTTTCTATTCTATCCGGCATAATTGCTGTGTTTCGAACAAGCTCAAATAATTCAAGCTAAATCAAACTGATTATTCTAGGATCACCGTGGCCCACCACCAACGGAGTGGCCTCAAGCAAAGAGGTGATTCAGCCTTACCTAGAAATACTACCAAAAAAGGCTCCCCTTTTCATCACGGTAAGCTTCCACTTGAACGAAATACTTTGTGGCGAGAATTCATCGATTTAAGCGATGCATGAAAATTTTAGCCACTGAGAGATATCGCGGTGGTGAGCGGTCAGACGGCGCGATTCGAGTGTATAGTTCAAGCTGAACCTCAGCCGAACATCCTTTGGTCCAAGGACGGCAGGATCATCGAGAATTCGTCGAGTTACGAGATTCATTATCGAAACGGGGTTTGCCGTTTGACTATAACGCGAGCCTTCCCCGGTATGTATTTAATACTTAAAAAGAAATAAGGGTACTCTTAATTTTAAAAATTCAGTGATTAAGAATTCAACAATAATGCAACAGTTGTAAATTATACTAATATAGAAGACATATTACTACAAAAGTAAATATCTAATATCATTAATGAAAAATACAATTAGGTATTATAAAATAGTGTTTGTATCCATTTATTATTGTAATTGGAATTTTCATATTGTATTAGGTTTTCGTTTTTTAAACAAAAAGTTCTTCTGTTCCTGTTTCAGAGGATGCTGGTACTTACGCGTGCACCGCGACGAATAGCTTAGGTTCGACAGTAACTTCTGCCACCTTGGAGGTGCCAGGTAACAGACGATCAGTATACGCGCCTATTTAATAATGGTCGAGGTGGGATTAAGCCGAAAATCGCAATCTAATACGAAGGTGGTGGAACACTGAGCCTCTAACTTCAATCGAACCCACACTCCGCGATTATTTTACTCAATTGATCTTTATGGAAATTTATAAACAGAAACGAACAAACGAATGAACGGATGAATATATTTCGATTCGCAAGCCAAAGGAAATTAACTAAAGCAAGAACGTTGTGTATGAGTGGTAAAAAAAAAAAATAGATTTGACGATAGGGGCGAGGAGGACTAGTCGAAATATCAAAGTCGAATAGTGAGAAGTCGAAGAAAAATTCATGAACGCTGGTGGATACGCTTCTTATTTCTCTTTTCCTTTTTGATCAGCGCGTAGTGGGCTTTGTCGAATGCATTTTTCTCCTGTCATTGTTGTCGCGGAACGACTTGAATACGCTTTTAGTAGATCGTTGTTTCTTTGACTATCCATTCTGTACTGCCATCTGTACTCTACTACCTCTGGCCCTCTTTTCTTCCTCTTTCTCTCTCGGGTATTTTCCTTTCTACTGCACTCTTCTGGTCAAGCATGTGGCATACGTATCTATAAAGAACCTCTCGTTTTATTCGTCCCTATTTTTCTTTTCTTTTTTCGCCCGCCTTGCCTTAGACTAGAATCGCGGTAATTTTGTGGAAAGTGAAAGTGAGACAGAAAAGTTTTTATAAATTTCGAAACGTCTCAATGATAAATAATTACAATTTGGACAACGTTTCTAAACTATTATTTAATAAAGAATGTTTAATATTATAGCGATCGTGAGATCTGATACGTTGGAGTGATAAATAACATCGCGATTCTCCATGAAACAAATACTAGTCACTTTATTAAACTATACGCGAACAAGATAATTATTTATTAAGCATCAATTCGTAACTACAAGAGAGGGTTTAACAAATCCTTCTACGAATGTAGTCTGAGATTTAACGCGATCAAGCTTCATTGCTCACAGAACTTAAAATACAAGAAAAAGGTGGAAAAACGTTTAAATAGATATTGTTATTATACACTGTTAATCATCGCATCAAATTATTGGTATATTGTGTAAATAAACGTGTGCTTCCTCTGCAATACAAAAACTTGGGTATTATGGTGTAATGAATTATTTTCTTTCCCCTTATTCCCTGGTCCCTCTTCTTTATCTCTTTATCTCTGTGGCTGATTGTTCTTTGGCATTTTTACATATGGCTGGAGTAGAGCATCGCTGGTAATGGTGAGAAATGGTAGGTGTTTCTGCTAATGTAATTGGGTAGCTGCATGTGTACGTAGTTATAAGTGGTGGAATATTTAGCCCCTTCTATCCTATTGCGAATTCATTCGGTAAACAATTAGTTATGTTTCATTCAAATAATTAGGAAACGGATTTAATGGACACTTTCTTTATGGTAATGTGCTCTGGACCTATTTCATGCCAACGATTATACAGAATCTACCTGGTAGTCACTACTGACTTAATCGCTGATGCGATTAAAAAAAAAACGAATAAAAAAGAGTTCTCTAAATATATGCAGAGTACGTAAATGATCTTTAAAGTCAGTAACTTAAAATGAGCTATAAAATTTATTATTTGTGTGATCTCATCTTAATATTTTTCCAACTTTAAAATTACTACTGAACCTGTCATCGTGCAATCAGCGCTAATAATAAATATACAGTCACAAATTACTCATGCACTATGTTGGAACAAATAGAAACAATTCGTTCCAATATATTATTACTCAAACATTATTTACATCTCCTAAATACTTCTCCCCTGCCTATGTAAAATCATAAAGAGCGTTTAAGAAGATTATTAAATGTAAGAAATTCTGCACAAATCTTTCTAGGGCGACTAACTAGAGATACTATTAGATTAAATAAATTTCGAATAGCATCACCTCCGAAAAAACATGTTCAATCTCATTTGTTTTCTGTGAACAGCACATAAATTATGTTTTAAGTTTGGGGTATCATTGGGGGAAAAAATGGTCGAGGCAATTGAAAAATAAAAAGTTAGGTATAAGAGGGATGTTCAGTGCTGCATTAACGTATCGAAAGCATTGTTCCACCTTGCTCTTGTTGCACGATTAGTCATACGTATTTCAGGCGCTCACTTATTTTCGGAGAGCAAAAGAAATATGTGGAGCGCGGCATCTCTGCTAACATTCGGGGGTTACTAACACCACCGCGGTCCAACGATGTTTGCATGCCACGTAGATTTGGTAAATAAGCTTTTGATTAATCATTTGCATCGTCGTGTCGTGCATACTTGGCGCAATGAAATTCTATCTCAACGAGGATATCATGTACAGAGACCTAGTAAAAATAATCGATACGCGATCAGTGAGAGACAATTTTCGATCATAATTAATTAATTAGCTTGCGATTATTTGTGTTCAAAACTTTGTAACGAGTAACATGAAGCGTGCCTTCTTATATTAAATGCTGGACAAGATACTTCAATGTTCTCATGAAGGAGGAACGGGTGTTGGATGGTACGGTATGAAAATAGACGGTAAGGTAATCCCGGAATGCGATGGAACATATGAGTCGGCTATCCAAGAATAAACGCGTGAAAAACAAGGGGTTGCGATTGTTAAAAATCTTGCTATTATTTATCTTTTCTGTTTTTAAAAAAAGCGCGTCATAGCCGTTCGTGCGTGTGTCTGTTATTAAATCTCTCATTCGACAAATCGTTGCGTAAGCTGAGCTACTGCTCATAGGATCCACCAATTTTTCGCAGATTTTTTTACGCTTGTTCAAACGTGCAAATATTTATAGTTTAATATCGAATATTTCCAAAGACTCTTGATCAATAAATTCTAATACCCTTAATAAAATACAGACATAAATTTAGGTTGTCAAACGTTAATAAATTGTTAAGGTATTTATTTCTTGGCCGGATAATTAGTGCATCCAAAGCGGAAGTGGTTGTTCTAATTATCATACAGAAGAGTCCTCCCGTTTCATCGTTTCGCGAGGAATGCAACTAGACGTAATAAGAAGCGATTGCAAATCTCCGAGTGGTCTGGCATGCAACAGCGGTCAAAAATAGATTGGGTTCAACTAAATTTTACGGAGAAGCCCTTCGATTATAAACGGAAGAGTCGCCGCATTCCGTTCGTCGATGTTTGATCAGAGATTTGGTTGAACGAACCGATGACACGCGATGGAAATTCATCAACTTGTTTTTTTTTTCTTAATTACCTAATATAAAAATAAATTTCGTTGGCACGTTTCCGATCAGCCAGGACGTTGACGTCCAGTTTAAAAGCACGTTTATCTTAATTATTCTAGAGTTGGTAAATGGTAGGTGATAGTAAATTTAGTAGGCCGTTTGTCAAATTGTAGCTCTAGATTCTATTTATAGATATATATCCTTTTCTGTTTGAAAAGTGACCTGAATTTTTCTTTCATTTGGCAAATACATTTAATATTATACTTTCTTACTGTCACACACCTTTCTTTTGCTGATTCTTCGGTTTTACGCAATATTATATTAATATTGTTAGAGGCAGACTAAACAATGAAATTAAATGTAAGATCTTTCAGTTAAAATTCTGATTAAAATAATCATTATTATACCTTCCTGCACAGTTTTATTATTAACATATCAAAATATCTAGGAAAAACTTTCTTTAGAATGAGCAATGCTGTAATGCTATAATAACAGGCATCAGAATAAGACAAACTCTGTTCATTTTAATTATTCCTCTCGAACGAACGTTATTCCAGGGGTTCCGTCACCGTTCTACGGAACCTATCGAGACCAAAGCATTAACGAAAGGGTGCTGGAGAGTCCGCCCAAGTACGTGGCACTGAGGGATCTGTTTCTGCCGCAAACGAGCGACGTGAAAACGACACCGGTGAATCGTCAACATTCGTCGCGATACGATACACCGTTCACATTCGACTCGACCGTGGATGGCAGGTACGTAACCGACCGATCGAATCAATCGGCCGCGGCTGGTCCGAAAATCACGGTGAAACTAATAGAGACGTTGTTCCGTTTAGTTACGCAGGTGGCAGGTATCGCGAGAGACGAATTACGACGGAAGAATGCGAAGTGATAACAAACCGAAATCCGATAGCGCGACAGCTCGAGTATTCTGATTTCGAGGCGAACGATTCGTTCCGCGATGATTTCTGCTTCGATCGCGAATACTTCGGTCGCACTTCGTCCAAGCAGAAGCCCGAGGATAGAGGTAAGCGATTACTCTTCTTGCATATTTAATTCTATGATTAATAACTTCTGCTAGTGTGCTTTCCTTCCTATGTTGCATCCGATGAGATCACGTTAGAAAGAGAAAAAAATCGTGGAATTCGTATCTGTAAGATGCAAGAGAATCGGCTATATATTACTCTTATTATTATTGTCAGTTGTTGATATTGGTGGGGAATATATGTGCTGAGATTTATAAAAAAAAATCAGAACCAGCGATGCAAGAATATCTTTTGCAAACCTCTCTTTGTACAACTTGCATTCATGTAATTGTTTTCCCTATTTACTGAATCGCATAATAATTCTCTTCGAAAGATAGAAGGACTTATTTTAATAGACATCTTGTTTCCGTCGTTCTGAAAAGACCGGAGTTTTCGAAGTTATAAAACAAATAGTGAAAGACATGTTTTTAAACTTTTTTATCTGAGCTAATCATGAAAATTGACAAAGTGCTGTTTATAGATCTAAGCAAGATATATGCACCCTGGAAACATCATCGAAATCAGTTAACGTTTCTCGGAGCTATAAATGTTTAAAAATCGCAGAAGAAGATCGAAAATCGTAGGAATCTGCCGAAATCAGCGACTTTTAGCCTTGTTCTATGATTCAAGCAAAGTCAACCGATTTGGCTGAAATTTTTAAGGATCATATATGTATATTTCTTTAGTCTATAAAAGGAACCTTTTACATTTTCATTATAACCTCAGATAAAAAGGTTTAAGGAAGTAACTTTCACTATTTGTTTGATAACTTCGAAAATACCGATTTTTTTCAGAACGACGAAAACCAGATATCTAGCAAACAATTACAAAAAAAAGTTATTCTGATTGGAATAGTGTCCGAATATTTTCGGGAGTCACTGTATTCTTGACATTACTCTCATTTCTTCTTCAAGAATCCGTGCTACAAATTTCTTCGACCTGTTATTGATAACCCTGTGCAGAAACTTCTTATCAAAATGGTTAGCTTTACCCCAATAAAATGTCCGCAAACAGTTGCTGAAAACGAACAAACAAATATTCTAATGTCTACGAGACTTCTCTCAAATGCTACACTGCAAATAACAAACACCTTGGGGTAGCTCAGGCGACCGAGTCGATTAATTACGATCCATCGTCCCGAGACGAAGACAAGGGCGCGTTCGGAGGCTTGTCTCGCTCGCTAACCCACATTCATCAGGGTCCTTCGAGCGATTACTCGCGGTCGTCCGCAGAAATAGCATCGGGCGTGAATACGTGCGCGGCCAGGTGGGTAATCTTCAGCCTGTTGACGCTTCACGCGTACATACACGCAGGAGTGTAATCTGTAGAGGGTACACTTGGTTTCTGGTAGTAAGGTGAACGTTGAATCATAGACGACCGGACCTACCCCTTTTCGCCACCCCTCTCCCAAAAAGCCCTCGCGAGACCGAAATAGACGAGTCGCTATGCGCTACCTTGGCGAAAAACGGTGATTCACTCGTGACCCATCTTTTGAATGATCACTTGCTCGCCCGTGTTGTCCATTGCCGAAGATTCTAGAACCGATTGTGGATTTCATTTTCTTTAAATCTTGAATGGATTGTCATGATTCGACGGTATCAGGCACATTATTCGAATTTAGATTTTTTAATTATCGTTAGATGCTTTTTACACAGTGAAGATTAATTTACATTTTTGTTCAATTATGATTGCACGCGTTGCTGATCATCAATATAGGTTTTTATTAAATTACCATGGCTATGTGGATAGTATAAAATGATTAGAGGTAACACCATAAACTGGAACAAATTATAGTTTATCCTAAATGAAGTTAAGGCTGATACAACCTAAATGTCAACGGCCCAAATGAAACTTATCTTGGGAAATAATTTTCCCGAGCGAAACGGTGTAATTGAAACCGCAGCTGCTTGTAATTAATTTCGATGGCTTGATTTTACTACCGTTATCATCGGATTAAAGCAATACGTGAATGCAAACCCTTATTCTGCAGAAGAAGCTGTCACCAAGACTGCGCTCTGCCAATGAAAATAATACTCAGAATAAATTCAAGTAGACATAAAAATAGTACTTGTTATTCAATATTTATATCTTTTTGTTTAACATTGCGTGTTTCTGGCAGAATGCATCACGCCACCCGCGCGAAATGTAACGTTTAACAAGTTCCACGTTCTCGGGCCAGAAATAAATGAAACAAAATCCAACGCCTACGCAGTGTTCGCGTAGAACTGCGATAAGAAAAATCCACGAGTCTTCAACGAATTGCGAATCGTCTCGGGTTCTTACGAAAGTCCGTCTCCTCAATGGAAGCAACGGGGAACCGTAACTTTTATTATGAGCGTGCAATTAAACGAACCAGAGTAGATTCTGCTGCGATACAATTGCGTAAGATCAAGTGTGTATATGCGTGTGCCTCTCTCACCTCGTAACGTGAAACCAAACGCATTGTGCACTGTACACGATTCTTACTTGGCGTACTGTCTGAATTACACGCTCGCGCGACTGTATCTGACCCATGACTCGCGCGTCCAGTGTCGGATTAGAGAAAGGTCCTGTCAAATCTTTCGCTTTTTTCGGGATGAGCCCCGTAATTGATTGTCAGTAGATCGTGTGAACTGTAATTACTGCTGAACATTTCGATGCTTCAATGGAATTGCAATTTTTTAAGGGTTCAGGGGAACGATGATGGGGAGGCTAATTTAATTGCCTCAGTACAGTTCTAAATGCAAGCTTTATTAAAGGAATTATTAGAAAAATTATTCTTCACAAACGAAAAAATTAACGACACTCCTTTCAAACGAAGAATCTATAAAATTTGCAATAAGTCTAAGAAAAATTCTTCATTTTTTTCTACATTTTCGTTATGTTAGATATGACCTCGACCCTTCCAAACTAAAACAACCAATTAAGGGAAAACCTCTTACACTAGGCTATCCATCACATCCATACTACAACTTAAACCACGAAGAACACTATACCACTTATTATTGCGCTGAAAAACATGTGCACCTCACGCGCCAGTCTCGCTCCGATTCTTCGGGGCACGAAACTCTAACGGCTAACGGTTGGACACAATTTTTCCGTACTAGACACAGCGCATAATGAACAATTAAACGTAAATTGGTCGCTCTTGATCTTAGTGGCGCAAAGCAGCACAAGGAGCCAGAGCATTTTAATGGAGAACCAATTTATGGCCTTCAACGTTGCTTTGACGGGTGCGCGTAAACTTTTCGCGGGAGCTAATAGCGTGTCTGGCACGTACGTTGACCGTTCGACGATAAATCCTTTCATTGTCGCGTTTTAATTTATCGGCGAACAGAAAGGAGAAAGAGGGCAGATCGTTGGTAACGTTGACAATACGACCTTCGACGTTCGTTCACAGACGTCTGTTCAACCGCGAGGATTGTGTAATTTGCCACGGACACCGTGCAGTACGTTACGTACCTCGAGAACGCTGTAAAATTGATTGCCTAAAAGTAACGGCCACCGATGGGACACCGAACGCAGACCTCTGTTGACGGGGACGATCGTCAAACACAACGGTGGAAACGTTTACCCTGCCATTTTCATGAGAATTCGACGAAATTTACTTAAACTCCGAGTGAAAGTTGTGAGTGAAGTTGATTTCTGTTAAGCGCAGGGGCTTAAGATAACGATACCAGCGGGATAAAAATCTGTTTGCGATGCTGCGACTGGAATTCTAGATAAGAGATCTGCCATTGAGGTTCCCATCTGACATTCTTTTTTTTTGTGCATTCATACTTCAACTATTTATTTAAGGAGGGAGCATTGTGTAGACGGCTAATAATAAAGGAAGTTTTCGGGATTTATTACGAGGGAAGTGTAAAACCAATTTCTTTAAGACTTGGACGACACATTATCTTACAATTACACTAGCTAAAGCAATTTTTGTTATTGCATAAAGTGCGCAAATGTTACAGGTATGTAATCAAATTACGGCCACGTAACAAAATTGGTTTAATATTTTTTTCACCACAGACACCTAAAAGCACCTTTATTATTAGTCGTTCGCACTGGACTCCCCCATTAAATCTCTTGTATAAGAGATATTCGTAAAACTATGCAAACACAATTTCGCTTTATGGAAAGTAACAGGTGTCTGACTAGTTTCGATCTGCATCCCTTAATCCCATCATTTATTGCAAAAGCTAAAAGCAACACTTCCCTACGATACCATTATCAAATTTCTTTTCATACGTTTCTTTTTACTGTCGGCGAGGAATCGCTTGACCAAAGAACAATCGACCGCACAAACTTCGTTCTTTAACATTACTCCACATCTCTGGACAGCATTGGCCTATCAATCGGAGTCCGTCTCGGTATCAACTGAGTTTTCCAGTTCGCTGGACGTGCATGAGAATCGAACGGCAGACGTTCATTTCATAGCATCGTTTTGCTGATCGTCGCGGCTGGCCGCTTCATACCATTTTAGAAGGCTCGATTTTGTGCGGCCGCGCATGCACGAAAACGGGAGGTTGTGCACGGCTAAACTTGGCCGAGCCTACGTTCGTAGGAGTCTAGGTGATTTGTACCGGCGAACTCGAGAAAAAGGGGCCGGCTACGAGTGCGTTGAACGGAGATACACCGACTTGCTTGGGTTGTTCAACAGAGATAGACGGAGAGGAAGAGAATCGCCGGACCGAAGCGGACGATGCGAGCGTACAACGGTCCGGGAATGAGTTTTTGAGGGAACTGCTTATTTCTGGGCGTTTATTAAAGATTTCGTACAAATCGGGGGATTAATTGGATTGATTTTTGAGTGGGAACTGAAACCTGTGGAAAGCTTTGCTTGTAATGTTTGAATTAAATTAATTTTAATTATTTATCGAACATTTTATACTCGCTCTTATGTAGTTAAGCGATTAAGCTGAATTTAAGGAACCTTCACGTCCATGTTGCAAATGCTTGCAATTGCCAATATGTTTCTCAATTTCTTTGCTCTACCATTAAAATATCGATTGCAATTAATTTAACTATTCCACTATCGGCTCTCTGCTATCGACCTTCGCTTCTCATGGGATGACCTGACACATCTCAGCAGCTTCCACAATTATACCTGAACCACCCCGGGCCTACGCCAACATCTTCAACCATGTCCAGCGCATCGCACGCCAACATTAAAAAGATCAGACTAAAAAGAAACAGCTTCTTACTCATTGAAGTCACAATTGCTCCAGATTTAAGGATCGATGATACCACGCAACACTAAAAAAATTGCACGCCCACGCTTGTACCATAGAACGAGACGTTGTCCCCTGGTTTCGTGGGAAGGAGATCGGCCAGGGAAATTAAACAAAAAGAGGAAAGAGAGAAGAGCGGCGGGCCAGCGGAAAAGAGAGAGAGATAGAGAAGATGAGAGAATAAGAGAAACGAAGGCTGGATGAAAGAGAGGAACACTTCACCGGGTGCACGAGTACACGACGGTACGTGCGTGAAGAAGGAAGGAGAACGAGCATGTGAAAGGCGGGGTACGGATACCAAGGGGGTGTAGAGGGGTGTGAGAAGTGCGTAGATGCGTGGGCGTCTGTTAGTGAGCGCGAGAACGCTGCGTGAGCCGCGCGTCGTCTTGCGGCTCTGCTCGAGATACGGATTACTTGTTTCGTGTTACCTCGGAATCGATTAGACGGAGATCGATTGGATCAATTAAAAGTATAGCATAGAGCTGTGCAAGGGAGACTTTCGGAGCAACATTAAGTAAGGATGACCGTGAACTCTGTCGGATCGAATGCGATATTACGTTTGGAGCCTGGCCTTCCACGAGGATAAGAAAGTTGCCTTTTGGTAATTTTAGAATTGATTAATAGGAGGGTGGTAAAGGGGTCACTCGTTGAGGTAGGCTTGATGTACGCTGGTCGACAAAATTATAAGACAATCTACAAATACCTGTGATAAGGGATTAATATTATACTTATCCTAAAGTATGTTGCATATGTATAAATCAAAAGCATTTACTTTTAATTAACGTCTTACTGAATTAAACGAATATTGTAACAAATTCTCGATTTGGACAAAAATAACACAATTTGAGATAGACAAAATTACAAGACAGTAATATCGAAAATAAATCTATTTAATTGAAGGTAGTTATTAAATCTTTTTCAACATTAATAGCGGGACCGATCCTCCTTCATCTTGAACTACTTCGATCATTCGATTCGATAGACTTTTCTATCAGTTTTTGCATAATTTTGATCTAGGGTTCCCCACGCGTACAAAATCACTTGTTTTCGCTGTTTACTATTATTTTATTTTTTTGCCACCATGTTTTCTCCACACGTTTCTTAGGATGTTAAAGGCCGAAAAACATGCGGCCCAATCAAAAGTTGGTGCACTTTCAGTGCGAAAATAGTCTTGTATAATTTATGAACAAGATATAAACATAAAATGAAATTTTCTGCAGCTATTGTGCTAGCACACTTCTAAATTTGATTTTCAATCAATTTTAAGTAACCAGTACTTTTTATACAATCCTTTCCGTTTTAATCAACACCTGCCAATAGCATTAGGGAATCTCCTAAACTCAAATTGTGTTATCTTTGAGCAATTTGAAGGTGTGTTGGAATATTCATTTAATTTAGCAGGATGTTAGTTAAAGACAAATGTTTTTAATTTGTATGCAACACACTATAGGATAAATATAATACTAAATCCTTGTCATTGTAATTTTTGAGGTGGCTTACAATTTTATCTGACAGTGTATATGCGTCAGACAATAAGATAATTTGTGATTTAGACATGGATCCAGATTTTTTATAAAGGAACGTTATTATAATAACTTTTGTTGTGCGGCTTATTTGGTTTGACCGGGATCAAATATACTGGAGGATGCATCTTAAAGAGTCTGTTCGTAATTTCTTATTTTGAAGATTTACAAATTATCGTTGAGATGGGTTCCAATATTATTTAGTGAGATTGATTGTAGTAGGAATTTCTTAGTATCTAATTATTCATTGATGAGGCAATGATGAATAATAGACGATTGTTAATAGTAGCTGAGTGACAATTAGTGTAACATTAACGCACTATCCAAAACATCCAACAAGTAAATAAATGTCTCCATAGTTCTGGTACTTTCATCCTTCTGGCCCTCGAAAACGGTCTAGCTCCGCATGAACTCATCAGTCACTGTCACCATAAACGTCGCATTCGCCTGTCAATACCGTGGACTCCCTGGAAAGCTTTCCACCGTCTATATTCGTTATCATAAATCTGCCCCATCTCGCGATCTCCTCGCTGCAAGTATCCACACTTTACACCAAACACGCAGACGTGCGTGCCAAAAAAAAAGTGATATCACTTATGATCGGCAACGGGGGCGTTCGTTTGCTCGAAATAAACGCAGAAAGGCAGGCGGAATCCGAGAAATGTAATCCTGACGATATGAGTAACGTTCTCGCTCGTGACGTGTTCTTTCTTGCCCCCTTGAACAGCCCTAGAAAAGTCTTCTGAGAGTCTTTTACTTTCGTCACGAACACACCATTTCTTCCTTCCGTTCCAAAAGGACTTTCCCTCTTCTCCTGGAGCCAGAAGGGAGACAAAAAAGGAACACAGAGGAAGGAAACAGGAAAGAAAATTGAAGGGGGACGAACTATTTCCACCCGGACGGCTAATATTAATAATCGACGCGCGTAGAGGGTGTGAAAAATTTCGATCGCTCCGTCCTCGTTACGCTCTCGCGTCGTCGGCGTCGGGACGCTCAACACCCCCACCACTTCGACGAGCTTCAACCACCGGCCCCCACTACGGTGCCTCACGTCCTCGTGGAAGGCCGTGTTCGTTTTCCGCGGCGGCATCGGCCGGCAATTCGCATTCGACCGACGTCTTGGTTTAAAGAGTCTCGGGGACAAGACTTTTTGATGATGACTTGACTTCTGCCGACTGGAGTGAGCCGCGGCCTCAGGCAGCACCCATACGAAGTATACGAAGAAGCAGCGAAAGGGAAGTTCCACTAAACGGAGGAATATTAGAAGAATAAGGGGGGCGAGATTTTAGTCGCAGCGAACGACGCTTATAGAAGAGGATTTAATTAATTATTATCGAATCGAGTAATCGCGAGTGACACACGAGGATCTCTGTATATTATCTGTTTGCGATCTTATTTATCGGCTGTTCCGCGATCGTTGTTGTTGTTGAGTGCCCCAAGTGAGTGAGCACCCGATCGGGAAGTTTGCGCCAAGTTCTTCACAAGTAACAGAATACTCGAGTGAGGAAGAAAGAAGAGAGGAATTTTTTTTTTAGCGCGGGCCAAGGGTTCTCGAGCCCTCTCGCACGCCGTTTGTGACCGACCACAAACAATCGACTGAAACGATCGATCTGAACGACTTGGATTTCTCCGATTGATCCAAGATGAAGCGACAAACGTCTCAGCAGCAGCAGCAACAACAACAGCATCAGATGACCGCGCAGCATCAACAACAGCAGCAAACGATCATGCATCAGCAACAGCAGCAACAGCAATATATTCAGCAGAGAACCGAGCGGCAGATCACTCGGCAGCAAATCACCAGTCAGCAGAGAGGTCAGTTTGGTACTGCATTTCTAATCGCGAATATTATTTAGAAATTCTTCCCCGCTTTTGAGAACAGTGGGAGAATTCGCTTGTCGGCGCGGCTCCGAAACGGAAGCGGTACAAGAATCCTTGGATCAACAGAAACCAGGGGAGAGAGATTTCGATAGAAGATCGGAATCTCTAAAATTGACAGCAATTTAGTAGATAATTAATTTTACATGCGTGCGACAGATAGATTCTAGAAATCTGCAAAAAGTAATACAAAGAGAACAATCTGGCTCGGAAACTATTCGATCTTTACTCCTTTATCCATAAAAAAGAAGTTCAAATTCGAGCGCAACCATTTTCGGTCCACGACCCTTTTAAATTACGCTTTCTTCTCCAAGCTGACGATCATTTCTGTCCGCCGGCTGTTCCAAAATAATGAAAGCAGCGGCGGTAGGAAATAAATCAGCAGAACGTTGGATTTCTTAGCCGAGGCTATATCCCCCCGACGAATATTCTATTTTCGAGCGAGAGCACCGCCCCTGCGCGAGCTCTAAAGATAGTTTTCCACGTTGTTCGACGCCAACGTTTCGAAAATTCCTGCACGCGCGTCTCGTAAACGATTGCTCTATGCAAGGGAGTCCGGCCTCCCCGAAGAGGGTAGCCGCGGATCGAGTAAAAACCTAAGACGTTAACGCGCCAGCTGTCAAAATCGCAGCCAGTTGACCCCCTGACTGGTTCAACACGGGATATCTGTCACTCGGTCCGCGCATCGCGTCTCGGTTGGTGCACGCTTCTTCCTCACGCCGGCGACCGAGGGGAAACGGAGGGAAAAAATGCGGCTTCTAAATTCAGCCAGACACACTTTCCACGGAGAACCGACCTCTCGGCTCTCGTTGCTTACAGAATATTGCCTCCCGATGTTGGCTGGCTAATTAAAAAAATGTAATAGGTCAGCGGGATGAAACTGATCTGCCAAATGAGATGATGTCGGGTTCGTGAGAATTCTAAAATTGTTATCGGTGTGGTATTCCACTTTTTTAAGGGGCTGTGATTATCAGGAAGTTTCTGTAGAGTTGCGAGATTTAAATTGTTGAACAAATCCCTGATCGTGCAAAAGTCTTTTTGAATATTTAGGTTTTGGGTGGATTTTACCGTAAAGATTTTAACGTTGAGTAAAGGAAAGAAAGACATTTGGAGAGCGTAGCTGTCGTCAGATCCCTTTCGACTATTACCTTGAACCTGATGATCATTGGCCATTGATCACTGCCATGACATTGATAATGGTAACGATAACTGCCCCTAAATAAGATAACTCCGGAAATAATTATCATTTCAAATCATTAATCCCAATTTTCTGATCGTTTTATAGACCAACAATAGCAACGCAATTTTCGCAGTAATTCTACACCTCTTTTTACCATTTGTATTGTTTCATAAAAATACCATGACCTTCTTTTCTGCGCAAACATAGTATGTTGCCTGCAGGCGAGTAACTCTAACATGGCCTACCATTCCTCGCATTGAACTCCCGAACTCCAAACTCTGTGCTGACGCTGGAAACGAAGCACGAGCTTTCAGTACCGCGACAAAACGTCAACAGCTATTCGGACAGGGAAAACATGTCTTGGAGGAATAGTTGCGAGAAAGTTTAATTCCTGGCGACAATAGATGGAGAGATTGTATTAGGTTGATTCACAAGTAATTGCCGGCGCAGGTAATAAAATATTACAGCATTTCTGTGAATCACAAACGATTTGCAGTCACATATCGCGGTTTTCTTTACCTTTTGTCCGGGGACACAGCAGCCAAAAAGCAGCAGCCAGCAAATACAGATTAAGTGCAAGTAGAATTTTGTATACAGGGTGTCCCGCAATTAGTAAAAGAACAAGTCGAAAATGTAGAATAAAATTTTGTCATTTGGCGCTTTGTTTCCAAGAATAATGATTTCAAGCAATTAAATTAGAAAATTATTCTGCCGTTTAATGGAGCAAGGTAGCAGAATACAACAGAAAATTCAGCAGAAACATGTTCCCAACACGATAGCAAAGACTTTCAACAATTTCTGAAATAATGAGGTTTATCGTACACAAACTTTCTTCTTCAGCTTCGCACAGCGTGTATAATAAAGAAACAAAAATTATCCAAAGTTGTTATCTATAGGTTGAATGATATTATCGTGGTTATCGACAATCGTGGAATTGACAATCATCTAACGCAAGCACCAGTAAAAATACGCATTAGCCAACATTTATGCGGACCAAGCAAATGTTTAAAGCCGATTTTTTGGAGACGAAGAAATGTTATTCTGCATTTTCGACTTACTTTTTCATTTAAAATCAGCCCCTGTTCGCATGCACCACTAGTTAACAGTATGAATTGTGGCAGTTTTTATATGGCAATACTGCGACCACTACTGCAAAATAAATATGTGGTGTTATCGGTGAAGGAACAGTTTCAGAACGTGCAGTTCGGAATTGGTTTGTCGAACTTCCCGAGATCAAATGGCAAGGGTTTATTAGAATGCCCTTTTTATCAATACAAACTAATTTTTCTCATCGGAAATTGATAATTTATGTTGCGATTCTTTCGAACAGTAATAAAGTTGTAAAAGAACGGAAGTTACTTATGAATCAATCCAGCAGTTTACTCGAATTCTGTTGAAAACAAGATTGGAAGCATTCCAACATGGGGATGGAAATACCTATTCGATTGCTTCTCTGCTTGCGATTGTTGCATGATTTCGTGTAAAAATCGGACAATTGCCAGAAAGAAAGAGAAAGGTGAAAAATGGTGGAACAAATCTCGGTTCTGGTGGTAGGTCGAGCAGGGCGATGCGGAGGAAGGGTCGTGCGAGTACGTGTCGTTCCCCATGAATCATTTGGCCGAAATAAAGCTGGTCGCCTTGCTCTCGGAATATTTTCGTCGGTTTAATCACCGCAATAGGAACTTTAATGCCCACTTCTTTCGGCTACGCCCACATTCGTCGGTCTGGCCTTCAGTGACATTTCTAAGGGAATAGGTTCGTGCTACCGTGGTCACACCTACACTCAAATATCTCTTGTTTTGATCTTACCGGTGACTCCCGTAGTGCACAAAATTAGTTCTTCCCTTTTGCATTGATTGGATCTCAAATTTCAATAAAAATGTCTTAAAGGTTTAAGCTGTAACATTAGAACTTGTGGTATTCGTTCATTAATGTTAGACCTTATGACAGAGGTCCAATATCGAGGTGGAAGACACTTTTGGGAAGTTCAAAAAGAAGTAAAATCATTTTTTTAACGATTTCCATGGAAATATTAAACTATGCAACATTTAATATGAAATTATTTCCTGATTTCTTGTACCCCGTGAACGTGAAAATGTATCCTTTCCCGACAAGAGTATCGGGCAACAGGTGTGCTCGGCTGAGTGTCAGAATATTCAACTGGATGCGGGTTTTTCTGTCGGTCACGCGAGATGAAGAACCATGAAGAAAGTAACGTAATTTTCCACGAGTCACGGTTATAGTCACGACTACGAATTACGCTTTACAGCGTTTGAAGCGGTTTCGACACGATACCACTGCCAACCGCGGCTGCTTCGTTTGATGCAGATCACAGCTATCGACATCACCCGACGATTATGCCCAACAGCGTCGGAACGTAGCTAATCGTCAGACGGAGCGTGATAAACGTTCACGTTCCTTTAATTTATTTTCTGCCGCTTGGTTTATCGTGTCAACGAAAAGAGACTCGGAAATTCGAACTCAAAATGAGTCTCAATCATTTAGCATTCCGATTTTTCTTTTTACAGTGCGATTACTTCTTGGCACGTCTTCCTGCTTATTTTATGCTCCAGTTAACGTCAAATGATGCACAATCGCTAAGAAGCCTTCATTCTTTCGTTGTGAACGCGATTCTCAGAGACGGGTGGCAAGGGACGAAGGATTCACGAGTGTCAAATTTTCGAGCGGAACGTCGCTTATATCTCGATCCCACCGAGCGTTCAAATATTTGCGCTGAAAGTAACTGATAAGCAAAAAAACTGCTGGTGAACACGCATCGTTGACACTTCTACTCTAATTTTCCTTTTCACGTCTGATGACAGAATAATTTTCTGTGGCGTGTCTGAAGTGATACATCGTTGTCCTTCATTCGATTGAAGTCCGAACATGTTATAGATCAGACAGATTTTCTAAACTTTGAAGTTTGGTAATTATTTTGATGATTGTAGGTCGTTTCTTTAAACTTCGAAAGAATGAAATTGTATTGATGAATATTTAATTATCTCCGGATTAACATAGGACACATTTTTCTTTACAAAGATTCGCATTCAATATTTCAATTGTAATTTTACTTTTAATTCGAATTTTACTACAGCGTCCTGCGTTTTAGCTATTTTACTATAACAACACGAAAAGTTCTATAGAACTTCCAAGCAGCAAGAAAACTCGTGCGGCATTCCTTGCGGGAAACAATTCCACTCAATCACCCTCATTTATCGTTGAACTACATATTATCAGAAGTACCAAGGAACTCCTGTGAGTTGTCACCCATACCCGACATGCTCAGCATTCGTGGCCTCTGAACATTTATTAAATTACTACTCCGTCGGAGCAATGTCAGCGAACGATAATCTCCCCCTTTCTTGTTCCTGTAATCCGCTCGACATTGACTTGCAGTCTGCGCGCAGAGCGCAACTGATTCTCACAGTCGAATTCGAATAGTGCCAGCGGCGGCTATCGTGTCTAAAAAGAATACAGGTCGCGTGTGGGACGCGCGGAATTGCATGCAAAGCGGCTTCGATGATAGTAACAGAACCGTGACAAAAGTCAGCTATTTCGTATGGCACGATGCTAAATCATCATTATTAATAAAGCGGCACCTCGCGATGCGGCTTTGGTTACATCGGGATTCGAATCATCGGTGAACGTTCCAACAAGACGGTTTTCATCGTTAATCTCACGTACTTAGCCATTTATTAAGCGATACTGCTAAAATAATGAACACGATGAAACGTCGATTTAATTGAATTTTAGTTTTATCCAGTGCGTGGATCAGGGTTAATTAAACTGTCGTTTAATTTTGAACAGAACGGAAAATCTCCCGCTTGCATTTTGAGACTTGAAGGGATTTAATCCGAGCAAAACTTGTAAAAAGTTTCAATATTTTCTGGATAGATTGGATATTGATTATCGAAGCACTTTATATGGTGATTGTTAGACTGCGGATTTTTATACATTTGTACGAAATTTAAAGTTGACAAATAGCACAGAATGCACGTAATATGAAAAAATATACAAAATATCTAAATTATAGTGCTTTTTATAATATTTGGTAGGTCAAATAATTTTTTACTGAAGTTCAACATTTTTTTTTCCGCAGTCTGGTGATTGTCATTTTTATCGTTAATCTTACGTTCTTGTTTCATAATTACTACATTTATTAAGGAATACTGCTAAAATAATGAACACAGTGGAATATCGATTTAGATGAATGTTATTCTTATCGAATCCGTGGATCAGGGTTAAATAAACTTTGATTTATTCTTGATCGGAAAGGAGAATGTCCTCCTTGTCTGAATCATTTTGAGAATTGAAGGAGTTTGATCTAAATAAAAGTTATAAAGAGTTAATATTTGCTGAAAAGACTGGATATTGATTATCGAAACACTTTGTACGGTGGTTGTCATTTATGTTTGCTGTTAATTATTCCACGAAGCGGTTGTTATGCTAATGCAAGTAACGGGATGAAAATGGAGACTGAAGTCGAATGAAAGACATGAATGATATATATATATATATTGGTCCCCATGTATGGACAATACATGGAGGGACCAATGGGGACACCATTGCGTCTTTTCAAAGAGTTAAGCCAAGTCTTTTATATGAGATTGTCCAAATGCTCTGCTTTTGGATCAGGTTTTTTATTACATACTGAGATTACTTCGACGCATTTGATATTTAGATATGTGCAATCGTGAAAATGATCGTCCTAATGTATTTAAGAATTGAAAAGCTAATTTATCTCGTGCATTAACCAACCATGTACCTACCAATCCAATTAAGGCGCCGGTTGAGTGTCAATTAACCAGCTACGTCACTTCCCCTAACTTTGTACAGAAACAGTTATTCAATCGCAGACTCCTTAACTAAAGTGCATCGATGCAGGTAGAAAATCTAAATTCCTCCTCCCTCGTAGCCATAACAGAACCCTGACGACTTAGCCAGACTAGCCCTCTTACACCTTTCAATAAATATCTATCCCCCCTTCTTGAAATCAGCTGATCCAGCCTAAAGAAAGAGAACTGTCAGTCTACCTTGTAAACAATAATAATCTGAGCATCAATCAGCCACCGCTTGGAGTGTTGAACTCTGCACCATGAAAACATCGAATGGAACCCTGTTTCGAATACCATAAATCCAAAACGAATGTTATTCGTGTAACAAAAAGATAGAATAATTGACATTTCTTATCCATGTTTTTCCCACTGCAATTTGTAATAAGTATTCGGAAGTGTTTTCCTATAAACTGTTTGCCCGTTATTACAAAGAATAGGAGTAAACGGACAGGAAGAAAAAAAAAGTAAGATCATTAGAATGAGGGTTTCAGGGAAGGGATAACAGCGTTCAGATCTGTTTTATTTTGGTCAGTGACTGGTTTTGCGTAACGTCTCCGGCGATTGGTCGAGGTGCATGTATTCCGGCCGGCGTAGACGCGTCGCGGCGTTGGGCGCCGCGCAAAGATAGTTGCTCCTAAAATGGCCCACGGTAACGCGATCCTCATCTGGATGCAAAAATAGGATCCCGCGGTTATCCGACCACGTTACATCCCCCTCCCTTTCTTTCTCTCTCTCTCTCATTCTTTCTATGTTTCTCACCCTCCACCGCCCCCATCTTCTCGATTCCAAACGAGAACGGTCCCGATATTTTTCTTTCCTTCCTCTATATTTCTCTTTTTTTTTATCTAGCGCGTAATACCCTGTTCGCGTGACCTTTCGCTTAGCAAGGTTGCGGATGACTTGTTAGCGAAAACTTTGGAGAACGTACATGAATTTTTAATGGGGTGATTTTGGGGGAGGACTAACGGGGACGGTTTTTGGGAATTGATGCTGTCTGCATCGAAATATTTTTCATGAACCTATCATAAAGCCAAATGAAAATTGCGGTCCATTGCGATCGTAAGCATTCGAAGCGATCAATTTGGAGCAACGGTCGGTGCACAGCATCCACATGTCGACGCTTTCACGCGGCCGATCGCCTTTCTTCCGTTGAATTTGTCGCACGCGCGATGCATCTCACGCGAACATGGCCAGAATTTCTGAACGTTCGCGTCATCGCTACTAGAATCCACTTATGTGCTTAATCGTGATAAAGAAAGAGGTTTATAGCCCCCCGCCCTCCCCCAGATTGCTGTAGCAAGCCTATTTTCATCCCTCCCTCGTCTAGCTACTGGCTAGCTACGCGTTTAATTTCCCGAGTCTGGCGCCCTTTAATCGTCGAACATGCTGCGCGTGTAATTCGAGGGGAACAAGGTCCTTTGGTCCACGATGGTTTCGCGATGTCGACGCTGGAAAAGAGAACACGCAGTGTTACGCGCTCGAAAAGAGAGATCCTTTATTTTCCCTGGCGCGGCACTGTTGATGAAGTGGCGCAGATGTTGCCGATGATTCAGATACTTTCCAACTGTGTACACGCGAATTACTTAATCCAGAAATGCGCGAAGGATAACTAGAATATTAATAATAAAGTGTGAAATATTAACAGAACATTATAAAATAAAATATGACTAGAATATTATGCATTTCTCTTCTGCGAATTGTTGATTTGTAAAAAATTCAATATCAAGCCTTCGGGCCATCAGTATTTTACATCAACAACGTCTCGTGCTTAATTAGCGAATTGACTTAATTGCACCGAGTTCCAGTGCAGATAAGTTCGTAAAAAACACACACACACGCGCTCTGCGTGACGCATGACGACAGCAGAAGGAAACGGCACCAACGGTTCGTTTCCTCGATTCGTTCTGGCCCAATTCGAAGGAACGAGAGGAAATACACACGTAGCAGACGTTATGTAATCGGAAATAAAAGTAACAAACTTTAAAAGGACTAAGCGAAAGCTTGATTATGCACTCTTCTTTCATCCGGACAGTTATAATGAGAATGAAATTGCTTTGCGGTCACGTAAAGAAGGAAGAGGAACAACAATGACCTTTTTTACGTGACAGAATTATCTTTATTTGTGGTATGCAGAGGAGTAATGACTTGCTTTCTTTCATTTACAGTTCAAGGGGAGATTGTGATGCAGACGACGCCCACGGTACCAGCGTGAGTATTTCGATACTTTCCCCCAATTTATACCGTAAAGAAGGAAGAAGAAATGGAATTGCAGTTCTAAATTTGGAAACGCACTCAGCCGCCGACATTTCAGAATATTTTTAATTATTTATTTAACCCTTATACACGCCTCGCGTGAAAATTGACTCGTTCCCAGCTTCGAATGCTACAAAATCTTTTGTTTGTTTCACAAATTTTCTAATTTAACTTTTGATGAGATATAGTGTAATGGATTACTAATAACAGAATTTTATACTACTGCTAATAATAACAGGATAATGAAATTTTGTATTCCTTATAACTCCGCTACAGAAAAATTTTGTAAACAAAAGCTGAATAGTTTAAGGAGTACTGTATGTGTAGGACCATGTTCTTTGAAAAAATGCAATGGTGCATGTGCAATGAACAATTGGATTATTTTTTAAATGGAAACGCTTATTTAAAAAGTATCGAGTATTGAGTATTGAGGTACAATGGCGAAGAAATTACGTATTGAGATATTTAAAAAAATGCCTTTATTAAAGAGAATGCTTAAAAGCTAAAATATGAACAAGATCTAAAAAAAAATGAAGGCAATTGAAAAGCATTGTCCGAGAAATGTAACAGTAATTATAATGTAGAACTAAAATAGGTGAAATATTATCCCAAAATCTTTTTTGTAATTATTTCTGAGAAGCGTATGAGGATTGAATCGTGCCATAAATTAAACAAAATTTGTTATAAAGTTAATTACAAATTGAAGTTAATACGTACGAAACTTAATTTTATATCGATGGTGTTTGTACAGTTTCACTGGCAGACCCGGTGATCCATCGCCACCGGTCTTCGAACAGATATTCAAGAACGCCAGATTCGCGCAGGGTGGAAACGCAATTTTCGAGGGACGTGTCAGAGGAAACCCCAAGCCAACTGTGTCTTGGACGCACAAGGGAGCACCGTTGTTGGAGTCATGGAAAATTCGAATGTCTTACGACGACAAGACTGGCGCGGTTACGCTTCAAATCAACCAAATTGGCCCCGGAGACGAGGGTGAATACACGTGCAGTGCTAAAAACCAATATGGTAAGAATTTTTGTAAAATATTTCTATTACTTAAGATTAGTCATGGATCTTGATGGAAATAATTAGATAATCATTTGTCTAATTTGTGTGAAATGGTTTCTCCTCCTAGCTTTTTACTTTTATCTGAATATATTTTATAATATACAAAGTGATATATATATTACAACACTCTGAAGTCATTGGTTTAATTGAATTTCCTTTTAAAATTAAAGAGGAAATCCCATGCTTCACGCGCATGACTCATTCTGCACATTAAACAACGCGTTTAAATGTGAATATTAATACAATAATTTAATCCGTCCAGGCGAAGCAATTTGCTCCGTTTACATCCAGCCAGAAGGTTTCGGCCCACCGCCGCAACAGCAGACGGGAGGTTACAGGAAGGAGTATGCACAAACCTACCAGTCCACGGAACAGAGAACTCAAACAGGGGGTCAAAGCTTTCAACAGCGCAGCTATCAACAAACGATCGATAAACGAAGCTACGTCAATGGAAGCGGCGCTAGCATTGAAGATTTTAAAGTACCTACCTTATTTGTGAATAATAACGAATAATATAATTCCAGTATGTTCAACTATTAATCGCGAAACAATTTTACAGGTGGATACGTTCGAATACAGACTGCTGCGGGAAACAGAGTTTCGAGAGTCGATTACACGCCGCTTCGTGGGCGAATCCGACGTGCAGATTTCGACGGTGGTGGATCGTAACTTGGGACCGGTTGCACCTCCGCAAATTGCGCAGAAGCCCAGAAACTCGAAGCTTGTCGAGGGATCCGACGCTGTTTTCACTGCGAAGATCTCTGGCAATCCGAAACCAAGAGTAAGCAAACGATGGTTTAATTCCAATCTTCGCTTATGATTAAAGGCCATCTATACTTATTTTGTTATTTCTTTTTAAAGACCATTTATACTTATCTTTCATTTTCATTTTATCCAAATAGCAAGTGCATTTCTGAAATAAGAAATTGAATAGAAGAATGCAGAAAGATTTCTCCTTTAACAGTGTGCGATATTAGACATTTTCCTACTAAAGACTGCCTTTACTAAAGAGGATGCTTAAACGGTAAAATGTAACGTAAATAAGACCTGAAACATCGAATAATACTGCGAAGTGCAAGAATAACCAGACAAGATTGACATGAATATTCAAGAAATTCAATAAAAAAAAAAATACAGAAAAATTTCTTCTTTAATAATGTGTGATATTGAACATTTTCCTCAAGGAGAAAATTAATTTGCTGCATGAAATTTGAAGTAAATGTATTTTACGTTAATTTGCGCAATTTCTTTGTTCTAGCTAACTTGGTTCAAAAACGGCCAAAGGATCCGTGAATCGCAGCGTGTGGAGATGAGTTATTCCAACCAGCAGGCAACCCTGAGGATTAGAGTAGCCCTGCCTGAAGACAGCGGCCATTACACCTTGCTTTCGGAAAATCCTCAAGGCTGCACCGTCAGCTCTGCCTACCTGGCAATCGAGTCCAGCGATCAAGTGGATCATGCTTATCAGCCGCAAAGAGAAACGGTTAAAACTCAACAAGCCGAAACCACCGCCGAGTCTGACTCCGGAAAGGTTTTGCCTCCGAATTTCGTTCGCACTTGCGCCGATCGTGATGTTACCGAAGGAAAAATGACTAGGTACGTTTTTATAAAATTCTTTTTACTTTTGTACTTACACGAAAATATCACTCCTCGCGAAATTTTTTATTCCTCGTAACTCCTTACCAGTTTGGCTCAAAAAAAATGTCGAAGGCAAAAGATGAATGATTTAAGGAGCACTACATCTGTAGGACCATGTCTTTTTTTTTTAAGTGCTATGGTGCATGTGCAATGAACAATTGCATTATTTTTTTTAACGGAAATGTATACTTCTCTTCAGGCAAGTAGCTTCCTCTCGTCATTATACGTAAAAAAGTATTGAAGTACAATGGCGAAAAAATGATTACTTATCGAGATATTAAAAAGAATGTCTTTATTAAAGAGGATGCTTAAACGCTAAGAAACAAGATCTAAAACAATGGAATAATGCTGCAAAGTACAAAAATGGCCAGAGATCCTAACTCTGTAATTAAACCGATTGAAAAGCGTTGTATGAAGCATGTACAATGCAATGGAGAGACTTTTAAGTATCTTCTTTAATGAAGACATTTTCTTTTAATATCTCGATAACTAATCATCTTGTTGCTATTGCGCATTAATACTTTTATACGCAGAATAACGAGAAGAACCTACTTTTAACTACAATTATTTATTGCACGTGCACCGTTGCACTTTTTAGAAAAACATGGTCCTATGGAAGTAGTATTCCTTAAACCATTCGCCTTTTTTCTCTCACATCTTTCTGTAACTGCGCTCATAACGGAGTTATAACTGGGCCTATTCGCTTGGAACGCCCTATATTCCATTTTTCCATCTCGGATCTTTCCCGTAAAAGACAACTGCCAAGATACCAAGGACATAAAATTCTCCACCCAATGAATAACGATATTTTCAGGTTCGACTGTCGCGTGACCGGCCGCCCGTACCCTGAAGTGACGTGGTACATAAACGGGCAACAAGTGGCCAACGATCTGACCCATAAGATCCTCGTGAACGAGTCCGGTAACAACTCGTTGATGATCACCAACGTCAGCCGCACCGACGCCGGCGTCGTTACCTGCGTCGCGAGGAACAAGGCCGGCGAAACTTCGTTCCAGTGCAATTTGAACGTGATCGAGAAGGAGCAAATGGTCGCGCCGAAATTCGTGGAACGATTCACCACGACGAACGTGAAAGAGGGAGAACCGGTTGTATTCATGGCGCGCGCGGTTGGAACTCCTGTACCTCGTATCACCTGGCAGAAGGTGCGTTAATTGATGATTTGATGAAGTTAGATTAAAGTATACGATTAGCTTAGCGTCCTTTAATACTCGCACGGTCGTTACTGAAATGGTTACATGCACGGCCGTCGCTAAATCGTTTTATTAGTAAAACGGTCGTTAATCTTGGTTTAACTATTAATCCAGGACATCTGTCTTAAAGCTACCAATCAGGTATGATAAATTATGAAGTGCTCAAGGGACTTCAGAAACCTTAACATCGTAGAAAATACAGGAACAGAATGAACAACAAAAATTGCTTCCCGTGTCTAAAAAGACATGTTCAATGATTATAGATTAATGATTTTAACACTAAATTTACGGATCTTTTTATGTACCTATCCATGGGAGTTTTTTGAAAAGCAGGTACATCATAAGTTCTGGGGAGAAACGGACTAGGATGTGTGTAGATATTATTATATCAATTAAAATTAATATAAGCTGCCTGAAAATAATGTTTATGACTTCTGCAACTTTCAACATGAAATCTAAAACCCGTCAAATTGACGCGTTCCGTAAACCTAGCGTTAAGAATAAAATTCTCTATTAATCAGTTGATCCTTAGGGGTTTCAAAGTTTCACCGTCATTTGGATCTTCAGTGTTTTAATGTATTTGTGTGATTTTTTCAGGATGGAGTCCCCTTAACACCCGGGCCGGATGTGCGTATTTCGACGGACGGAAGCGGAGCTTCGACTTTGGATATACCCTGCGCGAAATTATCGGATGCAGCTTGGTACCAGTGCACTGCGCAGAATATAGCCGGCTCTACTGCCACCCGAGCACGGCTTTTCGTGGAGACACCGAAAGGAGCAGCCCCCGAGCCAAGACGCCTGAATTTACCCCGACCGACGAAAGTCATCGAACCAGAGTAAGTTAAAATTTAATTGCAAAGAAGATACTGCCAACTTTGCGCATCCAGTCCAATTTTTATTCAAACCTGTTTTGCACGATTTTCATTTTATGCGATCTAGAAAAGAATCTAATGCTCGATAAAAATATTATTGAATCCAGTATTAAGTGCCGGTAGAATTTACTTAATAATAATAATATAATTTTGCTTTTATGCTAACTGGAGGATGAACGATGGTAGGATTGTCGATAACATCATATTTAACCCTTTGCGCTCAATAGGCGCCGCTGTTACGATATTCGTAACATGGAAACGCTTATAATATAAGAAACATCTGGAGTGCCAACGTGTTAACTTGTAAAGAGTGAAGATAACTATGAAATTCATTACAGACCAGCGCCTGGCCCCGAAGTGATATATTTGAGACATGTAGAACGCGCCAAACCATATTTGCCACCACCTGAAGAGGATAGAGTTTATCCACCGCCACGCTTTATCATACCATTGAAGGACGTCCATCAGATCGAGGGTGGACGAATTCACTTCGAGGCCAGAATCGAACCGGTGGGCGACCCCACTATGAGGGTAGAGTGGTACGTCAATGGAAGAGCTCTCGATGCGAGTGAGTACCTTTACTAGATTTATTTCTTTCTTTAATATGAAAATGGTATTTTGAAAATTTTCAAAGCTGTCCTTCAAACCTATCTTCCAATTTTCTGTACTCAATTTCTTCTGTGTTTCAATCCTCAAAGTTTTCAATATTCCATTCTCCAAGTTAAAATTCATTTAGTCTTGAACCCTTGGGTTTTGTAATTCACATTTCGTAATATTTTATATTTGTTTCTCTGTGATCGCGTTTCAACTAAATCTAAAATTCCAGGCTCCCGTGCGACATCCATTTTCCGATTTGGCTTTATCTCTCTCGACCTGATCAGCATAGTGCTGCAAGACAGCGGCGAATACTTATGCCGCGTCGTAAGTTCGACTGGAGTCGCCGAATCACGAGCTACCCTCAGCGTGACACGTAAGTCCCTTATAAAACCTTCAGTTGAACCCGAAATTTTTACTCTTCTTCGTCACATGGAGTACTCCACTCCTGTTATAATATCAACGATAAAGAATGATTTGCATTGCAGCACGCGCAACAATCGAACAGGCTAGCCAACACCCCGACAGCCTCCAGTACATCCAGCAGCTCGAGGATTACAGCAAGTACCAAAGGCAGGAGAGTGTGGAGGAGATCTCTTCACAGCGGCCGGCCTTCATCCGACCACTCCAGGATCTAGGAGAGCTGCAGGAGGGTCGTAACGCCCATTTCGAGGCGCAACTGACCCCCGTCAGCGATCCCACGATGAAAGTGGAGTGGTACAAGGATGGCAGGCCAATCACAGCCAGTAAATATTTGTTATCAATAATAATTTGTAATCGTTACGCACCGACGATCTTCATTGCGCTTTATTAATTCCAGGCTCAAGAATCACAACCATCTTCAACTTCGGGTACGTCTCGCTCAATATATTGCACCTACGAGCTGAAGATGCGGGTTCCTATACTGTCAGAGCTGTGAACCGCTTGGGAGAGGCCGTCAGCTCCGCATCTCTTCGTGTCTTTGGTTCGTATATGCTAAATAAAATCGATGATCAATCATATTTCAAGGAACGATTATTAGTTCGTGCATGGTATTCGATTTTATAGCACGCACAAGCGTTACCACTGATCTGGGAATCCCCGAGCAACAGAGGTACATCGAGGCTGCCGAGGAATTGGAAGCTTATCAACAGGCCATGCACCAGAAGTACGTACAGGAGCAGCCTGAGCCGACTAGCCCGCCGGAATTCAAATCTCCTATCAAGGATCAAAACAGCATACGAGAAGGAGGATTCGCTCATTTCGAAGCACGGCTCGAACCAGTCGGCGATCCTGACCTTAGAGTTGAATGGCTCAAGGATGGACGCCCTGTAGAAGCAAGTAAGTACACGAACTGTTTTTCTTGATACGGGACTGTGGGATGAAATCAGGTGCCTGATGTATTTTCCCTGCTGGCAAGAAAGTAAATTGCAAAAATAAATTTGGACACCGCCGGAAGTCTTTATTGGACGATGCAGAATCAGAAAATAAGAGTCGACTTTTTATCAAATTGTTCGACTGATAGATAAATAAGATTTCACAGAAGTATGCGAATGCTCGGCTTTGCCTTATAGGTATGGATAAAAGTTCTATACCTAAAACATAGTATAATGATAAGACCTTTGTTTCAATTATCCCAAAATTATCAAGAAGAGTTATTTTAAACATTATTCACAAACATTAACTTACTTTAAACTAAGCTAACTTAGTTTAATTTATTTTGATTATACAAAAATAGTTTCATAAATAATATTAGCTCATTTGGTTTATTAATTTATTTTGCTTTACTTGCTAAAGAAAAATTCCAAGTAAACTTCTCGTTGCCTTTCTCAGCACATGAGCTAATTTCATTTATCCGGTTTTGCCCCAAATGAGGTAAGTGCAAAGTCTGCAGATTGCAACTCAGTAATGATCATAGTAGGTTCTTTAAGTTCAAATATTAAAGGAAATCCATCCAATAACGCAACGCTGAAACTTTTCAACTCGAAATTTTTAGAGACTTCTAGAGGAAAAACTAAGACATTCTTTGCTCTGCAATTGATCTTACATCGTTGTAGGGTCCACCTGAATGTGACACTGTACGTGGACTGCATATTACAGCTCATATTTAAGAAAAGCAGTGGTATCCGGTTTTACCCCACATTCCCCTACGATCGATTAGCTGCTTCAAAGAAAATCAGAATGGTGCAATCACGATAGAATTGTTGAGTCTCGAATCCGTATAGATTTCTATCATCTTTCAATGGTAGAATAGTTGAAACGAAAAATTAGAAAATTGTAGAGTCGTAAAACCGTCTCGAAGAAAATTTATTGTACAGCTAAAATATTCTTCCAGGTTCACGCATTACAATTATTATAAAATTCTACAATCATAAAATTGTAGAGTCGTAAAACCGTCTCGAAAAACAAAAATTGTACAGCTAGACTATTCTTCCAGGTTCACGTATTACAACGTTCTTCAACTTTGGTTACGTTGCGCTGACCATCAAGTACGTAACGATTCACGACGTCGGCGTGTACACCTGCCGCGCGTACAATCGCGTCGGTGAAGCGCATACAACCGCTCAACTGAGCGTGATCAGCAAGAACGACGTAATCTATGACAGTCAACATCCCACTGGACTTCAGAAGATACAAACTTTGGAAGACTCCAGCAGATATTCGCGACAAGTTCAGGAAGAAACACAAGTGACACAGGCGCCACGCTTTTTAGGTAACCTGAAGGGTACCAACAAGATCGTGGAGGGTCAACGGGCCCATTTCGAGGCCCGCGTTGAACCACAAAGTGATTTAACCATGAAAATCGAATGGTACCACAATGGTAAACCCATCACTGCTGCGAACAGGATTCAAACTTATCACGACTTCGGATATGTGGCTATTGACATTCTTCAAGTTAGACCCGAAGACGCTGGCACTTACACCGTTGTCGCTAGGAACGCTCTTGGGGAGGCAAAATTGTCGGCCACCATGGTTGTCGAAAGTAAGTTCGTCCTTACTTAATTTCGGCTATTTCTAATTTATTGAAGTAAGTCTTAGTAATTAAGTAACACAAAGAAAATGGATATAGCTATCAATGATTCGTTATTGTTCAGCATGAAAGTAAATGTCGATGTAAATAAATGTTAGTTCATGGTATGCATAACTTAAAAAATGTAGCATCCTCGGCATCTTGAAGGATTAGAAAGAATACAATATTTATAGGATAATTCTAGATACGAGGGGCAGGAGTACGTTGACGAAGTAGTTAATGTTAAAGCGATGAAATTCAATAAAAACGTCTACGAAAAAATAATATTTATTGTCCAATAATTAGAATAAACTTGAAATACCAATTTTCACTTCAATTATAGCACGTTCAAGCGTCGATACAAGCAGCATGAACCGCACGTCTTACGAGAAAACGCAACGTCTCGAAGAATCGAAATTCGTCGAGCCGCACTATCACATCGAGGAAATTTCCAAATCGAAGCCTATTTTCGTGCAGCCACTAAGCGATCCAAAACCAGTCAGCGAGGGCAAGAACATCCATCTAGAATGCCGTTTGGAACCCATGGGTGACCCGACAATGCGAGTCGAATGGTTCCAGAATGGCCGTCCCGTTACTGTTGGCTCCAGATTCAGAACTTACTATGACTTCGGCTTCGTCGCTTTGGACATCGTGCACTCGACCGTTCTCGACTCTGGGGAATACACTGTTAGAGCCACTAATCATCTTGGCACTGCTCATACATCTGCTTGCGTGAGAGTAATTGGGAAATCGGACGTCGTCACTGAAACTCAGCACGAGCAGTCGCTCGAGCAAATTCAAATGCTTGAAGATTCGTCGAGGTAAGGCTTAAGCATAAAGTTTAATCGTGCTGTAGAATAATTGCAGTCGCTAAATAATTAGTACCTGGCTGAAAGCTAAATAAATCAATTTTACTCTCGATGGAGCAAATAATTTTATAGAAAAATATGTTCGCATTAGGGTACATTTAGCTTCACTTTCAAAAGTTCGAACTGGCTTCATTTCTTTGTTTAGTTATTGCTGAATTGAAATTGAGTACGAATTTTTAAGTGTGTAAATGCACCCTTATAATAATATTACATCCAAAAACTTGTCACTAATTTATTATATGAACATGCTTGATTTTAACACATAGGTATCGCAAGTCTCAGCACGAAGAAGTGACAGTGATGCAGCCACCGCAATTCACTCGCCCCCTGCACAACATCGAGACGGTAGAACTCACTAACGTCCACCTAGAGTGTCGTCTTCAGCCTGTGGGTGACGCTAGCATGAAGGTAGACTGGTTCGTGAATGGTAGACCAGTGAAAACAGGGCACAGATTCCGACCGTCCTACGAATTCGATTACGTGGCGCTCGATATCCTCGGCGTTTACCCCGAAGACTCTGGCGTGTACACCTGCCAAGCCCGAAATCAATTGGGCGAAGCCGTCACATCCTGTTCAGTGCGAGTGCACGCGAAGAAGGACTTGCTCCTCGAGTCTCAGCATCCTGAAGGATTGGAAAGAATACAATATTTGGAGGATGCTTCTAGATACAAGAGACAGGAGTACGTTGATGAAGTTGTTAATGTTAAACCAAGATTCGTCACTGCTCCGAAGAATCAGGAGAATCTTCGCGAAGGGCAACACGCTCACTTCGAGTGCAAATTGGAACCGGTGACGGACTCGAACTTGAAAGTCGAATGGTTTAAAAACGGTCGTCCAGTTACCATAGGTGAATTATATTCTCATTTCTGTTTTCGAAATATTTAGATATAAACAGTTTCAATCGAAACGTAAAATTTTCCGATTTCCCAGGACACCGATTCCGTCCGATTCACGACTTCGGCTACGTTGCTCTGGACGTCATCGACCTGATCGCCGAGGACTCCGGCACTTACACCTGCCGCGCTGTGAATCTCGTAGGCAGCGACGAAGTGTCCTGTACATTGTCCTGCCGGTCCACTGCCCAGGTTCTGACAGACACGCAGAACGAGCTCGGCCTCGAACAGATCCATTATCTGGAAGACCGGACGAAATACCACCGACAGGAGGTCGTCGAAGAAACAACGACTCAAGCACCCATCTTCACCACTTCCTTGAACAATGTCGAGATCAAAGAGGGCCAGAGAGCCCACTTCGAGTGCAGATTGATACCTGTGTCCGACGCAACGATGAAAGTCGAATGGTTCCATAATAACAAACCAGTCAAAGCTGGCTCTAGATTCGTCGAAACCAATAGCTTTGGTTTCGTCGCGCTGGACATTATGTACGCCTATCCTGAGGACTCTGGCACTTACACCTGTCGGGCGAAGAACATTATTGGGGAGGCAATAACATCGGCCACTGCGGCTGTCCACTGTACGTTTGTTTAGAATTTATTTAATCGACGGTGTGAAATATCTTATTTATCTAAAAATTCCGACAAACGGATACTAATTAATTAACCGCGAAAACAATATTTCGAGTAGAAATTTAGTAGAATGGGAAATATTGATCTATTTAGTCGTTATAATTTTTGTAATTATTTATTTTCCCCTTCGACAGCGAAAAAATCGATTTACACGGAAACCCAGAATGAGGAGACCCTTCAGCGACTGCATTATCTGGAGGATACGTCGCGGTACCAGCGTAAAACGACGACGGAGGAAACTGTTACTCAAGCACCCGTTTTCACGATGCCCATCAAGGATCTGAAAGTCGCCGAGAATCAAGCGGCTCATTTCGAAGCACGGGTGATACCTGTCGGTGATTCGAAGCTGAAAGTCGAGTGGTTGCGCAACGGGGTGCCGATTTCAGCATGTAAGTTGCATTCTAATGCAATAGCCGAAACGAGCACCATTTTGTACATTCCCATCTTATTAAGTAAAATAAATATTTAAATTACTTTCTCCATCGTGCAGCTAATCGCATAACAACGATGCACGATTTCGGCTACGTCGCTCTGAATATGAAGTACGTGAACCCCGAGGACTCAGGTACTTACACTTGCCGTGCAGTGAACGATCTTGGAGAAGCCGTAACATCAGCCACCCTGTTCGTCCAATGTAAGTGCAAGTTATGCAAAGAATAATTTACCATTTTTAAAGATCAAGCTTAGATTTCCACTGCTGCTACTCGTAAGCTTTAAATAAGCTTCCAAGACGTGTAGAAGCGGCTGCTTACACGTAGATTCTTTTTTTCTTGATATTCTGTGTGCAGCGATTTACTCCCTTTTTCTTTGGTGAAGCGTTATTTCTTCTGCTTCCACGTATACACACAATTTTTTTAATCGATTTCTTTTTCATTATTCACGAATATCACAAATGAATAAGAACTGCAGAAATGTCGTACTTGCAATCGCACCAGATCCACCGTATCACACTCGAGCAAACATCCCTTATATCTAACTTTCACCCTCCCACTGAACTTACCACCGTTCACCACACTCGTACAACGATACACTGACAAACGTGTTCCAAAAACACAGCCAAGGCGGCCCTGCAATTCGAGTCGCAGCACGAGAGCGCGTTATCCAAGATCCAGGCGCTGGAGGACACCAGCAGGTACCAGCGTCACGAGGAGGAGGAGATCGTGGTGAAGGAGAAACCGTCGTTCACGGTCAAACTGAACGGGCCCACCAGCTTGGTCGAGGGTCAAAGCGCGCACTACGAGTGCCGTATCGAGCCTTACCCCGATCCGACCATGAAGGTGGAATGGTTCCACAATGGCAAACCGCTGTCGACCGGTCACAGGTATAGAACCACCTGCGACTTCGGATTCGCCGCGTTGGACGTGCTGACGGTGTACGCCGAGGACTCTGGCACCTATACCTGCCAGGCCACCAATAGACTGGGATCGGCGCAGAGCTCGATCAATCTGGACGTGAAATGTAAGTAGCTGGGATCCTGAATGGCCCACGACGAAGTCACGCACGGGGACAGCAGGTGGATGTTAACAGCGCACTTTGTGTTCCCTGGAAACCCCGTTTTTCGATGCTTGTAGTTATCCGTCGCTTCGAAACGTAGTAGTGATGCTTTTTTTTTGTCATTTGTACGCCCAGTTTACACCCTCCTCCTCTTTGGGTGTACCATTGTTGTTTTTCCCATTGTTCTTTCTTTAATATTTTTATTCGTACGTGCCTATTGTACGTTTCACTTGTGAAACATTTGACATTTGAACGAGTAACGAATAATTGCTATTTTTATTTAGTGATTATTCCCAACCCTTCTGTCCTCCAAGTGTAGTGCGTTTTACAAAAGGAAACTATACAATTGAATAAATGCCACGTTACAGCTCGCGCTTCGATTATTCGTGAGACACAGCACGAAAGTGCTCTGAAGAAGATACAATACCTGGAGGATGACTCGCGATACAAACGCGTGGATCAGGAGGATCTAATCATCGCTGAGAAACCGAAATTCGGTCGCCCGTTGAAAAATATCGAACACCTGCCAGAAGGCAAGAACGCTCACCTCGAGGCAACGTTAACACCTGTTAATGATCCCACCATGGTGGTTGAATGGTTCAGAGATGGAAGACCAATTCCTCAGGGGCATAAGTTCAAGACCACCTACGACTTTGGCTATGTCGCCCTCGATATACTATACGCCTATCCGGAAGACTCTGGAACTTACATGTGCAAGGCCAGGAACGCTGTCGGCGAGGCTGTTACCACTTGTGTCATCAGCGTGGACTGTGAGTATTCAAAGATATTTAAAAAATATCTGGTATACAGAATTTAAAGGAAAATATTTAAGCAAATTATAAATAAATATATTGTAACTGGAGAAATTTTGGAAATTAGGAAACAGTATTTCGAAGTTTGACGAATTTCGAACATTGGACCATATAATAGTTTTAATTATTAAATAATAACGTAATTTGGAAAATTGAAAAAAATATAAATGTCAGTTTAAGGAGTTTATATATAATTTAAATCGCCTTCTAGTTAATTTTCTACGATATATTATACGATATATATATACGATACTTCTGGCAGTATTTTTTAACATGCTTTTATAGTTGTAAAAACATAATATTGAGTACGTTAAACACTTGACAATCTCAAATATCAGACAAATTTTATAACCTGTCGATTGCTGTCTAAATTTCTGTGCTTCGGTGCAAAAGTCTCGTTAAACGACTCTCATCAAGCGTGTGGAAGCTGGCAAATTTTCATTTTTTGTTTAAACAGCTAAACAGGGTCTCTATCTGGACACCTTAGACGCTCAGCGTTTGCAAAAGATTCGCGAGCTCGAAACCGTGGAGGTGAAACAGGAGGTCGAAAAGGAGGTTGTACACCAGAAGCCTGTCTTCTTGACGCCATTGAACAATCTGGATCACTTAAAGGAAGGTGAACACGCTCACCTGGAATGCCGCGTCGAACCGATCAACGATCCAAACTTGAAAATAGAATGGTATGCGATTAGGAATTGTTACATTCGGATTAATGTTTAATACGAATCAATGTAATGTTGAATCAGGTTCGTGAATGGAGTTGCTGTAAGAACAGGGCATCGCTTCCGCAAGACACACGACTTCGGTTACGTGGCTCTTGACATTCTTTATACCTACCCCGAAGACGCCGGCACTTACATGTGCAAGGCTACCAATTTGGCTGGCGAAGCAGTTAACACTTGCACCATCAAAATTGGCTGTGAGTAATTTGATATAAAAAATTACGATAAAATAAGAAAATAACTAATTAAAGTACTATTACGAATTTCAAGAAAAACGTAAAAAGTTACAGATTTAGCTTCCACATATAAATTGAGTTACACTTTTCATTAATTTTATGCACTAATATTTAATTCAACTCATAGCGAAAAACCAAAGTCATGTCCCCCCTCGTTTCGTGCCCTTACAACCCAATGAAAGATTCGACTTTGGCGAACATTGCCGTGAAAGGAGTGTACGTCCCCCGAAAATTCGAAGAGGAAATTTGGCAGACCTCAAACCCAGATTTGGTGCATTCTCATTGACGACGTTCAGTCGCAACGACCCATTTATGTATACTCCTAAATTCCACGAAAATTGTTCACACCAGAAAAATCGTTGCAAATGTAGAACTGGCCATCTTAGAGAGTATCCTAAAGGTGAAATTTGTCTTGGCGCTAGAAGAAACTCCGAAACAAATTTTGATAGGAAAAAATATAACGACGAAAGAAGGTCTTTGTGCAATGCTTGTAAAAGGGCAAAGTTCTGTCATACAGGTCGGCATGTTACGTTTCAAGGTGTAGAAGAAAGACCGTGCAGAAATATTCGAACTAAACACCGTAGACACAAACGGCATTTATCATGCTCGCGATAGAGAAGAGTAAAACTGATGGATGGATAAGAATAGTAATTTATATATCCCTGTATCGAGAACTGTTAGTAATAATATTCGTAATGCTATGTTACTTTTTTGTATAGCTCGACGTAGCATTCTCCTAGAGACGCAACACCCTGATGGCCTTGAGAAGATCCGTGAACTCGAGGCACAGGGTCGTCCAGCCCGGTTGGAGGTTGAGGAACCACCAGTAACGCCACCTAGATTCGTCACCGAACTCAGGGTAAGATTTTTCAATAACACGTACGATTTTAATCTTCCTTCATTGCAAGATCAGCAAGCCAACTTTCAATACTTTCCTATGCATATAATTTTAATATCTTTGCATTTCGTAAACCCTGAAATTCCTTTTTTTAGGGTACTACCGAAGTGTACGAGGGACAGACAGCCCACTTTGAATGCCAAGTTGAGCCACTTCACGACGCCAACTTGAGGATTGAATTCTACCACAATGGGAAGCCATTACCGTCGGCCTCCAGATTCCACGTGACGTTCGATTTCGGATACGTGGCCCTGGATATCGGTCACGCTGTTCCCGAGGATGCAGGGGAGTACTCTGTACGGGCCATCAACGCTCTTGGACAATGCGTCTCTTCGATCGAACTGAAGGTTATACCACGTGACAATATCATTATGGACTCGCAACGTCCTGAGGGAATGGACAAGATTCGTGAATTGGAGTCGCAGCAACCTTGGAAGAGACCGGAAGTGCCGGAACCGCAGACTAGACAGAGACCCGTCTTCACTCAGCCATTGCAGAACATCGATGCCATTGCTGAGGGACACACTGCTCACTTCGAATGCAGGCTGATTCCTGTGGGTGATCCTACGTTGAAGGTCGAGTGGTTCAGAAACGAAATCCCTCTTGAAACGAGTAAGTGTGGATTCATGGATACTCAAACATGATGGAAGAAGGACGTCAGTGGTGCGAATCCTAAAAATTCCGAATATTCGTTGTTTAGGTTCACGAATCACCAAGGTCCACGATTTCGGATTCGTATCACTGGACATCACACACGTGAGAGAAGAGGATGAAGGTGTCTACATGTGTCGTGCTACGAACGCATTAGGCGAAGCCGTAACCACAGCTTCAATGAAGATCAAAAGTCAGTGTTTGAAGTTAAATCCAAATATTTTCCACAACTCATTTATGTTAATGACATTTTTTTAATTCGTTACACGCAGGCAAAGCGAGCATTCAGTTAGACACACAGCATCCTGAAGCCCAACGCAAGATCGCCCAGCTTGAAGCTGACAAAGGACCAAGTCGCCCTGAAGAACCGGAGAAAGTGTTCGATAAACCCATCTTCACGCAACTATTGACTGGACCCACGGAACTCTGGGAGGGTCAGTTGGCTAGATACGAATGCAGAGTCGTCCCAGTCGGCGACGCCAGTTTGAGATTCGAGTGGTACATAAATGGAGTTGAACTGAAGATGGGTAAGAACCTGACAATATTCGAACAACTTTCAAATGTATGAGTGAAATTCATTTTTCTTTGTGCGTTCAATAGGATCTCGATTCCATGTAAGTCACGACTTCGGCTACGTGACCCTTGACATTCTCAAAGTGATCCCAGAGGATTCCGGTGTGTACACTTGCAAAGCCATCAACAAAGCCGGCGAAGCAGTGTCTTCGATTTCCCTGAAGGTGAAGGCGCGTTCGGCCATCGATGCTGACAGCTTGCAGCCAGACGCATGGCAGAAGATCCAATTGAAGGAAGCCGAAATGAACAAAGTGCCCGAGATGTTCGTCGACACGACACCCCAGCAAGCTCCGGTCTTCACCAAACACCTGGAGAGCTACGACAAGCTCGTGGAAGGTCAGCACGTGTACCTAGAAGCTCAAGTAGAGCCAAGAGCAGACCCGAACCTTCGCGTAGAATGGTTCAAGAACGGAGTGTCCCTTCAAACTGGAACCAGACTTCGTAGTACCTTCGACTTCGGCCTGGTTACTTTATCCATCAACGGTCTGAGGGCCGACGATTCCGCCATTTACACCTGCAAGGCTACCAATCTACTCGGAGAGGCTGTATCCACCTGCAGCTTGAAGATCGTAGATCGTCACTGGCTACTCGGCGACACTCTTCACCCGGACGCTCTTCCCAAGATCGATGCTCTGGAACAGCCTCACGTGTCGACCACGGAACAACCAGAACCGACCTACGAAGAACCAGTGTTCATCACCCATTTGAACAACGTTGAGTGCGTGGAGGGCGACAACGTCCACTTCGAATGCAACGTGGAGCCATCGAAGGATCCAACGATGAAGGTCGAATGGTTCATCAATGGAAAGCCTCTTCCAACTGGCGCTAGATTCAAGTCCACTTACGACTTCGGCTACGTTGCTCTGGACATCACTCACGCTTACGAAGAGGACTCAGGTGTGGTCATTGTCAAGGCTACGAACTCGAAGGGATCGGCTCAGACATCCGGTACCTTGAAATGCACCAGCAAGCAGAGCATCTACCTGCAGACGCAGCATCCCCAGGGAGAGGCTGGTTTGGAAAAGGTGAAGGAGGCTGAGGACGCCTACTTGTCCAAATACAAGAGGCCGGACGCTGGACCCGAACACGAGTATCCGAAGCCGATCTGGACGGTGCCCCTGCAACCTGAATTCAGACTAGGTGAATCTGAACCTCTTCACTTAGAAGGTCAGGTAGAGCCGAAGGACGATCCGAATTTGAAGATCGAATGGTACTTCAATGGCAAAGCCTTGGAGCATGGATCTAGATTCAAGATGACCAGTGACTTCGGATACGTCACGTTGGACTTGACCGACGTTTACGATCGTGATTCCGGAATTTATACTTGCAAGGCTTACAATAAAGCTGGGGAAGCATTCACCTCGACCACAGTGTACTGTTCCACCAAGGAAAATATCATCGAAAGGTCCCAACATCCGAAGGGTAAGGAGGGACTCGAAGCTATTCAAGATCTCGAAGAGTCCTTGAAACGACAGGAAGGAGCTCCGGCGGAAAGCGAAGAAGGTCATCCGCCGGTGTTCACGTCTCAATTCGAGAACTTGACCAACCTGTCCGAGGGAGAAATCGCTCACTTCGAGGCTTCCCTTACGCCAACTGGCGACCAAACGATGGTCGTCGAATGGTTCTACAATGGAAAGCCGTTGGACGCCAGTCATCGTACTAGAACGGTTTACGCCTTTGGAATGGTGGTTCTTGAAGTTCTTGGAACCAAGATCGAGGACTCTGGTGTGTACTCCTGCCGCGCTACCAACAAATGGGGCCAGGCAGAGATCAGCGTACACCTGGAGTGCGTGGACAAATCTAAAGGGCAGAAACCTAAATTCACCACGCAGATTCAGTCGTTGGAAGGTTTGAAGGACGGCCAGTCTGCTCACTTCGAGTGCACGCTGGTCCCAGTTGGAGATCCTCACATGAAGGTGGAATGGTTCCACAATGGACAACCATTGAGACACTCTTCCCGATTCAAGATGGTCTCCGACTTTGGATTCGTCGTGATGGACATTGCTGGCGTGATGGCGCACGACACCGGGGAGTACGTTTGCAAGGCCAGCAATAGATACGGCGAGGACTACACGAAGGCCACGCTGAAGTGCTTCGGCAAGAGCGGAGTGTACCTTGATTCCCTGCAGCCTGACTCCCTCGCGAGGATCAGGGAGCTGGAGAGCTACGGTGGCGAACAACCAGCCACGCCCACCACGCCAGTCGCTGAACCACCGAAATTCATCACACAAATTGCCGACATTACGAAACTGGTGGAAGGACAATCCGCACACTTCGAAGCCAGACTCACGCCTGTGAACGACCCAGATTTGAAGGTGGAATGGTACTACAATGGCAAGAAGCTGCCTCACGGTCATCGGTACAGAACTTTCCACGATTTTGGCATAGTCATCTTGGATATATTGTACTGCTACGAGGAGAACTCGGGAGTTTACGAATGTCGAGCGTTCAATAAGTACGGCGAAGATACTACTAGGGCGACCTTGAAATGCTTCTCCAAGGCCAGTCTTATCTTGGAATCACAGCTTCCCAAGGGTATGGAAGGTGGTTTGGAGAAGATTCAGACTTTGGAGGACTCGATGATTCGTACCAAAGACGAGAAGGTTGTCGAGGAACGGGGAAAGGCTCCCGTGTTCACTGTACCGTTAAGCAATATCGATGGCCTTCGCGAGGGCGAAAGCGCGCACTTCGAAGCTAGGCTCACTCCCACTGACGATCCAAAACTAAAGGTAATTTTTATTTCGTAAAATTCCACGCTTTACTTCGTTTTACTTCGTTTTACTTCGATATTGGGAATCTCAATATCCTACGATGCACACGCGATAATAAACTCTTCTCTGCGTTTAGGTCGAATGGTTCTGGAACGGAAAACCACTGCGAACCGGCTCTCGTTTCCGCACCTTCTGCGACTTCGGCTTCGTGATCCTCGAGATCTCGCCGATCTATCCAGAAGACTCTGGCGAGTACAGCTGCCGGGCAACCAATGAATACGGCGAGGCTGTAACCACCTGCACGATGAAGTGCACAGGAAAGCGAAGCATCATTCTCGAGTCACAATTGCCAAAGGGAATGGAGAGCACCATCGATAAGATCGCCGAGTTGGAAGGTCTTGGAAACGAACCGACTCAAGCTCTTCCGGACGACGATAGCGGGAAACCACCGGAATTCATCACGACACCGTCAGACTTGACTCTGACTGAAAACTCTCTGGCGCACTTCGAGTGCAGACTGACGCCGATCAACGACTCGAGCATGAGAGTCGAATGGTTCCACAACGGTAAACCGCTTCTGGCTGGGTCCAGGATCAAGACGATCCACGACTTTGGATTCGTGATTCTGGAAGTGGCCAATTGCTATCAACGCGATTCCGGTTTGTACACCTGCAAGGCTACTAACCGCCACGGCGAAGCTACGGTCTCATGCAAACTACAAGTTCGCGGACGTCAAGGAATCATATTGGAACCACAATTGCCGACCAACTTTAAAACTGGAACGGAGAGCATTCAGAAATTGGAAGAGGCTTTGTACAAGAGGGACGAGATTTTGACCGAAGAGGAAACACCTAATCCTCCCAAGTTCACCGTGGAATTGAAAGACATCGAAGTGGAGGAAGGTGCACCCAGCCACTTTGACTGCAGAGTCGAACCAGTGGGCGATCCTACGATGCGTATCGATTGGTTCCATAACGGAAGATCCTTCGCCACGGGATCCCGTGTGCACCAAATTAACGACTTCGGTTTCATTTCCCTGGACATGTCGTACACTTATGCCAGGGACAGTGGGGAATATGTATGCAGGGCTACGAACAAATGGGGCTCCACTACCACCAAAGCTACCATCACCTGCAAGTGTACGTATCATATTAAAAACATAATTTTATTATTAAACTGTTACTTTACAATTTGCTTTATTAATCAGAAAGCCGCGAAATATAATGCAGCCTTCTGGTATAGATTCATAATTAGATTTTTCTAAATTTCAAACAACTTAGACTGATGACTTAGACTTAATTTAATTGTAATACTTATCATTATACGACTTTCTTACCATCTAGATTTGCAAAAATGTATTCATGCTTTTCTGTCTAAATATTACAGCCAAGAAGACAATAGATTTTGACTCCCAACTACCATCGGGCATGAGCGGCGAGAAGCTGAAGGAATTGGAACGTGGACCAGTCAGCGAGCCTCCAGCCGAAGAACCACCGCGTCAGCCACCAAGATTCATCACGCAGATTCAATCGGCTACTGTTGACGAGTCCGAACCGGTTAGGTTTGAGTGCCGCGTGGAACCAAAGGATGATCCGAATCTGCGCATCGAGTGGTACAGAAACGGAAAACTGATTCCGGCTGGGCACAGATACAGGGCCGTGTACGATATGGGATTCGTGTCCATGGACATTTTGTACGTCTACCCTGAGGATTCGGGTGAATACGTGTGCAAGGCAGTCAATGACCTCGGAGAGGACACGACTAGGGCATCGGTATCATGCAAAAGTAAGCTTTCGATTTTTATATACTCGACTAGCAAGCGATTATAAATACACTATGAATAAACGACCGATACACATTTCTTCGAGTATGGTCATCCGCAAAATCAAAGGAACACTAAATTTCAACCGGAAAATTGTCGAACTTCCAACTGCGGCAACTTCGATGAAAAGGAATCGTACGACAGCCTCTCTGAGCTCATTTTAAGGGGTAAAGCCTCTACTTTAACAGTTTTAAAGCTGACCTTTTTTCGGAAATCGCTTTACAGTATAAAATACAGAGAAAAACTAAAGTTGCTTCTTTTCTATACAATTTCACAAATTGCTAACGATTTTATGGAATTCACAAAATTGTTTGGGTAACTCGCTTTAAGATAACTTTAAGGAAGGAAGCCTTCACTTTTGAATGACTACAGGAACACTGATGTCTGATTATTCTTCATCATTTTATGGCACTTTAAATGGGTAATTCTAAAATGGGTCAAATCGTTTGTATTTGTGAAATTTCAATAGAAAAAAAAGCGACTTTAGCTTTCCGCTCATTTCTGCATCAAAAAGCGGTTTTCGACAAAAATCGACTGGAAAGCTGTTAAAGCAGAGGCTTTCCGCTTTAAAATGAGCCCAGGCCAGATGGCTGTACGATTTCTTTTTACAAATTTACCGCAGTTGAAAGTTCGACAGTCTTCTGGTTGAAATTATTACTTTATTTTTGTGAAGGAATGTGTATCAAATTATTTACTACGATAACGTTAGAACATTTATCCAGTATTGGTATTCAAATAATCCAAAATAAAAAAAAAAGGTAATGTTTTCAGTGTCCAGAATTTTACACAGCAAACATGTATCTATCATTTTTTTTTTTTATTTCAATTGTAGAAAACAATTTTAAACTTCCCGTTTATTACAGGGTTGCCCAGCATCATCCTCCAGAACCAAGTGCCAAAAGGGATGAAGAAGTCGGAAGCGTTAATGCAAATGGAAGCCACGATCAAGAAGTACACATCGGAAGTGCACCTGACAGAGGACGATCTCTACGACGCGGACAAGAAACAACCTCCACGTTTCGTCACTCAGATACAAGACCAGACGGAGCTCGTCGAGATGAACAGCACGAAGTTCGAATGTCAATTGGCGCCAGTTGGCGATCCTAACATGAAAGTCGAATGGTTCTTCAATGGGAAGCCATTACCGCAGAAGAATAGATTCACGCCTATCTACGATTTCGGCTACGTAGCGATGAACTTCGGCTGGGTGTACCCCGAGGACAGCGGAGAATATCTGTGCAGAGCCACGAATCTTTATGGCATGGACGAAACGCGAGCGGTGATTCGAACGGCCGGCAAGCCTGGCATTATTTACGAGTCGCAATTGCCGAAGGGCATGAAGAGTATCGAGAAGATCAGAGAGATGGAAGCTGCATGGCAAATGTAAGGTTTCCCTTGATAATTGTTATGGATCTATCTTCTCAACTATTGGACAGTTTTTTTTTTGGAATAATTTTAAAAAGTGAGACTAATATAGAAATGATTTAATTTATTCGGCTAATATAGAGTACCTGAGGAAGAGGGCGAGGAAGAAAAGGTGCGAGCGCCTCCAACGTTCGTGAGCAAGCCGGAACCAGTAACCGTCGAAGAGGGAGATTGGTCCAGGTTCTGTTGTCGCGTCACTGGTCACCCAAGACCTCGTGTCATGTGGATCATCAACGGACACACTGTTGTCAACGTTAGTACCATCTTTAATTTCTTTAAGTTAACCAAAGAAGATTGATAGAAAATTCCAAAGTTCATAAAATATTTCAATTCTTTATGTTGCACAACAATATATTCTTTTTCATACAGGGATCACGTTATAAACTCACATACGATGGTATGTACCATCTGGACATCCCGAAAACGAGGCAATACGACCACGGTAAGGTGGAGGTGATCGCGCGAAGCTCAGTGGGCGAAGCCCGTACTGAGACGACTTTGACTGTAAAGCCAAGGAGCGACGACTATCGTGGAGTGCTTAAGAACTCACCGAGACGTAAGTTTGCCCAGAAACAAACATCCCTTTACATAAACGTGTCGTTGCATTTGTTGCGTCCGTGCAAAAACAATTCGGCATCAGTAAAAAAACAAATTGTATTCTTACCCAGCTTGTGGGTTTCATACTTTTACATTTGACTATCAGCGAGCAATGCTAGACTCTTCAGTTTCATGAAAATATAAACGATTAATGTTAACTTATTACTGATAATAATTAATTAACATATCGACGCAAGGAATGCACGCGCGTACATAGAACAAATGATAAATTCGTCAATATCGAACATCGGCACAACGATATACCACATGATAAAGGAATCATGAACGATAAATATTCAATGCAAATATTGAAACTGAAAGATAAATGACAACGGGAACACAGTACATGAGATATCGATACGACACATCCATTCCATTCGTGTACAAAGCAAACACTCGAGACTATTCGAACATCAGAAACCTATCCCGAACCCCCGTCCTGCCAAAAAAAATATATTACGGAAGGATTCGAACGATCGTCCTCGAGAGCACCTCGAGCAGCTTCTTCTTCCCCCTCTTCTTCGGGCTCTTTGGAAATGTGACGAGCATATTCGAGCAATGCCGTCTAAAGCAATAAGGTATCGGCTACTTCGTTTCGCAAACCGGAATCTTCAGGTATGAAACATTGAGAATGAAGCAACTCGTTTCTTGGATTACATTGTTCATTTGTACATACCCGTATTTGTTCATCATTGTTTTCTATTTCTTTTTCTTCTTTACCAAATGTGAAATTGTATACGGAGAAAAATATTTCAACGAATGATAGTCAAGTATTGATTATAATTTCTTCCTTCTGACACTGAATCATCGATTAAAGACACTTGTTTATATGATTATAATTAGGAATAATATTTTCCTCCGTGTATCTAATGATTCTTGTTGCACTGGAGAAAACGGGTACATTGCTCATCGACGTTAGTTTCGATACTTCACATACTTTAAAGAAAAGATTTCATCGCATCTGAATTTTATTTAATATATTGTTTCTTCGTCCTATCAGAAATCCATGATCTAGCTATTGATCAATATGGCTGCGCTAATCAATCCCAATCTGATTCTTTCAGCGCGATTAGCCGAGCAGAGTCCGTATTTCTCAAAGTGCTATGTCGTGTTTAGTATCGACTTTGTTAATAATCCCTGTTAAATGAGAAACTTCTTACTTAAAGGAATATCCCTTTTCCTGTTACCCAACTTTTCCCCTTACGTTTCATCTCGAACTGCAGAGATACAGTGTCTGTAAAATATAAATTGAAGATGATACTGGATCCCTGTATAGAACGGTTTATTCCCGAAACTGTTTGATCTTAGACAGTCTTCTAAATGTTCAATGTAACTCCAAATCGTTGTGATCCCCAGCCATATTCCCGACGTAATGCTAGAATAGATAGGAAACCGGGGAATTTTGTTAACCACGTGATCTAACTTGAGCCATCCGGATATCCACCTCTGTCTCCGGTAGCCTGGTTTCTGGGCATCCTGTTCCTCTTGCACAGCTGGCGTCGATATGTGTTGCATCGCCAATGAAGTACTGTGTCGTATTCCCCCGTGGTTCTCTGTGAATCTTCTTGAAAATATAGCGTTGTTTTTATCATTTTTTTTCAGTCCACTGTTCTACTATTTTAACTATGGAACCATAGCAAATTTATCTTGCTGTTGAGCACTTGATAAGACTGACTTGCAAAGAATATAAAAGTAACGAGTCTAAGATGGTTAATTTTATCATTTGGCTATTGGAAAGTATACAGTACTTGTTTAGTTTTGCATTCAAAGACTCTCGCTGAGTTGTTTAATAGGCGTTGATCGCGATCGATTGGAACTGTTCGAAGCAGAAAATTTTAAAATGTCATCTTCATACGGCAACGCAATATTTTCAATCGAAAATGAATGTTTCCGACGTTCGTCTGGCATGCGTTGTCAATTAGCGGTAAGATCGACGGACAGACGGGCCTAATGTGATATTTCTCTAGCCTGGTATGATTACGGGCTGACCCAATACCAATCGGAGCGACAGAACACAGAACTCGAGAGAGTGTTCGACGAGAGGCAACACAACATCTCTCAGGGCATCGAGATCGCCACCGAGCATCTTGGACAGAAAGTGTTCAAAGAACCAGAGACGGAATGGCAGAAATCCGTGAAGACGAAGAAGAACGAGGACTATTACAGCAAGCTAATGAATCTTGAAGAGGAGCAGGTCCTGAAGGAGAGTCGACTGAGAGAAGCTAGCCATCAGTTTGCCATCCCTGGGGACAAGGTCGTCGCTCACTCTGTGGCGAAGGGAATGGCGCAAAAATATGAGGAGACTTTGTGAGTGTCATGCTAATTTTCATTTAGTTTTATGCAGGCTGACCCACTGAACATTAACATCTTGATTTTCACCAATATTATTGTCTGTATCAAAAAATGTTTTAGGTAAACGTTGAATGGGTTCAGGGGGGTCATGTTATTGTTTTTCTGCAGGTGAAAGGGTAAAGGTCAACATTTTGAAGAAATATCATCGAAAACTGATTAATTTAAAACATATTCCAACTTTAATCTAGTATAACTTAGCATGTGTAAGACAAAGGAAGCATCAATAGAAAAGTACTGCCTTACGTCTTTCTCTGTCTTATACGTGGTAAATTCTATTAAATTGAAGTTGAAATATCTTTTAAACCAATCAGTTTTCAATCACGTTACCTGAATAGTTTTATGGAAAATGGCGAGTTGAGTCAATCTATATGTATAATTAAAAATATATGATTCCATTTAAAAAGAAATACTGTTGACTTTGTCTGAAACATTTTTTAATACGAATAATAATAGTGACGTAAATTAGGATGCGAATATTTAGTGGGCCACCCTGTATATAAACATGTTATTCAGGATTCTTAAATGAATCAGAGTTCTTACATTTAATTTCAGTTAACGTCTGTATAAATGTATGAAATGCTCGAAAGCGCACAGCTTCTCAACGCCCATTCATTTAATCGTTTCAGAGAGGACAAGAAAGAAGAAAGGACCCAGGAAACTCAGGCACCCCCGAAAATCGCGAGGAAACCACACACGACTGAGGTAGACATCGATATAGAGCGTACGAAAGCCACAGGAAGGCATCCTCCGGAACCATCGGAGTCCACGGTGCACGGTCGCGAGGTGCACGTGGCCAAGCAGAAGCAAACGCAGAAAGAGGTCAAAGGTGATTTGGAGATCACCAGAAAGATAACCGCGACGGAAACCACCGAGGTCGAGCACAAAGCAAAGACCCAGGAGCGTGTCGTTCAAGGTCAGGTGAAGCCAGCCAAGCCGCCGGTCTTCACGAAGAAGATCCAACCTTGCAGAGCGTTCGAACAGGAACAGGCGAGATTCGAAGTCGAGTTTGACGGTGATCCATTGCCGACCATCAAATGGTACCGCGAGGATTTCCCCATCCAAAACTCGCCGGACCTTCAGATTTACACCTTCAGCACGAAATCGGTGTTGATCGTTCGACAAGTGTTCATGGAGGACTCCGGTGTGTTCTCCGTTATCGCTGAGAACCGTGGTGGAAAAGCGAAATGCAGCGCCAATTTAGTGGTGGAGGAGCGCAGAAGGCAACCCGGAAGGGGGGGCGTGGTACCGCCAAGTTTCCTGTCCACTATCCAGAGCACATCGGTTAACACTGGACAATTGGCCAGATTCGACGCCAAAGTAACTGGAACCAAACCTTTGGACGTTTATTGGCTGAAGGTACTTGACAATTTCTTCGCAACAAGAAACTTTTTAATACTGCCATCGATCTATAGTTAATATTTATTTTATCATTAATCATAATCTGTGAGAATTTGTTACGCATTCACAGTAATAGCGCGTCAGAAATTAAATCAAGACTTGTAAAACTATATGTATAATTCTGCTTCGATAAACGTATAAATGTTGTTTCCTATTTTTTTTAGAACGGCAAAAAGGTGACGGCAGATATTCGTTACAAAACTCTCGAGGAAGACAACACCTATACTTTGCTGATCTTGGAGACAGTGCCCGAGGACTCAGGCAAATACGAATGCGTTGCGATCAACAGCGCCGGAGAGGCACGTTGCGACGCCGAATGCACGGTCCGAGGTCCTCAATCTCCTGCTAAAACGGCGAAACCGACGACGCCAGGCGTTGAGAAGGCGCCTACGGTTCTCGAACCCTTGAGAGATCAGACAATCAGAGAAGGAACGTCTGTCGCCTTTGCATGCAGAATTAGTGGGAAACCAGTACCCACTGTTCAATGGAAGAAAGGAGACAAGGTATAAATTACTTGACAATAAAATATTAGCATTATTTATTGATTAGAATCTTTTTTATTTTACGTTTCTACATGTTGCAATTTCTTACAAGGTAATAGAACACGTTTCGCCATTGCTTAATTTTTTACTGATAATTAAAGAAAGAAAATGTTTATGTACTGTTGCAGGTCATCAAACCATCCAAGTACTTCCAAATGCAGAAGGAAGGTGACCTTTGCACCTTGAGGATCTCCGAGGCCTTCCCAGAAGACGAGGGCGTCTACAAGTGCATCGCCAAGAATCCGGCTGGCGATGTGACCACTTCAGCTAATCTCAGAGTTCTTGGTACGTGATTCATCTCGCGCACAAAAAAAAAGACAATCTATCCCCGTCTTGTATTAAATAATCGATTTTGAATATTTCCCTTTAGCCCCGGACGCAGCTGATACCCTCCCCAAATTGACACCCTTGAAGGATCAGATAGTCGTGGAGGGACAACCAGCTCAGTTCAAGACTCAAGTTAGTCCAGCTAAACCAAAGCCAACAATTCAATGGTATCGCGAAGGTGCCTTGATTCCTCAGTCCCCTGACTTCCAGGTGGGTTGTATAGAAATGATATTGCCAAGATTTCAGCTAAATCGGTTTACGTAATTCCGAACAACACTCGTTCAATCGTATTTGTGTTAAATTCGAAACGTTTGTGTTACAGATGATCCACGAAGGCAACAACGCAGTATTGCTGATAGCGACCACTTACGAAGAGGACACTGGTACCTTCACCTGTCGAGCAACCACTTCGGCCGGTACCGTAGAAACATCTGCCAAACTCATCGTCAAAAGTAAGAACTGAATAAGAGATAACAAGTTCAATTGCTAACACGAAACGCGATTGAATCGACGGGACAAGCCTTTAGGGTGCGATGGGGAAACGCTTCAGACAATTTCTTATATTGAAAAGAAAACAATCAAATGCAAAGCAAATAGAAAGAAGATAGTCATTATCATGTCCGTCTAGTCAGATTAATATTCATTCAATAACTGATGATTATTGAGGAATTGAAGATGTGTGAATAATATAAGAAATTAATTTTCGTGAGCAAATGATAAAAAATTGTCTAAGAAAAGCCGCGTTTCTTCGTCGACCGCGATCCACCATAGGCGCCCGTGAATATTTTAATCTTTTTCCCCGCTTTTTTTTGTTGTTTTTCTCTAAAAAAAGAAACCCTAACCCGCCAATTGTTACCAATACGTTCCCTTTGTTCCCCGACCCAGTTCCTCGACACCCCGTAATCAAAGAGTTATGAGCGAGCCCGGGGAGTTTTTGTACTAACTCGTCGTGTTTTCAAAAGAAAAGAAAAAAAGTAGACGAGCGAGTGAAACGAGGACAGTGATAAATTACGGAGACGTTCAACGACCCGTCTCAGGTGTAAGTGTTGCTTGCATTAAAAACGTGTAGATTGCTGAAAATCCAAGGAGAAGCAATTAGAGAACTGTACAGTCAACGTACACCGTTCGAAGAGAACAGAAAAGAGTAGGGAGTTAAGTTTAAGAAATATTGCGAAGGTGGTGCTGAGAATAATTTGAAGGGTAATGTTGAAAACATGAATGTTTTGTAGAGTTGAATTCCTAAAAGAAGGAAAAACGAAACGAAGCTATTCGAGATTCGACCGACAAGGCGAGCGTAGCCGATTCCCATCCAAAAAAAAAAAGAAACAGGTGCGATTCGCGAGCGAGACACGACTACGAGCGTCCTTTCAGCGTCGAATTCAATTGACAGAGTAAAATTTGATTAAGAAACGTCGAGATATCGCCGAGGTGGTGCGCCGAACCGACGGGCCCGAATTTTCAGAACGAACGGTTTACGATTTCTCCTTTTACTCCCGCGTTGTACATAAAGCTCGATCGTGGGAGGGAACGAGCGTTATCGATGAGTTAAGATCGTTTATTGTTTATACGAAAAACGAATCGTGAAAAGAATGGAAAGGAATGCGATGGTAAATTTAGCGAGATCGCGAAACGATGTTGGTTTGTTGCAAACACGTAACTCGTTTACTCGTTCGATTTAGTGTCGATGTTCTTCGTTAAACAAAGAATATATATATATAAAACATATACGTATAAGTGTAAACATTATCGCGTTGCATTACACACGTCAGAAAATGATATATTACTTAGTCTACCGACATGATGAACTTAATTTAATTACACGTAGATGATTTCTCCCTTTAACGTTCTACTAATCGATTATTTATTATTGTACAATGGAAAGGCCAATAAAAACGAATGTTTCAAAGTTAGCAGAAGCCCAGTTTGTTACTGATTCGATGAATTAATTGAACGCACGACGTGATACTCTTAGATCCGATCGATCGCAAATTGATTGGGAACATGTTAATCCATCACTAACGGCATCTCGAAATTCATAGCAAAAGCTCAACTTTTATCTTAATGGAAAGCTCATATAATTACATTCTATACAATACTAAATTTAGGACTACAGAGATTAAGTTCCTTAAATCCAAAATAAGTATTATGAGGACAAATTTCCCGTAAAATGCTACAAAATATAAAAATATCTCTTCTATATTAAATCTTCGTGGAAAATACGAATCGCGGGCGACACACAAATATAGGATCACGAATGTAAATTGACGATCGTTCTTCGCCACGTAATTGCCGTAAATTCGACCACGCGTTGCTTATGAAACGAACAAAAGGGAATCGTGAATCATGGATCACGCCTCGTAAAACAATTCGCCAGCCCGAAAATAATATAGATGCAAACTTGAAACGGATGGGGCGAGCTCGTGGCGAAAAGGGGAGGACAGAAATAGACATGGGGTGGTTTCTTAATCGCAGCGACGATCGACGGAACAATGAGTCGAGAACCGGTTAACGAGCGATTCCACGGTGAAACAGTCGGCGGATTTATCGCGGTTAAAATAACGAGAAGGAAAGCTTGAAGTGTTGTTACTTTACTTGAAAGCCGAGTCCAGATGCGCGGCTATATTTGACGACGAAACGAAAGCAAAAGTACAGTCGTAGGAACGGGGTAACGGAGCTTAGATTACTTGTCGGTTTCTTGGAACTTGTATAATTATTTTAGTAATCAAGATAGATCTCTTCTTAATTTTCCAACAAACTTTGTTATATTATTATACACAAAAATGTTGAACGCTCATATCTAAATGAATGACAGCTTTTGCCAAAATTAAAATATTTGCCAATGCTTGTGGGTATTAGAAAAACTGGCAGAAATTTGCAAATGCCTTTACGCCTTTCTTTGTCTTATACGTGGGAGTTTCTATTAAATTAAAGTTGAAATACCTTTTAAACCAGTCAGTTTTCGACCATGCTACCTTTATACTTTTTTATGGGAAAGGGCGAGCTGAGTCGATATATATAATTATCAAAAGGAAAACTCTAGAGAACTGTTGTTCCTTTACTTGAAAACCGAGTCCAGATGGTCGGCTATATTTGACGACGAAACGAAAGCAAAAGTACGATGGTAGAAACGGAGTAACGGAGCTTAGAGAACTTGTCGGTTTCTTGGAACTTGATCATTATGTTAGTAATAAAGATAGATCTCTTCTTAATTTTCCAACTAAATTTGTTATATTATTATTCACAAAAACGTTGGACACTCATACGTAAATGAACGACAGCATTTGGCAAAGTTAAAATATTTGCCAATGATTGCGGACATTAGAGAAAACTCGTATTGAAAAAATTTTATAAATGTTAATTTTGCTCCAACTTAGTATTCGCATGTTCGTTCTTCGACGAACAGCAAATATTCCTTATCCATGTTAAAGCTTCGTTCGTGAATACGTCCATAACTACCACTCTGATCTACCGGGTGTCCCGTAACTGGTACAGCCGGAAAAGGATAATTCTACGTGAAACAACCAAGTCGAAAATGTAGAATAAAATTTTGTCATTTGAAGCTTCGTTTCCAAGAGCAAGGCACCAGAATACAATGGAAAATACAGCAGAAGCGTGTTCCCAGTACGATAACAAACATTTTGAACAATTCCAGAAATAATGAAGTTTATCATACACGAACTTTCTTTATCAGCTTTGTACAACGTATATACTAAAGAAATAAAAATTATACAAAGTTATTATTAGACTGCGGATTTTTATGTATTTACAGAACATCTGAAAATGCTAAATTGCCCAAAATGCACGTAATACGACAAAATATCACAAAATATCAAAATTATAGTGCTTTTTAAAATACCTGATAGGTGAAATCATTCTCCACCGAAGTTCTACTAGTTTTTACTATATTCTGAAAAATATGAATTTGCATAAAAATCCGTGGTCTAATTATTATCTGTAGGTTACTATCGTGATTATCAACAATCATGGAATTGACAAACATCTAACGCAAGCACCAATAAAAATAGCTATTAGCCAACACGTATGCGGGCCAAGCAAATGTTTAAAGTCGATTTTCTTGGAAACGAAGCCTCAAATGAAAAAATGTTATCCTACATTTTCGTCTTACTTTTTCACACAGAATCATCCCTTGTTCGATTGTACCACCAGTTACAGGACACCCTGTATTTTACCGCAATCCGCCAACATTTGCATAATTATGGACGGCCTGTGGAGCTAGCATCGACTACCATCACGAAAGTGGCCAAGTCCTTTTTAAAAAGTCGCGTTCCTCCACCGTGGAAGCGGAGGCCGCGCGTTGACGCGAGGATTTCGACACGTACGCGTGTACATGCTCGTCTTTTACGATGCGCCTTTCTGTTCCGTGGTATCACCTTTCTCTCTGGAACTGGTTTAACGAGCATGAAGAGGTAAACGTATTTTCCTCCATCGCTTCTGGTAGTCCGGCTCGTTTCGAAACGAGGGACGTACCGCAGTGCCGTGTGCACACTCGGCTAGGCCCTCTTCTTAGGCTATTTCTGACCACGTGACGTGTATTACATTACCCAACTATATTTGGTCGCCAGTTCAGAACTCCCTGAACACACGGCAAAATTCACGTGGGGTCTATATTCCTTTGGTTCGCCTCCCGTCCACTCATAGCGGCGGGGTACTTTCACGTTTTATTCGCGGTCTCGCGTTTTATCCGGCGCTCGTTACGTGTAGGCGCATTCAAACGGCACTTGATTTGCCAAGAAAGTATCTTCCGACGATGTTGAATCTTGCTGTGGAAGGAAGTGTTGATTCTGGACGGAAGAGAGATTTTGTAGCATTTTATTTTCTGGGGAAATTAACAGATGGCTGAAGGAAGGTGTAGCTGTATTATTTAAAACATTTGGCAGCTCATGCTGTCGAACTATATTTCAATTGCTCATAAATTATAATTGATCTGCAAGGTATAAATTCTATGAAAGAATTGTACTTGAAATAACCGTACCCTTCAATACAGCTAAGACTTAAAGTTAAAATGAGATTAAGATTCTTTTATGAATCGCCTCATAAAAGTACATCATCTGTGTGTATCTAAATTGCGCTTAAAAAGTGGAACGGGCACGGACGTAAATCCCCGCGATCACCAGCGCGAACGAGAAACAAAGGGTACATCTCTCGTTTCGATGCGTGCGCTCCGATGCGTCGAGCGCCCGATCCTCTGCGCGGGGAACGTACTCGCGTTCTCCAAGCGTTCTCCAGCGCGTCCCTTCCCCGCGAGTGGATCATCGTCACGTTACTTGACCGGTCCCTGCTCGACACCGTTACGTTCCGACGACCCGATACAAAATTAGACCGTGAATCCGGCCTCTGTCCGTTGTCCGGCCGTTTGATTAATCGCGAGCAAGGTAACTGGCCGTGGCGGGTCGTCGCAATTAAACCACCGATTCGCCATCGGACGGCCGTTCCTCAGTCAAGAACGGCGTTTTCGTCGATCGGTTATAATCCAGCCGCGAAAACATTAATCGGATCCAGGTCGGGGACAATGTGACGTCAAAGAGAAAGAACGCACGTCTGAAAAACACCTGGCACATTAACGTCGCCCGTAAATAAGATTCATGTTAGATTCAGGTTCGCTGGACAAGAACCAAGAAAATCGATCACCGTTCCGTGCACAGATTTATTTCAGGCGTACGATCTTGCCGTGGGATCGGAGCTATTAAACCGCGCCTCTGAGACGTGCGATCGCGGACCCCTAATGAATTCGAGATGCCGAAGTAATTATAAGAAATACGCAGAGGATTGCGAGTTGGGTCTCTGCGTGTTAAAATCCTTCGTAAAAAAAAAAGAACACTCTTCCAAGCATCGGGGAAGATCGTTTCCCTCGACTTCTTGATCAGCGACGCGTTTGCCTGCCAACGACCTTGAATCGGCGACCACCTGAAGAACCAAGAGGGACAGCTCGGCCGGCCCGGAATCTGTTTGGGGCGAGAAAAAGAACGCGGTGATTCATCCTGACGTGTTGGACCCTCTTTTCTGTGGATCGCCTTTTCCACCCGCCGGCCGTGGCTCGTCGTCTACGACGAGGTTTCATCGGCCAGGCCATAAAGGAGAGGGAGGAGGGCCGACTATTTCGGCCGACCCAGCTGCCGGTGATTCAGCCCCGACAGAAATAATACGGGGGAGCGCGTGTCAGCGCACTCTGGAAGGCGGGAAGAAATTATTTCTGGTGAAACCGCAGCTCGACGAGGGAGGCCTGAACCCGATGCAAACGAGAGACGCCTCGGATCTCGAGAGGGAAGAGTTGAACACGAGCGATGCTTCAAGTCGGAATGATTTTTTGAAACTGTATATTCAATTATTGTTAAGTCCCGCTGTTGAACCGTGGTCAATTTTCTTTTATTAATTCTTTTTTTCTCTTCTGATGATTCGAAAATTGATTATTTTACGTGGAACTAATTGTTTTATTATATTTGGAAAGGGATGATGGTGAGGGGGAAAAAAAATTGGGCGAACTAGCGTGAGCGAGGGAAAGAAGAAGGTCAGGGGCAACCATGTATTGCTAAACGTTCATTTTATTTTTATTTTTGTACATGACCACTCCAATCACGTCCGTGATTCATCGAATAAATTTTATGTGTCACCCACAAGAGTAGTGTGTATCAATGTACCCGGTTCTCTTTGGTATCTGAGCTACGAGACTCCGGACAATAAACAACGCTTCATCGTACCCTAATCGTGAATCACGCTCCTAAAAAAAATAAGAAACTCGGTCATCGTTGTACTATGCGAAAGTGGTACAGGGGTCTCGTAGCTCGAAAAGGAAAAATGATTAGCTTCTGCGAAGAATACTTACAAATATTAACAAACATTGTACTTCTTATAATTAATATAAATTAAACGAGCGATATACATAATATGTAATGCAAGCGGCAACGTAATCCAGCGAAGCGCAAAATAAGTTAAAAAGAAAACACTGTATATATTTCGCCGGCGAGTCCGTCACTTGAATCGAGCACCACACGAACCAAACATAAGAATTTCCTCGCATATTTTCGCACCGAAAAGCACCGAAAGTTATTTTTAAAAAATACAAATGCAAGCACCATCTTCGTAACACACGACTCCAGCAAAGAATCAGAAGTGTCCAGTCCAAGCGTGGCTGCACTTCGACCGAACCTGCCCTTAATATCGTATCAAACAAACCAAGGGGATTCGGTCGAAGGCAGCCAACTGTCAAGCAACCACGTTGAACACCGTTCGATCACGAAAATCACGTCCGACTTCACTGTGCACCACTGAAATCTCACTCGGGTATCGCTCACTTGGTATCACGCAATATCTGTTAGAAATCGCTGAAAAAAAAAAATACACGATGCTCCGTCGTTGAATATCGGTGACGGCAAGCAGAGGACGTTTCGTTCTAGCCAGCTTCTTCGTTGTCTCTGGCTTCCAGTGGATGACTATTAAGGCTAGACTAAGCTTGGGGTAGAGGAGCGCGTATCGGCGGCAGGCACGAGTTTCCCCACCACGATTCGGCTACTGAAAGTGCCACCCGGTGGATGCATCACGGTTGTGCCCCCTCTACGATGAGTCGCGTTCGAGTTTTTCATTTCGAGTGGGAAAACGCGTACGTGAGACCCGCCTACCGCCACCTCGCTCCTTGGAATAATGACCCGACGCGATTATTAGCGAGCTTGGAATCGCTAGACCGACTTCCGCGTTCTACCCTGTTCGAGCGACAGCCTTGTCCGTCACGCGGGGGATAGGTGTCGATGTTGAGGACACTATTAGATAGACGCGGAGGCGGATTTAGTGGCGTCGGGGAATTTCAAGTTGAGGGCTGCGGTTGATAATGGGGAGAGCCAGTCTGACGTTTATGGCTGCTGGAATAATTAATGGGGCGAAATTTGAGATGCATCAAGTTGGATGAGGTAGTTTGACGTATGAGATTTTCGGATGGGACGCGCCGGCGATGCAGGGGGATTAAAAGTGTTAAGAGTTGAAGCATTCTTCGCAGCAGGGATTAAAGATTCGGAAATTGAGTAATATCCTGCGGAATTGATGCAGGATTTAATATTATTATTGCCATTACATGTTTCCGCATCATGTAGATTTATTTGTTTAAAGGATAGTATTGCTTGTGCATTAGTTTGAAAACAATTTCAACGTTGGAGTTTTGAAGATTCAGAATCTCCATTTATCGAAAGCAGCAATAGCAAAGCAAATGAAATTTGTAATTAATTACCCGCATAAAACATAAAGAATCAGCCCTTTTTATTATCCATTTTTCAAAGAATTAATTCTCTAAGTCAGCCCCATTTGTCGCGGAATGGCGTTCTCTTGATAAATTTCATACACGACACTAGAATGTGTCACGAGTGTCGCCTTAATTATTCATCCCACAGCGGGCAGTGATTAATGTCGATGATCTAAAAATATTCACGAAAAGAAAAAGAACAATTCCACGGCGAAAAATTTAATTTGGACTCCGCCTCACGGATGACGAATCGCCTGTTTCTCACTGTGTTTAAAAATAAAGTCACGCAAAGTGAAAACGCGCGTGTTCCATGTTTTCGTTGATACTACGTTAAAGCCCCCTGCCGAGGCGAAGAAAGAAATAAGAGGAATCAAACTCCTTGCGTGGGGCATTGCAACGTAACTTAGGGGATCTTTCGAGCTTGCTTTTCTAGCCAAACAAAAAAAATCTGTACAAATTAACTGTTTCGTATTCTAAAGAAAATCTGCTGATTTCTTACATAATTTATTGAAACTGGCGAATACGACGATGCCATAAATAGTTATTATCACGTTACGCAAAGAGATTCCGTTTACCCTTGGAACCGAGGACCGTGGACTCGCTTTGACTTATTTTTAAAGTAAATGGCGTTTCATCGAGATTATTATTTCACGTCAGAATATTAACAATTCGAGGAGTGACTGGGCTTTCGAAGGCCTGTCCTCTGGCGAGTTGCCTTGATTTCTCTTTTTGCAAGGTTGCTTTGGCCGCGATCCACCACCGGCTCGCTATCCAAAATTGCGAAACATAAATCTTCAAGTGCGTTTACACGTATCGAAATCAAGGTGGAAAATTTATAAGGTTGTCGGATATTGTTGTAACGACGGCACGGTATGATTAATTGTACAGAGGATTTACCTTCTTTTATAATTGACCGGGCACCTTGCCGTTTTGCAAAGTTTTGTTTACGAAGCTGTAGATCGAAATATTATGCTGAAACATCGTTTTCGCTTCATATCTTTGCTGAATTGGATTACCCTATCTCGTTAGATCTGCTAGGTATTTAAGTAACGAGCTGTTTACTGTTTCCTACGAGCGATCGTGAGAGTAATAATTAAAAATATCCCCGCTTGGAAGTGTTTTCGTTTGGCATGTTGCTGAACTAGTTCGCACGGGACGACTTTGTTCTTGAAGTCGAGATGCAACGAACGATTAGAAGCGGAAGATGAATCACGTGGAGTTATTTAAATTTCCGAACACGTTTTGTGGTTCATGTAAATTCTAAATCCTTACGGTAGTGCACGAAGTTCGAGAAACTCCATAATTTCATTGCAAATATTGTATGCTTAAGAGATTCATTATAAATTTATTCAACTTTATTCAAGTTAAAATAAGTAGAAAATTTCTTTTTCCTTTGGAATAAGATTCCGAGTCAGAAAATTTAGAACGTCCCCAACAAAGAGAGCCTCATACATTATACATTCGTTTTATTATACGTACTTTGTACAAAAATTAAAGCTATCACAAAGCATGCATTAAAAGTATCGTCACTTGCCTTACATTAATCCATGCAGCAGATTGCTGGTGACGCTTTTAGCATGATTTGGATCTTCCTTTCGCGTGTGACGACTGGTCGGTCTAATCCTGACAATGAGACATAAAGTGAAATTATTTTGGCACATGTACCATTTTCAGAGAGAAAAGGGGCGTATTACGAAGTTCCTGTAGAGTCGGGACCAGGTGCGAAAACGGGTACAAAGCCGTCCGTAGGTTTTGGGACAGTAGGACGGGAGATAGATCTTGAGCAAATACCCTTAGATGAGAATGGATATCCCCTCGAAATACCCCTTCAACCTGGTGACGAATCGTTGCCATGGAGAAGGGGTCGAGTACACCATCGACCTCGACTTGGCGACTCGACGCCATGGAGAAAAGAGAAACCAAAATCTCGCGACAGTTCCTTGGACAAACTTCAAATTGCTGAGAGCCAGGTGAAACCTTGGACAGAGGAAGCGATAACCTTGAAGAAGACTCCTCAGGTACCTCGAGAGATACCCAGAGAAAAATTGGAAGAAGTTGAATTGAAACCTGCGAAAATAGAAAAGAAGGAAATTGAAAGACCCAGCCTCGAGGCTGTCGACCTGAAACCTATTACTAAAGAAGCGACGAAGGAAGTGAGAGTCGACGAAAGAGTTACTCGACGGGACGAAACATCGGAAGAGACTTACATAGAAGAAGAGGACTCCAGGTTTGTGAAAACCTCGATGAAAGTGGACGAGACTGTTCAGAAGAAGAAGGAGGAACCTAAACCTTGGACTGAAGAGAAGGTCACGCTGAAGAAAGCGAAGCCTGACAAGAAAGAGATACCTAGAGAGACATTGGAGACTGTGGAGCTCAAGCCTTCGAGGATTGTAAAGAAAGAAATTGAGAAACCGACTTTGGAAAAGGTGGACTTGAAGCCTGTCCCAACTACAGTCACTGAGACGACAGTTACTGAGGAAACTGTTTCTACGTCTGAGTACCTTGAACAGGAGGACGTTTCCATGTTAGATGTGTCCAGAACGGAAGAGGCGAAGAAAGTCAGGAAGGAAAAGATAGAGGAGAAGGTGGAGCAAGCAAAGCCATGGACAGAAGAAAAAATTACCTTAAAAAAAGCTCAACCAGTTAGAAAAGAAATTGAGAAAGAGACCTTGGAAGTTGTGGAACTGAAGCCATCGAAAATTATTAAATCCCCTGTTCGTAAACCAAGTTTGGAGAAAGTGGACTTGAAGCCTGTCCCAACTACAGTCACTGAGACGACAGTTACTGAGGAAACTGTTTCGACGTCTGAGTACCTTGAACAGGAGGACGTTTCCATGTTAGATGTATCCAGAACGGAAGAAGTGAGGAAAGCCAGGAAGGAAAAGGTAGAGGAGAAGGTAGAGCAAGCAAAGCCATGGACAGAAGAAAAAATTACCTTAAAGAAAGCTCAACCAGTTAGAAAAGAAATTGAGAAGGAGACCTTAGAAGTTGTAGAACTGAAGCCATCGAAGATCAGTAAATCTCCTATTCGAAGGCCAAGTTTGGAAAAAGTGGATTTGAAGCCTGTTCCAACGGCAGTAACTGAGACAGTTAAAGAGGAGACGATTACTGAGAAGACTGAATACCTCGATCAAGAAGACACTTCCTTGTTGGACGTGGTCAGGACTGAAGAAGTTAAGAAAGTCCCAAAAGAAAAGGTTGAAGAGAGACCGGAGCAACCTAAACCTTGGACAGAGGAGAAGGTAACGTTGAAGAAAGCTAAACCTGTGAGGAAAGAGATCGAAAAGGAAACAGTAGAAACTGTTGAATTGAAACCATCGAAAATTGTAAAAACTGAAATTAGGAAAGCAAGTTTGGAGAAGGTAGATCTTAAATCCGTCACGAAAGGAAGCACAGAAAAGATAGTTGAAGAGACTGTACAGAAGACTGATTACGTGGAACAGGAAGACACGACTCTCCTTGAAATTTCTAAGGACACTCAGGTGAGGAAAACGAGAAAAGAATCGATAACGGTCGAGAAGGTAGAACAACCTAAACCTTGGACCGAAGAAAAAATAACTCTGAAGAAAGCCAAGCCAGAGAGAAAGGAAATACCCAAGGAAAGGCTTGAGACCGTGGAACTGAAACCCTCCCGGCCAGAGAAAGCAGAATTGGAAAAGCCAAGTCTTGAGCAAGTGGATTTAAAGGCAGTTCCTAAGAAAGAAATGAAAGAAGTACCACAAAAACCTGAAGGAAAGGATGTATTTGTCGAGGAGGAGGACACAACTATTCTCGAAGTAACCAAAGACACCAGAGTCGACAAACAGGTGAAGAGGAAGGAACAAATTGAAAAGAAGCCAGAAACTAAACCTTGGACAGAAGAAAAGATAACCCTGAAGAAGGCTAAAGTGGAACAGAAAGATGTTCATAAAGAAACTCTCGAAGAAGTCACGTTGAAACCAACGAAAACCGACAAGAGGCAAATAAAGGGGGAACGTTTGGAAAAGGTAGAATTGCAAAAGGTGGCAGAGAAAACTGTATTCGTGGAAGAAGAAGATACGAAGCACCTGAAAATTGACAAAGATGAAGAAGTTGAAGAACAGAGGGTAGAAAAAGTAGCAACCTGGAGAAGAGAAAGAAAACCGAAGGATCAGGCCCCGTATCACGAAGAGGAAGATAAATCAATCCTTGACGTGAAGAGAGATGTTGAATCCACGGAAAAACAAAAAGAAGTGCCAGTACCTTGGGCCAGAGGCAAAAAGAAGCCCGCAGAGAAAGCTCCCTACCATGAAGAAGAGGATACCACTCTTCTGGACGTTGAAAAGACTGAGAAGACGACTGAGAAACAGGCGAGGGAGGAAGTGCCGGTTCCATGGGCGCGAGGTAAGAAACCGAAGGAAGAGAAACCGGAAGTAGTTCCTCAGAAAGTGCAACCTGAGGAGAAGCCACAAGAAGAAGAAGAAAAGTCAGAGACGACACAACTTCCATGGCTGCGACAAAAGAAAGTTCCACAAAAAATACCTGCAAAGAAAGAGGAACCAGCTGAAGACATTAAATCGGTCACGTTGAAACCAGTCAGACGCGAGCGTGTACCGGAAGAAAAGGAAAAGCCTGAAGAAGTGACGCTGAAGCCTGTGAAACGCATTCCACGAGAAGAAGAAGAAAAGGAGGAGGTGCAACTGAAACCCATTCCAAAACGCAAACCAGAAGAGAAGCCGCAGGAGGAGGGCAAATTGAAGCCATTCCAGAAACCTAAACCGGAGGAGGAGGAAAAAGAGAAACCGGAACTGAAACCGTTTGAGAGACCTAAACCAGAAGTTTTAGAAGAGGAAAAGGTACAACTGAAACCATTGAAGAAAGAAAAGCCCAAGGAAAGGGAAACATTGGCACCACAAAAGGTTCCGGAGAAACCAGAAGAAGAACAGCCCACGCAAGTTGAAGAAGCTACGTGGCGTAGAAAACCGAAACCTAAGAAATTAGTCGTTCCTGGGGAAAAACCAGTAGAAATAGAGGAGGAAAAAACTATTGAGAAGGTAGAAGAAGAGACAAAGATTGTAGAGGATAAAATGATCAAGAAACAGGAGGAAACAATCCAGGACTTCAAGTCGGTTGCCTTGAAACCGGTTAAACGAGGCAAAAAGCCTGAAGAACGAGAGGATAGAGAAGAGATTACATTGAAACCGGTGAAACGTCTTCCTAAAGAGGAAGAAACGTCAGGAGAAATTAAACTGAAACCAGTAGAAAAACAAAAGCCAGAAGAGAAGAAGGTTGAAGACGAAAAAGTGAGGTCGTTGAAACCAGAAGTGGTTCCTGAAGAGGAAAAGCCGACTGAAGTCTCAGAATTGCCGTGGCGACGTGGAAAAAAGAAACCTGTTGAAGAAAAAGTCACTGAAGTTGTGACAGAAGAGAAAAAAGTAGAAGACGAAGAGAAAGAAGTGTCTGAAGTTAGTTGGCGTAAACCACGAAAGGAAAAGGTTGTAAAAGAATTTCAGAAAGAGCCTGAGGTTGAAGATTTCTCTGCAGTTGTGCTGAAACCTACTCGAAAACCAATGAAACCGGAAGAAAAAGTAGAAAAGGAGGAAGTGACATTGAAGCCGATTCCGAAAATGCCTAAAGAGAAGGAAACACCCGAAGAAGTAACATTCAAGTCGGTAGAACTGGATAAACCCAAGGCAGCTGAGAGTGGTGAAGTTCCTGAAGAAAAGACTGAACTACCATGGCGCCGTGGAAAGAAACCAGCCAAGAAAATAGTACCACAGGAGGAGGTTAAACCTGCAGAGGTACCGAAGCCTGCGGAACAAGTTCCCGAGGTAATTGAGGAAGTTAAAGAGGAAATTACTCTGAAACCTAAAGAAAAGAGGAAACCCGAGGAGGAAGAGAAACCAGAGGTTAAATTAAAACCGATAAAACGCTTAGAGCGGCCAACGGAGGAAAAGCCTGAAGAAGTAACGCTGAAACCTGTTAAGCGACTTCCTAAGGATGAAGAAGAAAAAGAGCAAATAAAATTGAAACCAATTAGGAAAGAGAAACCTGAAGAAGAAAAACCGGAAATCAAACTGAAACCAATCAAACGACAAGAAAAACCAGAAGAGCAAAAACCAGAGGAAGTGACATTAAAACCTATTAAACGCCTTCCTAAGGAGGAAGAAGAAAAGGAAGATGTAAAGTTGAAACCAATTAAGAAAGAAAAACCTGAAGAAGAGAAGCCGGAAATTAAATTGAAACCAATCAAACGACTAGAAAAACCAGAAGAAGAAAAAGCCGAGGAAGTCACATTAAAACCAGTTAAACGTCTTCCTAAGGAAGAAGAAGAAAAGGAAGAATTAAAGCTGAAACCAATTAAGAAAGAAAAGCCTGAGGAAGAAAAACCAGAAGTTAAATTAAAACCTGTGAGACGGTTGGAGAAACCGGAAGAAGAAAAACCTGAAGAAGTAACATTGAAACCTGTAAAACGTCTTCCTAAAGAAGAAGAAGAAAAGGACGAAGTAAAACTGAAGCCAATTAAGAAAGACAAACCTGAGGAAGAAAAACCAGAAATTAAACTAAAACCAATCAAACGATTAGAAAAGCCGGAGGAAGAGAAACCTGAGGAGGTAACATTGAAACCCGTAAAACGTCTTCCTAAAGAAGAAGAGGAAAAGGAGGAAATAAAACTGAAACCAATTAAGAAAGACAAACCTGAAGAAGAAAAACCAGAAATTAAACTGAAACCAATCAAACGATTAGAAAAGCCGGAGGAAGAGAAACCTGAGGAGGTAACTTTGAAACCTGTAAAACATCTTCCTAAGGAAGAGGAAGAAAAGGACGAGATAAAACTGAAGCCGATTAAGAAAGAAAAACCTGAAGAAGAAAAACCAGAAATTAAACTGAAACCAATCAAACGATTAGAAAAGCCGGAGGAAGAGAAACCTGAGGAAGTAACATTGAAACCCGTGAAACGTCTTCCTAAGGAAGAAGAGGAAAAGGAGGAAATAAAACTGAAACCAATTAAGAAAGACAAACCTGAGGAAGAAAAACCAGAAATTAAACTAAAACCAATCAAACGATTAGAAAAGCCGGAGGAAGAGAAACCTGAGGAGGTAACATTGAAACCCGTAAAACGTCTTCCTAAAGAAGAAGAGGAAAAGGAGGAAATAAAACTGAAACCAATTAAGAAAGACAAACCTGAGGAAGAAAAACCAGAAATTAAACTGAAACCAATCAAACGATTAGAAAAGCCGGAGGAAGAGAAACCTGAGGAGGTAACATTGAAACCCGTGAAACGTCTTCCTAAAGAAGAAGAGGAAAAGGAGGAAATAAAACTGAAACCAATTAAGAAAGACAAACCTGAGGAAGAAAAACCAGAAATTAAACTGAAACCAATCAAACGATTAGAAAAGCCGGAGG